>CM045451.1:503074-650390 GCA_024666655.1 Dascyllus trimaculatus
GTTTGACTGGAGGAATCAGTAAAAACCGACTGTTTAGATTCAAAACTAAAGACTCTAAAGGTCTCATTCATCACAAACACCGAGGATATTATTCACGGACATCAGTGTTCTAGATATTAATTTAACAAAACAGAAAATCTGAACATTAACTGCTCATTTTGACCATTTTAAAATATTATAATACAAATATATTATTATTATTATATTATAATAAAATAATATAATTTTCTAAAAACAGCAAATATCCATAAATATTTTTTGCGATTATTTTTTTAAATTGTCAACATGTAAATTAGTAGTTTTGTAAGATTTTCCCAGTTAACCCTTACAAAACATGGATTTTTATTTTTTTTTTTAATTTTCCGGCCCTTCATAAACATATTTTCTTTTAAAAATGTAAAATAATTTATTTTATTATTTATTTATTTTTACTGATTTAAATACAGTAAATAAATAAATAAAAATGTATTTTAATTAAGTGTTAAAGACGTGGACGTTTACAGTTTGTCTCATTTTTATAGTTTTGATCTACGTTTTTATAAAACAGGAAAAATCTGTAAACTATTTTATTTGTGTTTTTTAAACAGTCTTTCAGTCCTTAATTCACAGGTTTTTAAAAATATTAAATGATTTCTGTCGATTTAAATACAGTAATAATATTTTATTTTACAGTAAAACGTTAAAGCTGTGGATGTTTAGGGTCAGTTATGGTTAGTTAGGGTCAGGTAGGGTTAGTTAGGGTTAGTTATGGTTAGTTATGGTTAGTTATGGTTAGTTATGGTCAGTTATGGTTAGTTAGGGTTAGTTAGGGTTAGTTAAGGTTAGTTATAGTTAGTTAGGGTTAGTTAGGGTTAGTTAGGGTTAGTTAGGGTTAGTTATGGTTAGTTATGGTTAGTTATGGTTAGTTATGGTTAGTTAGGGTTAGTTAGGGTTAGTTATGGTTAGTTATGGTTAGTTATGGTTAGTTATGGTTAGTTAGGGTTAGTTAGGGTCAGTTATGGTTAGTTATGGTTAGTTATGGTCAGTTATGGTTAGTTATGGTTAGTTATGGTTAGTTAGGGTTAGTTAGGGTTAGTTAAGGTTAGTTAAGGTTAGTTATGGTTAGTTAAGGTTAGTTAGGGTTAGTTAGGGTTAGTTAAGGTTAGTTAGGGTTAGTTAGGGTTAATGTTTAGTGTCTGAACCCTGTTTTAATGGTTAAGATGTAAATTAAAACTTGCTTCCTGTGATTTTCTAGCTCTGTGTTCACTAAACAGGCTGATCTGTAAACTAGCAGCAAACTGTTCTGAATAAATGTGAAACCTTCATTTTTACAGTGAGAGGATTCAGAGGAACCATGACAACGATAAAAGCCTTCATGGAGCCGACCTGGTCCTCCTCCTCATCAGAACCCGCCCAGACCAACAGAACATCTACTGACTCCAGAGGAGAAGGTTTCATCCTGAACCTGCACAGAAACAACCAGGAGGCACGACTCGGACCAACAGGACTTTATTCAGACGCTCCCCTCCACCTCCCCCTCCACCTCCACCTCCACCTCCACCTCCAGACTGAACACTGGTCTCCAGCCTGAAGGTCGGTTTGATGCCAGCAGACAGGAGGAGCCGACTGTCTGAGGGAACCAGGAACAGAACCGAGTCCTTCCAGAACCCCGGAGAACGTGATGAAGACGATGATGAAGGTCTACTCCCTAGAAGCCATGTGAGCCATCAGGTCACAGACTCTGTTACTGTAGCCAAACTCATTGTCGTACCTGGAAGACAAGAGTCAGGGTTAATTAACCTGAATCACCAGGGATCCACCGGATCAGATCCATCCTGTGATCCAGGACAGGAAGACGATGTGTGATAAATGTTCTACAGCAGGTTGGTTCTCTCTTTAATCTGAGTCTGTTCAACATCTGAGGAGCCGTTGGAGATAAAACCCGGACGTGTTCTCTGGTGGTTCTGATCAGGACTGAGGACGGTCCTGAACCCTGACACTCACCAGGACACCAGCTTGACAAAGTTGTCGTTGAGGGCGATTCCGGCGCCGGCGTCAAAGATGGAGGAGTGGGTGTCGCCGTTGAAGTCTGAGGAGACGACCTGCAGGAGAACCGAGAGGAATTAACCTGATGAACAAACCTGGAGCTGAGAAACAACCAGAGAATCTAACGATAGAAACCCTGGAGAGGCTCACGGCCCGGTCCCAGGTTAAGGTTTAAGAAGCAGCTGAGGGTTTCCTGCTGGGCTGAGACACAGCAGACATGAGGTTCTGTTCTGTACCTGGTGTTCTGTTCTAATGAGGTCCAGTTCTGTACCTGGTGTTCTGTTCTAATGAGGTCCAGTTCTGTACCTGGTGTTCCGTTCTAATGAGGTCCAGTTCTGTACCTGGTGTTCTGTTCTAATGAGGTCCAGTTCAGTACCTGGTGTTCTGTGTATCCCAGGATTCCCTTCATGGGTCCATCAGCTGCAGCCTTCAGAACCTTCTTGATGTCGTCGTATTTGGCCTGAAAGAAAACGTTGGGTTAAAGCATGTCCTTGTCATGTTATGTCATGTTATGTCATGTTATGTCATGTTATGTCATGTTATGTCATGTTATGTCGTGTTATGTCGTGTTATGTCATGTTATGCCGTGTTATGTCGTGTTATATCGTGTTATGTCGTGTTATGTTATGTCATGTTATGTCGTGTTATGTCGTGTTTTGTCATGTTATGTCATGTTATGTCGTGTTATGTCATGTTATGTCGTGTTATGTTATCTTATGTTATGTCTTGTTATGTCGTGTTATGTCATGTTATGTCGTGTCATGTTATGTCGTGTCATGTTATGTCGGGTTATGTCATGTTATGTTATGTTATATCATGTTATGTTATCTTATCTTATGTTATGTCATGTTATGTCGTGTTATCTTATCTTATGTTATGTTATCTTATCTTATGGTATGTCATGTTATGTCATGTTATGTCGTGTTTTGTCATGTTATGTCATGTTATGTCGTGTTATGTCATGTTATGTCGTGTTATGTTATCTTATGTTATGTCTTGTTATGTCGTGTTATGTCATGTTATGTCGTGTCATGTTACGTCGGGTTATGTCATGTTATGTTATCTTATGTTATGTCGTGTCATGTTATGATATGTTATGTTATGTTATGTTCACTCACAGGCTTCTGCAGGCGGACGGTCAGGTCGACCACGGACACGTTGGGCGTGGGGACCCTGAAGGCCATGCCGGTCAGCTTCCTGAGAGACACGGATCAGAACCTCAGTGTTAAGGGTCTACTACAGACTAGGACCAGCTGCTACCAGGGTTCTGCTGGGTTCCTGGTACCGACCCGTTCAGCTCGGGGATCACCTTCCCCACGGCCTTGGCGGCGCCGGTGGAGGCGGGGATGATGTTCTGGGCGGCTCCACGTCCGTCCCTCCACAGCTTCCCCGACGGTCCGTCCACCGTCTTCTGGGTGGCCGTGACGGCATGGACGGTGCTCTGGTGGAAACAGCCGATTGATTATTGATCAATTATCAGTTAATTAATCTGCTCTGGAGGCTGTGACAGAAGCAGTTCTCACCATCAGACCCTCGACGATGCCAAAGTTGTCGTTGATGACCTTCGCCAGAGGAGCCAGACAGTTGGTGGTGCAGGAGGCGTTACTGTGGAGAGGAAGACGCTCATGGTAAGGATAATAATAATAGAAATAATCATAAAAGAAATAATTACAAATAAAATAAATAATAATAATAATAATGATAATAACATTAATAGTAGAAATAATAAAATAAAAATAAAATAATAACAATAATAATAGTAGAAATAATCATAAAAAGAAATAACAAATAAAATAAATAATAATAACATTAATAGTAGAAATAATAATAAAATAAAAAATAAAATAATAACAATAATAATAAAAACAAACAATAATAATAATAAAAGAAACAATAAAAATGGTGATAATAGTAATAACATTAACAGTAGAAATAATAATAATTAAAAAAATAGTAGAAATACTAATAGAAATAAAATAAATAATTATATTAATAATAATAATAATAATAATAATAGTAGAAATAACAATAAAAAGAAATAATAATAATAGTAGTAGTAGTAGTAGAAATATTATTAAAAGAAATAATAATAGTAGTAGAAATAACAATAAAAATGAAATACATAAATAATAATACAAGAGTAGAAGAAATAAAAAAAATAAGAACAATAATAACAGAATAATAATAAAAAATAAGTAATAATAGTAGAAATAATAAAAATAAAATACATAAATGATAATAATGATGATGACAATAATAATAATAATTATAACAATATTAATAATGAAACATCCCTGAACAGTTTAGTCCTGTTCTCTGCTACCAGACCAAAGAAATGCTCTAAACATGAAGAACCGTCTGTTAAATAAAGAGGTTCTCCAGTTGGTTCCCAGCTTCGTCCTCCAGGTGTCGCCAGAGAACCGTCTGGACTCTCCTCTACAGTTGGGTTTTATATCTTAGGTTCTATTACTGCAGATGAACAGGATAAAAAGTTCTCTGCTGGAGGTTTTAGAGCTGGAACGATGAAGGTTAAAGCATCTCTTAGTGCTTTAACTCAACATGTTTACTTCACTCAGGTAGATTTGTTCTTTACGTGACACTGAAGGCCTCAACCTTCGTATTAAAGGTGTCGGGTTAAATCCAGAGCAGCTCTAGAAAACCTCCGACCTGCTCTCAGGGCTGCAGCTGCTCCAACTGGTTCCTTATTCTCCTCCGTCTTTGGTTTGGAAACGCTGATGTATTAAATAAAGATCATAAATATGCTGAAAACCAACTTTAAATGAGTTCAGAGGGAATCTCAGAGGGCCGAGCGTCAAACCCTTCAGTGGGACCGACTTTTACACATTAGAGACGTGGATGAACTCGTCTGGACGGACTCAGAGCTCAGCTAAAGCTCTGATGGATTTAATATTTAACGTTGTTTCTCATGTATCAGTGAGGTGGAGACAGCAGGAAACACTCTTTATATTTTAGAAATGTTATCTGATACCTGTTTATATCTCTGGTAATAACTTTATAATTATTGCTGTGTTTCATATTAACCTTAGAAACTGTTCCACCTGCTGCTTCCTGTTCTGTCCTTTCTAGTGTTTTATTCTCACTGAGTTTTCTTCGGTTCTGATTTTTGTTCATGTTTTATTGTTTGTCTGACATCAGAAATAAAGTCCACCTGGTTTATGATCTGCTCACAGAGAGACTCCGTTTATCAATACTGATTAATGGATATTGATCACCGGGTCCTCACCTGACCACCTTCAGGGAGCTGTCGTACTTCTCGTGGTTGACTCCCATCACAAACATCGGGGCGTCGGCGCTGGGAGCCGAGATGATGACTCTCTTAGCTCCGCCCTTCAGGTGAGCCTGAGGTGGGCAAAGGTACATTTAAATTAAATTAAAACTAAATCAGCAGGTCGGTGGAGTTTCACTGACAAACTCAATAGATTTACATTATTTCAGAGTCAAAATACAAACTGAGGTCTTCTCTATGATGGTGATGTTATTAAACCAAAGTGTTTTAATGTATTTTATATTAATTTAATACATACTGAGGCTTTCTCCACGGTGGTGAACACTCCCGTGGACTCGACCACGTACTGAGCTCCAGCTTCTCCCCACTTGATGTTGGCCGGATCCCTCCTGGTGGAGACAGAGCAGAAGTCAGACCGAGGTCCTGCTGAGCTCCGACTTTATTAATCCTGACTTTATTAACCCTCATTAACTTCATTAATCCTGACTTTATTGACCCTCATTAACTTTATTAATCCTGACTTTATTAACCCTCATTAACTTTATTAATCCTGACTTTATTAACCCTCATTGACTTTATTAATCCTGACTTTATTGACCCTCATTGACTTCATTAATCCTGACTTTATTAACCCTCATTAACTTCATTAATCCTGACTTTATTTACCCTCATTAACTTTATTAATCCTGACTTTATTAACCCTCATTAACTTCATTAATCCTGACTTTATTAACCCTCATTAACTTCATTAATCCTGACTTTATTAACCCTCATTAACTTTATTAATCCTGACTTTATTAACCCTGATTAACTTTATTAATCCTGACTTTATTAACCCTCATTAACTTTATTAATCCTGACTTTATTAACCCTCATTGACTTTATTAATCCTGACTTTATTGACCCTCATTGACTTCATTAATCCTGACTTTATTAACCCTCATTAACTTCATTAATCCTGACTTTATTAACCCTCATTAACTTTATTAATCCTGACTTTATTAACCCTCATTAACTTCATTAATCCTGACTTTATTAACCCTCATTAACTTTATTAATCCTGACTTTATTAACCCTCATTAACTTTATTAATCCTGACTTTATTAACCCTCATTGACTTCATTAATCCTGACTTTATTGACCCTGATTAACTTTATTAGTCAAACCGACTCGTGGAAGACGGAGATCTTCTGTCCATCGATCACCAGCTTGTCTCCTTCGACTCTCACATCACCGTTGAATCGTCCGTGAGTCGAGTCGTACTTGAACATGTAGACCTGGACGAGAGACGGAAGAATTAATCCCGGCTTATATCGAAACAGGACCTGATAGAAACTGAGAATAAACTCAGAGATGGAAACACTGAGACTAAAGTATCAACAGCTCATATTAAAACAGGACCTGATAGAAAATACTGGACCTTCAAACCTGGAGCTGCAGGTCGTTGATAAAAAAGAAAAACCAAACTAACCAAACTAAACCCTCCAGACTATAATTAGAAGATCAAATCTGACATTAGAAACAGACAGAAGACGACTATAAAATAATAAAACACCAGAAAACACAACAAAAAGGAAAAAGATCAGACATTAGAAAAGGAAATAAAACACTAAAAAAATCCAAGAAAACAGGAAAATATATTAAAAAGGGGACAAACAATAAAAACACTAAAAAAAACTATAAAAACAAACTAAAAACTCTAGAAAAACCTTTAAAAAAAGAAAAAAAAATTAAAAGTCTAAATTAGAAAAACTATAACACCTAAGAGAAAGACAATAAGACATTAGAAAAGGAAATAAAAGCAATAAAATGCTTTAAAAAGTCCAAAAAACAGAATAAAATATTTAAAAAGTGGACAAACAACAGAAATGAAGCCAGTAGAAAAGATAAAAAATATTTTAGAAAAAAGGAAAAAAACATTAGAAAAGAGAAAATTAGAAAAAACAAACAGTAGAAAAAAAGACAAAACATGAAAATATGTCACGGATATTTTAAGATAAGATAAAAGACAAATAAATTAAATATATATTTAATCTGTAGTAAAACAAAAAGGAGAATTAAAGAAACATTAGAATAAATGAACCAGGAGGATTTCAGAGACGTTTCACCGACAGTAGAGACCAAACTGAACATAATAAATAGATCAATAAAGTCAGAGAAGATGAGCCGATGATGAAACACTAGAAAAGCTGTGATTAATCCAAGTCCAGGTCCTTCTCTAACTGGACTCTGCTGGACCAGTGGACCTGGTTCTGCTCTGGTCTCCAGCCTCTGACCAACTGTTTAAGATGTAACATGAGAAGGACCAGAGGCTGAGCTTCTAAACATTCATCACTGGGCCTCATGAGGCTCTACGGATCTGAACCCCACAGCTCCCGGTCCTGGTCCTGGTCCTGGTCCTGGTCTCACCATGTACTCCAGGTCGATGAACGGGTCGTTGATGGCGACGATCTGAACCTTCTTGGAGGTGAAGGCGGCTCGAGTCACCAGACGGCCGATACGACCGAACCTGAAAGAGGAGCAGGAGTTAGTTGGTCAGAGAGGCCTCTAGAGGGAGCCAGAGACCAGGAGAGACCAGGAGAGACCAGGAGAGACCGGAGAGACCAGGAGAGACCAGGAGAGACAGGAAAGACCAGGAGAGACCAGGAAAGACCAGGAGAGACCAGGAGACACCAGGAGACACCAGGAGAGACCAGGAGACACCAGGAGAGACCAGGAGAGACCGGAGAGACCAGGAGAGACCAGGAGAGACCAGGAGACACCAGGAGAGACCAGGAGAGACCGGAGAGACCAGGAGAGACCAGGAGACACCAGGAGAGACCAGGAGAGACCAGGAGAGACCAGGAGACACCAGGAGACACCAGGAGAGACCAGGAGAGACCAGGAGACACCAGGAGACACCAGGAGACACCAGGAGACACCAGGAGAGACCAGGAGACACCAGGAGAGACCAGGAGAGACCGGAGAGACCAGGAGAGACCAGGAGAGACCGGAGAGACCAGGAGACACCAGGAGACACCAGGAGAGACCAGGAGACACCAGGAGAGACCAGGAGAGACCGGAGAGACCAGGAGAGACCAGGAGAGACCAGGAGAGACAGGAAAGACCAGGAGAGACCAGGAGACACCAGAGATCCTCTGAGCTGGAGGGACTCTGAGAGTTTATCTGATAAGCAGAACAACGGGATGATCAACCCTCAGAGCTCCAAGCAGCTCTGGTTCATGATCTCTGCAGTCTGAAGTCCTGCAGCTCTGTGGAACCAGAACCACATGAAGGAGGAGGGACCTCTGGAGACCCTCAGTCCTCCAGGTCATGGTGGTCCTCCTGGTTTCAATGGTAGCATCTGGACTTGGGTGAGTTCATAGAAGACGTCTCACCTCTCGTCTTGATGAGAGAAGAAATGTCTTCTATGAACTCAACCAAGTCCAGAAGCTATGACTGATGATCTAAACTAGTGTCGTCTCCTCGTCCTGTAGACCTGATCCACCTCCATGTTCATCAGCTGTAGGAAGACGTTCCTCCATGCTGGATGTATCTCCAGCTACTGTCTCCTCTGTTCTCTGGTTCTGAGGCTGTATTTATTCATTCATTGATCCAGGAGGCTGGATTCTTCTTACACTGCCTGCAGTTCAACCTGAACCCTCTGAGTCGGTCCTGGAGGACCGGAGTTTTGAGACTTTTACAGGATCTAGAGTAAAGGCTTTATTTCTGGAGCGTGGCAACAGCACGTCACAGGTGATGCGTTTAAGGACCTCCTGGAAGTTGAAAACCCAACGGTTCCTTCTGTTCTCTCAGTTTCAGGCTGATGAACCCGAGTCTTCTCTGGGTTTATTTAAAACAGGGTTTTTTGGACTCAGAGGTTCAAACAGGAAACAGGCTGAGAGTCGACAACGTGAGGATCAGTTCATGACCTTCACCGGACCTCAGAGGACAGGCGTCCCTGCAGGGTTCTGGATCTCTGTGTGGGTTCAGGGTCCAGGAGGAGCTAAAGTCCAGGAGGAGGCCTGGTGTGGCAACAGAGTGACGCATGTTTGATCAGCCGGTTACTGTTTAACTCAGATAAAGAGTTCAGGAAGCTTCAACCTCCCAGTCTGTTCAGGACGTTCAGTTAATGACCTCAGAGCTGCTGCAGGTTATCTGGACCAGCAGAACCAGGTCCAAAGACCAGCAGGACACGCTTGGTCCTGGTTCAGAGCTCTGATGGTAGAACTGCTGCACTGCTTCATCCCCAGTGGTCAGGATCCATCCGCACATATCTCCATATCTATTCATGCTTGTTACTTATTGACGTTTTGCTCCTTTTCTTTTCTCTCCTTCACTTCTTCTCTTGTTATTTATTGTTCTGCCGACTCTTGTTCATTTACATCCTCTGTTCCTATAAACTCTACATACGTCTTTAGTTTTAATCTCACCTGCACCTCATTCATTCATGTTCATTAGTATTGTTGATTTTCCTTCCTGAACGCCTCCTGGGGACTAATGAAGTTTGTTGAATTCGAACACGGAGTCCGTCGTTCTGCTGTACGAACCGGACCAGACATCAGAACCAGAGGAGGTCCAGTAAACAGCAGCCGGACTTCATGTTCAGGTTCTAGAAGAGAAGTCCGGCTGCTGTTTACTGGACCTGCATGAACAGAAAGGCTTTGTTGGGTTTCAACTTTCTGACGGTCCTTAAACGCATCATCTCTGACAAACAGCTCCATCAGGAAAAACTACAAATCAATCAGGAATCATGAGCAGAAAGAATCATGAGCAGAAAGAATCCTTCAGAGGTTCTGAAGGGTTTAAATCAGAGTCTGGACAAAGAGCAGAACAGTTTGAAGTCCAGCTGAAGCTCTAAACTCCATCCTGACCGGAGGACATTCAGACTCGTCATCAGGGAGTTTCTGGTTCTGTTCCTAGTTTTATTTCCTTCCTAACCCTCCTCCTCAGATCAGACGTCTTTCTCTCCTTTCAGACCCTCAGCAGTCGTTCTACGGGTCCAGACTTTACACTGGACCTGGTCTATCTGAGTCTTTGTCCTGCCTCTAGGCTTCACGTGTCTTATCTTCAGGAGCTGCAGGTGAAGCAGCGACGCTGTGCAGGAATGTGGAGGTTTCATCTGTTGCATCACAGAAGCAGCCTGAACTCTACAGAGTGTTGAACCTTCAGACCGACGGTTTAACGGTTTAACGGTTTAACGGAGGAACAAACGTCGTCTTACCCGTTGATTCCGACTTTGACCATGTTGCCTTTCTGGTTTGCGTCTGCAGGGAGAGGAAGGAGATAATCCCAGTTAAACATTAATACAAGTGAAGCTGTTTATTAGCCGGTGATGCTCAGACGGTGCTGAGATAAGCAGAGTTCAAACAGCATGAAGAGAGAAGACCTGCAGGATCGGTTGAAACCAGTTCACCTGCAGAACACCTGAACCTCACCCCTCCACCCTCCACCCTCCACCCTCCACCCTCCACCCGGATCACCCCTTCACCTGCAGCTACACCAACATTTAACACAACAGCATGAACACACAGGATCTGCTTCAGCTGTCTGAGCACATGGCTGCAGGCTGAGGCCTAACAGAGCCTCAGACTGGTCCAGGTGGTCTGGTCCAGGTGGTCTGGTCCAGGTGGTCAGAATCAGCTGATCAGTCACACAGAGCTAGTTTGAGTGAGGTCCTTACCGTCTGAGCTCGTCCTGGTTCCGGTGGGACTCTGGTCTGAGTGGGAAGAACAAAGTGCAGCTCAGTGTTTTTATGACTGAGTGGCTCTGAGGCCACGCCCCCTCGCGGCCACAGGCCCCGCCCCCTCTGCGTGTCAAGGTCGTGGCTGCAGGAAACCGGAATCTACAGCCTCAAAGCAAACGGAGTCTGATACCTGAGTCTGATCACCTGAGTCCTGCAGCTGATCTCAGAGTGAATCCAGCTGCTGCTTCATCCTCGTGGCTTCAGGGGGAACATCTGGTCTGAGTTCCTCCAAGACAAACCTTCACAGACGTACTTTAAACTCTCAGCCGGACCTTCTCTGACCTTCTCTGACCTTCTCTGACCTTCTCTGACCTTCTCTGTGGATGCAGACTCTGGAGGATCAGACCACTTCTCTCCAGAGTCCAGCTGGTCGTCTGCAGCTCGTTGAAACCACCTCCAGCCTGTTGTGTTGGAACTGAAGCTCTGCTGTCAGGAAGAAACGACGCTGCAGATTCAACTGTCTGCTCCTTTTATTGTCTGCACAGGAAACATGAGGAGAGCCAGGAACTAAAGCTGCTCCCTTAATTTCTGTGTTGACAGGAGAAGAGGAGGAAATGATAAAGCGTTGGATCAGAATAATGGAGGTGTCGGTTTGAGGCGGAGCTGCAGGCTGGATGAAACTAACTCAGCTCATCTCCACACAGGAGGCCTCTAATCTGGAACTGTTTACTATAAAATACAGACTTTAAAATGGTCAAATTTAAGGTTAAAATATTAAATATTATTATAACAAACATAGGTTGGGTAGGTTTATAGGTTGGGTAGAGGATGGGAAAAAGCCTCTATTAAAATTAACATTAAAAACTGACACCCCTCACCCTTAAAAAAAACACAACACAATGATGTATTGTTGTAAAGCTAGTTTTAGATTGTTGTCTTATTTCTGATTACTGTCAAAATGTTGCTGTCATGACCTTTTTGTGACAGTAGGTGTCACTAAAATACCAGCAGCAGTAGGGGAAACACCGCTGAAGTGTTACTTTGCAGTTACTTTAAGTTGTGAAGCAACAACGCTACCGGTCCAGGAACCCCAAGACTGGAGGCCGCTAACACTAACAGATGTCTTTATTAATGTTCAGATTTAACGCTATAAAACTCCAGATGAATCAGAGACGACGGAGCAAAGTTAGACTGACTTAGACTGAGTTAGACTGACTTAGACCGAGTTAGACTGACTTAGACTGAGTTAGACTGACTTAGACCGAGTTACACTGACTTAGACTGACTTAGATTTAGACTGAGTTAAAATGACTTAGACTGAGTTAGACTGAATTAGACTGAGTTAGACTGAGTTAGACTGAGTTAGACTGAATTAGACTGAGTTAGACTGACTTAGACTGAGTTAGACTGACTTAGACTGACTTAGACTGACTTAGATTTAGACTGAGTTAAAATGACTTAGACTGAGTTAGATTGACTTACACCGAGTTAGACTGACTTAGACTGACTTAGATTTAGACTGAGTTAAAATGACTTAGACTGACTTAGACCGAGTTAGACTGACTTAGACTGACTTAGATTTAGACTGAGTTAAAATGACTTAGACTGAGTTAGACTGACTTAGACTGAGTTAAAATGACTTAGACCGAGTTAGACTGACTTAGACTGACTTAGATTTAGACTGAGTTAAAATGACTTAGACTGACTTAGACCGAGTTAGACTGACTTAGACTGACTTAGATTTAGACTGAGTTAGACTGACTTAGACTGACTTAGCCTGAGTTAGACTGACTTAGACCAAGTTAGACTGACTTAGACTGAGTTAGACTAAATTAAAATGACTTAGACCGAATTAGACTGACTTAGACCGAGTTAGACTGACTTAGACCAAGTTAGACTGACTTAGACTGAGTTAGACTGAGTTAGACTGACTTAGCCTGAGTTAGACTGACTTAGACCAAGTTAGACTGACTTAGACTGAGTTAGACTGACTTAGACCGAGTTAGACTGACTTAGACTGAGTTAGACTGACTTAGCCTGAATTAGCCTGACTTAGACTGACTTAGACTGACTTAGCCTGACTTAGACTGAGTTAGACTGAGTTAGATTTAGACTGAGTTGGACCGACTTAGACTGACTTAGATTTAGACTGAGTTGGACCGACTTAGACTGACTTAGACTGAGACTGACTGACTTAGCCTGAGTTAGCCTGACTTAGTCTGACTTAGACTGACTTAGCCTGACTTAGCCTGAGTTAGACTGAGTTAGCCTGACTTAGCCTGATTTAGACTGACTTAGCCTGACCTAGGCTGAGTTAGCCTGAGTTAGCCTGACTTAGCCTGAGTTAGACTGACTTAGACTGATGTAGCCTGACTTAGCCTGAGTTAGCCTGACTTAGCCTGAGTTAGACTGACATAGCCTGACTTACATTTAGACTGAGTTAGATTTTGCCTGACTTAGACTTAGTTAGACCGACTTAGACTGACTGACTTAGCCTGACTTAGACTGACTTAGCCTGAGTTAGCCTGACTTAGACTGACTTAGCCTGACTTAGACTGACTTAGCCTGGGTTAGACTGAGTTAGCCTGACTTAGCCTGAGTTAGACTGACTCAGACTGAGTTAGCCTGACTTAGCCTGAGTTAGACTGACTCAGACTGACTTAGACTGACTTAGCCTGGGTTAGACTGAGTTAGCCTGACTTAGCCTGACTTAGCCTGACTTAGCCTGTCAGCGCTGTAGAACCTGCAGGTCACATGTTCCACTCTACATGCAGCAGGAACCTCAGCATCAGAGGAGTCGTCATGGAAACGTCGCTGAAGGTCACAGAAGCTCTGATCTGCTGTAGATGTTAGTTCTAGCTCATGAAACAGAACCAGAATCTTTCTGGTCCATCCAGTACTGGTCCACCAGAGTCCAGATTTAAAGTCCCGAACTAAGACCAGAGACCTGAACAGGCTCACGCTGCCCCCTGCTGCTGCTGCCATGAACTGCAGCTGATTTAATCTGATCCTCTGGTAGATCCAACCCAAAGACCAGAACCAAGACGGGTCCGTTCATCGTCTGTAACCTGCAGTCAGAATCATCCAGCCTGGTTCTGGTGTCTGCAGATCAGACGTCAGAACTTCAGGCTCCAGAATGAAACGAGGACGACCGTCTTCCAGCTGCAGAAACACCAAGAGTTCAGGTTCAGCAGGTGGAAACCAGTCAGTGTTTCTGAGAGAGGAACCTTCAGAGGAACCGAAGCTCAGGAAGGTTCAGACTCACGTTTGGATCCAACCGTCGGCTGAAACTCACGTCAGGAACCTCTCCAGGAGCATCTGAGAGTCTCTGGATGGAAGATCCTCCAGACGTCAAAGAAAACTCTGAAGAACATCAAGAACCTCCAGTCCTGAACGTGGAGGACCACGGAGAACCTACAGAGTCTCACTGAGGCTGCTGCCTTCAAACAACAACGAACACCTGAAGGACTGAGGAGCTTCAGAGACACAGATCAGTGGTTCTCAGCTGGTCCAGGTTCAGGATCCACTATGTCTCCATTAATAACAGCGACCCAGATTGTTGAAGTTTGCTGTTCCTGTTAACAGATGAAGGTTTATTTAGGTGGAGTCTCAACGCATTTTGATACAACTTAGGAACATTTTGGCTTTTTTGCTAATTTTGGTTTATTTGGACACTTTTTTCATGTTTTGTGCATATTTTGACCCATTTTGACAGAATCTGAGAACATTTTGGTTCATTTTTGGGATGTTTTAGCCTAAATTTCTCCAATAATCTGGCAGAGACAAATCTAGAGGTTAATACTGGGCTGCTCCTGGTGTCACCACTAAATATCCTGCTACTGAAAGCAAACTGGGTCATAAGAAACAGATCCTTTAAAATAAAAGACTTTATACCACTACTTTTTGCTTCTACGACCCTCTAAAATGGCTTTGCGACCCACTTTTGGGTCCCGACCCACCAGTTGAGAACCGCTGACACAGATAGAGTCTGAACAGAGGAACGAGGGAGGATCAGAGTCTATCGGTGGAACCAGAGCTGGAGATGAACAGACTGAAGAGGAGGACTCCATGTCAACCTGGAGCCCCTTTAGTCCACATGAAGGTCTAAACCCCAGCAGTCTGGATCTTCTGGTCTCTGCTGGACTGTTTTTATTAAGTCCAGAAGGTCGACTGGACACATGAAGGTCTGAGGCTCACATCAGTTCATAGTTTGATGTTAAATAAACGTCCATTTAAATGTCAAGGATCATATCATAGTGATGAATCTAGTTTAACATGTAAACTTTATTTAAAACTCAAAACTAAACCTGTCTGAAGGCTCTCAGTCACCCAGGTCCAGGTCCAGGTCCTGGTCCAGGTCCTGGTCTGAATCATAGCATCTGGACTTGGTTGAGTTTATAGAAGATGTTCCACCTTTTATCAAGACAGGAGGTGGAACGTCTTCGAGGAACTCAAGCAAGTCCAGGTGGAAAGGAGGAGGAGGGAGGAGGAGGTGAAGAAGGGAGGAGGAGAAGAAGGGAGGAGGCAGAAGATGAAAGGAGGGAGGAGGAAGAGAAGGGAGGCGAAGGAAAGGGAGGAGAAGGGAGGAGGAGTTAATAGGAGATGGAAGAAGGGAGGTGGAGGGAGGAGGAAGAGAAGGAAGGAGATGGTGAAGAAGGAAAGGGAGAAGAAGGAGGGAGGAAGAGAAGGGAGGTGAAGGAAGGAGATGTAGGGGGAGGAAGGAGGAGATGGAGGCGAAGGAAAGGGAGAAGGAGGAGATGATAGGAGATGGAAGGAGAAGGGAGGAGGAAGAGAAGGAAGGAGATGGTGAAGAAGGAAAGGGAGAAGAAGGGAGGAAGAAGAGATGGAGGCAAAGGGAGGAGAAGGGAGTAGGAGGAGATGGAAGAAGATGAAAGAGGGGGGAGGAGGAAGAGAAGGAAGAGAAGGGAGGAGGAGATGGAAGGAGAAAAAGGAGGAAACAGATCCGAGTAGAATGTAGAGTGAAAGGAAAGCAGGAGGAGGAGGAAGGTAGGAGACTCAGAGGCGACTGGACTTGAGTTTCTCTCAGACTTTTCACCTCCTCTACATCTCCTCCCTCCTCCTTTCTTCTCCTCCTCCTCACCTGGACTTGCTTGAGTTCATCAGAGAAGCTCAGGCTGGTCCAGATGCCCCCATTAGAACCAGGAGTAAAGCAAAGCCTGGGATGTTCAGGAGGAGAAGCAGGAGCTCCTCTCTGAGCAGACTCCTGGTTTCCTTCTGCACCTCCATGAAATGAAAACACCGGACCACCGTCTCACATGACTTTAATAGAAGGTCTGACACGTCTACCAGCAGAGACAGATGAGAAACGAGCCGCTAACTCGTCGCTAACGAAGCTACAGCAGCAGAGAACATTACAGACGTGCTCCTCTTCACCTCCTCCTCCTCCAGGCTCCCCGCCGAGCTCAACTGGACCTCTGCCGGACTCAACGATCGGTTTTGGCTGCAGACCTTCGACGGAGGAAGAGGGAGAGTTTGTCCAACAGCTACAGAGGATTTAATAAATCATCGGGAGGCTGTCAGGAGGATTTGGAGCCGGACTTTGAGGAACTAATTGAGGCGACGTGTGTCAGCAGAGACGGAACCATCTGGGAAGAGAAACCAGCGCAACGCCACAAATGTCAAATCCATTTATTCATGCAACTCATAAGTAAACATGAAAGTAAACTGCAGGAAGTACAGGAGCCACGGTTCTGGACCTGATCCTGGAACAGCCACAGACGGAGCTACACAAACACAGAATACTGAGAACAAGCTGATGGAGGAGAACCGGACCTCGAGGTTCTGGTTCTAATAGACACGATGGGTTTACACCAAACTACAGCTTCAGTCTCTACTTCCTGTCCACTAGCAGCCCAGGCCGCTCATCGACCCGATCCGGTCCAGTTTCAGGCCGAAGCATCCTCGGTTCCACCCCCTCCGCGACCGGTCCGGCTCCGCTCTCTTCTGATTGGCCAGCGCGCCCTTCAGGAGGCGGAGCCACGGCGTCTCCGGCTGCACGTCGGCCCACTTGGGCAGGTCGGAGGCCTTGGTTCCGGAGGAGAAGGTGGACTGCTCCTCCGCCGGGCCGTTCAGGAGGTTCTCCAGGTCGTCCAGGGTCAGCAGGTCGTTGTAGCGCTCCAGGAACTGCTCCAGGAACTGAGGAGGAGGAGGAGGAGTAATTTCATCAGCAGGAGGATAATCCAATCACAAGACATCTCATTAGTCTGCTCCTCCTCCTCCTCCTCCTCCTCCTCCTGCTTCCTTTCACTCACACACTCGACATTCTACTCAGATCTGTTTCCTCCTCCCTCCTCCTCCCCCTCCTCCCCCCCCTCCCCCTACCTGTGCAGCTTCAGGAGCAGGATGCAGAGCTCGGGCGTCGGAGATCTCCAGAGGAGTGAGGAGCAGCAGGGCGGCGGAGAGGAGCACCGGACACAACATGGCAGCAGGGAGACGACTGAGAGCTGGAAGAGAAGCTGAAAGGGTCCGACAGCGCCGATCCAAACCGATCACACCGCTCTGGTCCTACACACAAACAAACAAACAAACAAACAAACAAACAAACAGCAGGTCTGACAGTAATTAGAGCTCCTCTGTTCAACCACCAGGTCTCTTTAGGATTCAATTAGAACCGTTGATCTGGAGCCAATTAGCAGCTTTGAAAGGAGTTTAATGAGAAAATATCGGATTAATATTTCAAGAGCAGAACGTTGGTGGGTCTGATGAAAAAAACAGACGACATAACAGGAGAAACGCAGCCTAAAGACGGCAGAAAAGCAATAAAAAGTAAAAAATAAATGAGCTAAAACAGATCAGAGGAGAAAAACAAGAAGCCCAGCTGGAATTTATAGAGCTAATAATTAATATCACACAAGACGATGAGATGTTTCACCTGAACAAGACATGAAGATGAATAAATGTCAGTTTAAGGGTTTAAAAAGTCACGATTTTCTAAAAGATTTTAGGATTTCTTATAAATAAAAACCACATGATTTCACTTCATGTCAGAATCTGAAATAATGTTTTTACTCTGATTCAAAGTCTGAGAAACTGAAGCAGCAGGAAAACCCAAAATAAGACATAAAGATCTGAACAGAAGTAGAAAATAAGAGCATGAAATATAAAAATACAAGCAGAGTGTCATAAATAACAGAATACTGCAGACTAAAGAAGCGACCGTGTGACTTTAACAGGATTTATAACTAGTGATTATTTCTATTGATGCTCTCTAAGTCTGACTGCAGAGGAAGCTGAAGCTGCTGCTCACCTGTTGTCGGTGGTCCTGGTGGTCCTGGTGGTCTCTGGGTCGGGTTCTGGGCTGGTGTCTCGTCGGTCTCTGGGCTCGTCTCTGGGCTCGTCTTCCTCCTCTCAGGCTCTTCACGTCGTCTCACTTGTTGGCACCTGCCTGAGCATCCCTCTCTCTCTCCTGTAGCTCCGCCTCCTCCTGACCGGGCTCTGATGGAATTGGAGGAAGCGTCTCCTCCCCTTGGCAGCGCTCGGTTCTGGGGCATCAGCCGGGATGCTGCAGAGGTTTTGTAGAGCCGGAGCTGCCCCCGCCTCCCCCCTCAGCATCATCATCATCACCTTCCTCCTCCTCCTCCTCCTCCGTCTTTAGGTGATGTCATAGCGGCTGCCAAGGTGACTGTCAGTGTTGTTGTTGTGTGGAGGTCAGAGGGCAGCGGTCGGTCAGCACCGAAGCTTCACGTGTTTCGGTCACGACTGGGTCTGAATTACAGGTTTGTGCTGCCCTCGTCTCCGTGGAGTTTCCCAGCATGCCCTGACCTCCCCTCTATGCTGGTAAGTTACAGTCTGTCAGCGCCATCTGCTCCCCGGACCCCCGCCGACAAATTACAGCACCAGAGGAGCTGCAGGATCCAACACACTGGCCTTAAAGTTCAGCAGCCTCTGATTATTTCCACTAAACAAACCTCTGCAATCAGAGCCGCTCATCAGACCGTTTGTAGCTGCGACCAAACGCTGCCGAGGGTCTTTATGTAACCTATCAATGAGAGCGTTCTCATGCTCAGAGGACACCGTGTGGGAGCAGCTGGAGGCGAAACGCAGATTAGTGGTGTTTTTGGGAGGGTTAAACTCGTGATGACGTGGAGAGGAGAGGGGAAGTAGGCAGCAGAGTGTAGGAGGAGGAGGAAGAGGAGGAGGAAGAGCAGCAGACCTACAAACAGACGATTACAGCAGGAGAAACAACAACAAGCAGAGCTATCCTGGTTTCAGTCGTAGCATCTGGAGGATCTAGAAGACGTGTCACTACGTCTTCTAGATCCTCCAGACGGTCTGGATGCTACGACTGAAACCACCAGGATGACTGAGAACCTCCACAGACCACATGAGGAGTCTGATCCGGAGGAGGAAGGAGCAGCGAGTCGTCCGGTGGAGATGGAGAGCAGTAATCCTGTCTGAACAAGCTGTGCAGCCGTTAAACACTCTGTCCAAACACACGGCTGGAATGAATTCAACAGACAGACCAGAGACTCTGTTCAGAACCAGGAGCAGGTTTATTAAAAGGCTTCGTCACTCGACGGCTTCAGATTCTACGTTAAGAAACAGCTTAAAAATGTACAAAAAGGTAAAAACGTTAAAAGAATAAAAGGAAACGAGGATGCAGGCGTCAGTTCCTGAGGCGAGCTCTTCGAGATGTCCGTGCGATCGGAGTCGTCACTTTGGGGGTTTCGCTCTCGGCCATGACAGCATCTGATGGAGGACATTAAATAGAGGGTGGTCAGGACCAGGGAGCTGCTCAGTATAGCAATACTGGAAAAGTACTGCAGTACCCCGCTGTTAGAAGTAGTACTTCTCCCCGTTTTACTGGTTCCTGTACTTTAAGAACCTGTAAGCTGCAGACGTCCACAGACGGTCCCCAAAGTTTAGATGCATTAAACAGAACGATGGAAATATTCCAGTCTGGGGAAGCATCACGAAGCTGTCCTGAAACATTTTAGAAGTTTTACCAACAGACCTGTCGACTACATTAGACCCTCAAATACAGGCTTTATTAAAGGGAACTTCTCCTGCCATCAGAGGTCAACGAGGAAATTAAAGTCCATGACAAACGTGCTGAACGTCTCTGGATGCAGACGTCACTAAACCAGGAAGATCTACTGCAGCAAATAATGAACATGTGGAGATTAAAATGTGCTCTGAAGTTCTGCTCTGATCTGCAGGACTGAAGCTTTTCTCAGCAGCAGGTCGAAACGTGAAGGTGGAGGAACTTCTACAGCAGCCGTCTGCAACCTTTGTAGCACCACGGACTGGATTCAAGCAAGACAGTATTCTATGGACCACATCATGATGCTGCCACCACCGTCAGGGTTTCCCCCAGTGCTTTATAAGCCTGGTGGGCCTCCAGGCTTTCCTTGCCCACCGCCAGGCTCAGCGTCACTTGTTTATTTATTTTAAATAGGTTTTTATGCACCAAGACAGTGATAGCAAAGACGGTACACAGAGCTTTTAACCGCATCTGGTGATACGGTTGAAAGTGCAACGGTGACATTTTATGGTCGATACATGAACTTTTTCTGAAGTTGGAGGAGCACTAGAGGAGACGATGAGCCGCTGGTTCACCTCCAGGCCAAGGGGAGTTCATCCCCGTTAGCTGACCGAGCCGCGGCTCCATGATGAGGCAGAGCCAGTGGAGTTAGCACGGATGTTAGCACGTCGTCGGAGCAGCCTTCTGTGAGCCACGATGGTAAACATGGAACTAGTGGATTTAATCCAAAATGGTTAGCTGACCCTAAATTTAGCGGATGGCTCTACCAGACCCAGGATGGTAAACCCAGACGGATTGATGCACTGATCCAACCTGAACCATGTGCAGCAATAAGTAGTAGAGGTCACACAGCACAGCAGACCTGTTCAGCCTCTGAGTTCCTGGTTTTACCCCTTGGTCACGTTTGCACTTTTTTATTCATGTTCACTTGTACTTTTAAATGTGACCAGCAACGGCTTGTTTTAATATTCACTGGGATTTAACTTAAGTAAAAACAACTGATATTATTTATTTTAATTGTATTTTTTATGTTTGTTAAAACTGTATTTTAAGATTGTGCCTTTTTATAAAACTCTACATGTAAGTATCGTTAATAAATGGCTTTTAATAACACATAATAGTCATAGTTTCAAAATTCTTGTAAACTTTTAATGTTTTGGTTTTTCACAGTGGGCTTCTCTACCACCGGGCTTAGCAAGTTTTCTGGGGGAAACCCTGACCGTGCTTCACGTCATGATGCTGCCACCACCGTGCTTCACGTCATGATGCTGCCACCACCGTGCTTCACATCATGATGCTGCCTCCACCGTGCTTCACATCATGATGCTGCCACCACCGTGCTTCACATCATGATGCTGCCACCACCGTGCTTCACATCATGATGCTGCCACCACCGTGCTTCACATCATGATGCTGCCACCACCGTGCTTCACATCATGATGCTGCCACCACCGTGCTTCAAACCATGATGCTGCCACCACCGTGCTTCACATCATGATGCTGCCACCACCGTGCTTCACATCATGATGCTGCCTCCACCGTGCTTCACATCATGATGCTGCCACCACCGTGCTTCACATCATGATGCTGCCACCACCGTGCTTCACATCATGATGCTGCCACCACCGTGCTTCACATCATGATGCTGCCACCACCGTGCTTCACATCATGATGCTGCCACCACCGTGCTTCACATCATGATGCTGCCACCACCATGCTTCACATCATGATGCTGCCACCACCGTGCTTCACATCATGATGCTGCCTCCACCGTGCTTCACATCATGATGCTGCCACCACCGTGCTTCACATCATGATGCTGCCACCACCGTGCTTCACGTCATGATGCTGCCACCACCGTGCTTCACGTCATGATGATGCCACCACCGTGCTTCACATCATGATGCTGCCACCACCGTGCTTCACATCATGATGCTGCCACCACCGTGCTTCACGTCATGATGCTGCCACCACAATGCTTCACGTCATGATGCTGCCACCACCATGCTTCACGTCATGATGCTGCCACCACCGTGCTTCACATCATGATGCTGCCTCCACCGTGCTTCACATCATGATGATGCCACCACCGTGCTTCACATCATGATGCTGCCACCACCGTGCTTCACATCATGATGCTGCCACCACCGTGCTTCACATCATGATGCTGCCACCACCGTGCTTCATATTATGATGTCATTGCGCTCAATAACCAGTCCGTAGAAAATTGTCTTGCTTGAAAACAGTCCGTGGTGGAAAAAAGGTTGCAACTTTTTTTTTTTTAATTTAAATTTTTTTAATTTATTTTTTTACCGTAAATTAAAAAGCATCCTAAATGAATAAAACTACTTTTTATTGCTAAAGGTGTATTTACCTTTTCTAGTCTCTCTCTTTTTTCTAAGATGCTCTCCAGAGATGTTTGGTTTTAATAATTTTGGCGGGAAGACAATCTAGTCATTTTTCAAAATAAAACACCCTACGGACTCCGCCAGAAATAAAATGAAATGTCTTTTTTCTTTCTGTGCGGCCCGGTGCCGGTCCGAGACCCGGTGGTTGGGGACAATCACTAAAGAAACAACAGGTTTCATGTTCCAGGTTCTGTTTTATCGTCAGTGTTTATATATTCTGACAGGTATCTAATGGAGGTCAGACTCTCTGTGACACAAACTGCTAAACAAAACAAACTAAATCACAGACTGGATTTGATTCCTTGGAAATCCTCCAGTGTTTCAGTGAATCCAGTGAGAAGCTCCACAGAGGACCTGAGTCCTCACATCTTCTCACCTCACGGAGACGTTTTCCAGTTTCCCGTCGGCTCCACTGAGAGCTGCAGGTGTTGGATTCGTGCTGCTGCTGCTCACTTTGGTCAACTTTAAATCCTCTCAGACAGCTGGAGCTCAGAGATCTCTGGGCTTATTATTGATCCAAAGAATAGTATTGACCTGCTGTTAATCCTAGAACACCAATGCAGCGCTGGAACTTTAATCAGCTGGGAGACAGAGTAAATTAAAATACCGATCTGTCACTTTCAGGGGGAGAACCTCCAAAAGACTCATTTTGAATTCAACATTTCTCAGGATTCTTCTGAGGAAATTACTTTTTTACAAAACAAATGATTAAACTGAGAGAATTAAATCAATCAATAAAGGAATTATTTGCTGTTTTCAGCCCAAATAAATGTTATTTTCATGTTTCAAACCAAAAAAATTAAATGAAAATAAAATAATCCTTAGTTGCAGCTCGACAATGAAGCTTCATCAAACCCAACATTAGAAAAAGCTCCGGTTCAAACCCAGACAGAAGGTTCTGATGGATCCTGATCTTCATCCTTGTGGATTTAAGCTGCAGACATTCACTGATCATTGGTCAATTACAAAACAGACCTCCAGCTATGAGCGTTTTGATAATTGATTAATTGGTTTGAATGATTCTTCTGCATTCTGTGGTTTAATCTTCTTCTGTGTGAATATTTTCTGGTTTCTTTCCTCCTCTGTGACACTAAACTGGAGATTTTAGTCATTTGAGGAAACTCTGATCCACAATATCAGACGTTTTAGAGACCAAACAGCTGATCGATGAATCCAGAAAATAATCGACGGATCAATCAACGGTGAAAATAATCGTTATTAGCAGATCGCTGCCTCACACTTTACCTGCAGGAGTTAGTTGGGAAACTGTGAGCCTAGTGCCAGACAGAAATAAATGTCATTGCTGTGAAGTGTTCGTGTGCAGCAGCAGCAGCCTACATGCAGAGGAGGGAAACCAGGATCCACATATCAACATGACTAATCCAGACCTCAGTACCAGGTGTTAGCATGTGAGCAGGTAGCAGCTCTGACAAACCTGATGGAAGCTCAGAGTCACTTGTTCCTCTCTGACTCAGACTAACAGCAGCTGGACGGGTGAAGCTGTAGAGTCTCTGCAGTAAAACCCTCCAGAGCAGTTTAACTGGGTCGAGCCTGAGTCCATGGAGCTCTGAGGGCAATGAATGAAGTAGCTGCACTCACCTTCATCCTCCTCCTCCTCCTCGTCGCTGCTGAAAGTGATCACAGGTTTCTTGGACTTGCGAGTTTTCTGCGGCGTCACGAAGCTTTCGTCCCCTCGGCTGGAGACTGAAGGCTTGGCTTGGCCTGGAGGTGAAACAGGAGCGTTCAGTTTGTTTCTGCAGCAGGTGGTTTCTGGATGCGCTCAGACGCCACAGCTCCAGACCCTCACCTCTCTTGGCCTTCCCTCGGCCTCTGCTCGGTCGGTTCGTGTGAAGGACCGTCTTCTCGGTGGATCCTCCTTCTCTCTGGTTCTCCTCGTCCATCTCTGGACTTTCTACGTTCTCCAGGCCTCGAGTGTGGACCGCCGTCAGACGCTTCTCAAACTCGTCCACCTGAGCCTGGAGGACGAGGACAGGAAACAACAAAGATCACAACAATGAAGGAGACAGATGATGGACACTTGGAGCTGATCTGTATTTACAGTTCTTGTGTCAAACCTTTATTGAAATGTCTTTACAGTGAAACCTCGCATCACCAGTTAACGAGTAATTTGTTCTACGAGTCGAGGCTCAAGTGAATCTTTGTCTTGTTTTACGAGTGGAAATCCACATTGTGAACGAGGTTCATGCAGCCACCACTAGGTCCATCCATCATCTAGACACCGCTTATCCTCTGTAGGGTCGCGGGAGGACTGGAGTCTATCCCAGCAGCCTTGGGCGAAGGCAGGGTTCACCTGGACAGGTAACAGCCTATCACAGGGCTACACATAGAGACAGACACCAAGCTCACTCTCATTCACACCTAGGGACAATTTAGAATCATCAGTTAACCTCAGCATGTCTTTGGACTGTGGGAGGAAGCTGGAGAACCTGGTGAGAACAGGTAAACTCCACACAGGAAGATCCCAGGCGTCCTAACCGGGACGTGAACCGGGGATCTTCTAGCCGAGAGGCGACGCTGCTAACCACCGTGCAGCCCCGACCGCTAGGTGTGCAGGATATCTATGAATTTGTAGAGGAAAATCATCCTGAACAATGACCTACAGGTCGTGCAGCTGCTCTGGCGTGATTCCATTACATTCTGAAAGGCAGGACAAAGCAGACTTCTCCTGACAGGTTTCTACTGAAACGACCTGCGAGTGTGGAAAGTGAAGGAAGTGAGGAAACAATCCTCCTCCTTCCTGCTCCATCATCTTTTTAAAGGTAATTAAATGGATAAAACCAGTTTACATTATCTCTTTTGCATTCTCTCTGACTGTGTTGTGTTTCTATAGCTGTCATTAGTCCTGTAGCTGCACCTTCTCTGTTTCAAAACCCATAAATAATTATTTTTGGCTGGTTTTTGGGACTTGGAACGGATTTCAATGGGGAAAATTCATTTGTCAAACGAGCTCGGTCACAGAATGAATTAAACTCGTAACGCGAGGTTCCACTGTGTTTATGTTCTGATAAAGACATTCTCAACATTTACCCTTCAGTGCTGATTGGCTGTTACTGGTGAAGTCTAACCAATCAGAGCTGTGGGTGGGACGTTTCTGAGACCACAGAGAGCCCATCTGTAAACGTATTTATCCTACTAAGAGTCGATGTGAACTCCAAAACCTGCCAATAAAGTTTGAAAGACATGTTTTGTGACCTTTTTTGGAGTCGACTCTGGGATTAATGAAGTTTTATCTGATCTATCAGTCACAAACTGACACCAAAATCAAACTGGCACCACCTGTGGACACCTGGAAACATGTCGCCTTCTTCAGTTTCTAAACTGTAAATCAGCGGCCTGCAACTGGTTTCAAGCAAGACAACGTTCTGTGGAGCAGTCATTGTACTTGATGACTGCTCCACAGAACACTGTCAGGAAAGGTAGCAGGCCGCTGTCGTGAAGCGTCTGGCTGGTTCTGGGTCGGTCCCTCTTGCGTCCGGTACCTTGAACTGGGGTTTGGCGCCCCTCCTCAGCTTGGCGGTGATGGAGAGCAGCGGCTGGTAGACCCCCGGCTCGGTCAGCTTGTCGCTGTAACACTCCCAGCACTCCTGCAGCCTCTTGAAGCCGCGTTCACACATGGACAGCAGGGACAGGCTGACGGCCAGGTCGCACCACTGACGCTCCGTCCTGAACACAGACCGGCCCGCGGGATTACAGCACAAACCCGATTAGCAGCTACGAAACACACAAACTCAAGAGCCGCAACAAAAAAGCTCATTACTCATGAACTTGGCATTGCACTGACATCTGGCCAAATCTCATTTCCCAGCAAACTTCTTCCATCTAAATTCACTTTGCCAGCGTGTAATAAGAAACGTCCTTCCTCTGATCGGAGTATGGATGAGTCACCGGCGCTTCTCGACATGTACAGGAGGACGTTCCCATGACAAACAGAACACCAGGATGTCTGAACTGAACCGTGAACCTGCTCCGATTGTCACTCTGATCACAGTGAACACACCCACTAATTACCCCCACACACTCCAACCCCCCCACCCACCCCCACATCCAACCCCACATCCAACACAATGCAGGCCGAGGCAGGAATCAGCAGAGAGGAGGAAGACAAAGGATGCAGGTCAGAGGAGGAGGAGGAGGAGAAGGAGGAGGAGACGGACTCACTTAGCCGTCCTGAAGCGCTGACAGAGTTTCTCCACCAGAGACTCGGTCTGTCGTTCTTTAGTGATGTAGGAGAACAGCTGTCTGCAAACACACAGAGCAACACAGAGCTGGGTGGTTAAACGGCCCTCATCAGCTCAGTTTAACTTAATTACACTTTAAAAATATAAAAACCAGCAGAAGAAGAAGGCTCACGTCACCTGAAATCATCAGTTCAATAGAACAAATCCTGCTTACCATCTATGATTGACCAGAAATGTTTACAGCAGAAAATATGAATACTTGTGGAGACATTTGAGAAAGTTTAGATTAATTTATGAAACAACGTCCGAGGGATGTATTTTTGGAAACTGCAGGTTTGTTCTCACATTAAATCTGAGTCTGTTGTAACGACAGTATCTGAGGAACTATTAAAGATAAAACCCTGAAAGACATCCTAATCTAGAATTTCCTGGACTCCATTTTAAATATCTGTATCTTCTGATGAAAACCTTTCAAGCACATCAGAGCAGATTGACTGGACATGAAGTCACACTACAGGTTTAATCTAAATTCAACCACTTTAAAAGCACTCAGGTGCTAATTTTAACAATGAAAAACACATAAATATACACTCATGAATAAAAAGGATAAAGGAATAATCTCAGCTTGTTGTTCCACAGATAAAGAAGGAAAGTAAACGGTGGAGGATCACGGAGGACGGATCCAGTCTGAGGTCGTCTTTGCTGTAAAACTGGGCCATATAAAAGGTCAGTGAGTGGTTCTGTGTCGGTGGAGGGTTCTGGTCAGGAAGGAGCTGCTGACTGAGACCTGATCCAGGAGCAGAGCTGGATAAAACTCATTCAACCATCCGTCTGGCTGCCTGGATGGAGGTGAGGTCTGGTCCTGGTCAGGATGAATCTCACTCTGCTTTAGTTCTGTATGTTAACTGATATAGTGAAACCCTCAAAGTGAACATGAACATCCATCAGTGCTGCGTCTGGTTCTGCCTCCCAGGCTATCGTCTAAACAAACCCCTGAAGGAGCAGATCTGTCAGGGCTCCTCCTGAGGAGTCAGCCTTCAGTGAGGACCTGCTCTGTGTACAGAGGCAGCAGATGGAGGAAATGATCGTCTGCAGCTGTGAGACTCACTTCATGATGGTGTTGAAGTCGTCTGAGCTCATGCCTCTCTCTGGGTCCGACAGGCGGCTGATGATGTCTGGCAGCAGGTTGTAGATGGCGTTGTCCTGATGGGTGACACAAAGGGCACGGTTAAAGCCTCCCTAATTACTCAGGCGGCGGCAGGCTGGGGATGTGAGGGTGTGAGCACCTTGGTGGCCAGCTCGTTGAAGAAGTTCAGGGCCAGGCTGGTGATGTGAGGCTCGGGATCAATTAGCAGCACCGCCACCTCGCTGACTTGGCCTTTCACCTTCAGCACGTCTTTGAGCACCAGCTGGGTCAGAACTGTCACGGCGGTCTGCCTCACCGAGGGAACCTCGTCACTCAGCCTGGAGGACGACAGGACAGTCAATTAGTGAGGACGGCTCCGTCTCTGATCTGGGAGGAGGCTAGCAGCTAAACGCTAACATCAACCTGCTCTCAGTGAGGCCGGCGATCAGCCTGGAGTAGAACGTGTTGCTGCGGATGCATGGATGTTATTATCTACTGGTCTGTTGGGGGACTCAGCCCAAACATCTCATGCTGTAGCTCAGCGGTCTGCAACCTTCTCTGCACCACGGACCGATTTAAAGCAAGACAGTGTTCTGGTCGTCGAGCTCAGAGCAGAAAAGGCTGCAGACTGCTGCTGTAGATGATCTACATTCAGCAAATGATCCACCAAAATCTGAATCTGTAGAAGAACTGTGATTCAGATCTCGATTCTACCCAGTAAAGGTCAAAGTTATTACTCCAGATGAATCGTTCCACCGGACTGGGGACCATGAATGTCTGTACACCAACTCTGATTCTTCACTAGTGAATCCACTGAACCTTAAAACCCACCAGCAGGTTTAGAAGGCAGCTTGTCTCAACACCATTAATCTACTAGAAACTGGAAAAAGGATTTTTAACTACTGGGCGGTCCTCCAACTGATGACCTGTGACATGCAGCTCTGTCAGGAAGATTAACCAGATTCTTTTATTCTACATGCATACATCCAGCATGGAGGAACATCTAGTAGCTGGAGATACATCCAGCATGGAGGAACATCTAGTAGCTGGAGATACATCCAGCATGGAGGAACATCTAGTAGCTGGAGATACATCCAGCATGGAGGAACATCTAGTAGCTGGAGATACATCCAGCATGGAGGAACGTCTAGTAGCTGGAGAGACATCCAGCATGGAACGTCTATAGCTGGAGATACATCCAGCATGGAGGAACATCTAGTAGCTGGAGATACATCCAGCATGGAGGAACATCTAGTAGCTGGAGATGCATCCAGCATGGAGGAACATCTAGTAGCTGGAGATGCATCCAGCATGGAGGAACATCTAGTAGCTGGAGATACATCCAGCATGGAGGAACATCTAGTAGCTGGAGATACATCCAGCATGGAGGAACATCTAGTAGCTGGAGATACATCCAGCATGGAGGAACATCTAGCAGCTGGAGATACATCCAGCATGGAGGAACATCTAGTAGCTGGAGATACATCCAGCATGGAGGAACATCTAGTAGCTGGAGATACATCCAGCATGGAGGAACATCTAGTAGCTGGAGATACATCCAGCATGGAGGAACATCTAGTAGCTGGAGATACATCCAGCATGGAGGAACATCTAGTAGCATGGAACATCTAGTAGCTGGAGATACATCCAGCATGGAGGAACATCTAGTAGCTGGAGATACATCCAGCATGGAGGAACATCTAGTAGCTGGAGATACATCCAGCATGGAGGAACATCTAGTAGCTGGAGATACATCCAGCATGGAGGAACATCTAGTAGCTGGAGATACATCCAGCATGGAGGAACATCTAGTAGCTGGAGATACATCCAGCATGGAGGAACATCTAGTAGCTGGAGATACATCCAGCATGGAGGAACATCTAGTAGCTGGAGATACATCCAGCATGGAGGAACATCTAGTAGCTGGAGACATCCAGCATGGAGGAACATCTAGTAGCTGGAGATACATCCAGCATGGAGGAACATCTAGTAGCTGGAGATACATCCAGCATGGAGGAACATCTAGTAGCTGGAGATACATCCAGCATGGAGGAACATCTAGTAGCTGGAGATACATCCAGCATGGAGGAACATCTAGTAGCTGGAGATACATCCAGCATGGAGGAACATCTAGTAGCTGGAGATACATCCAGCATGGAGGAACATCTAGTAGCTGGAGATACATCCAGCATGGAGGAACATCTAGTAGCTGGAGATACATCCAGCATGGAGGAACATCTAGTAGCTGGAGATACATCCAGCATGGAGGAACATCTAGTAGCTGGAGATACATCCAGCATGGAGGAACATCTAGCAGCTGGAGATACATCCAGCATGGAGGAACATCTAGCAGCTGGAGATACATCCAGCATGGAGGAACATCTAGTAGCTGGAGATACATCCAGCATGGAGGAACATCTAGTAGCTGGAGATACATCCAGCATGGAGGAACATCTAGTAGCTGGAGATACATCCAGCATGGAGGAACATCTAGTAGCTGGAGATGCATCCAGCATGGAGGAACATCTAGTAGCTGGAGATGCATCCAGCATGGAGGAACATCTAGTAGCTGGAGATACATCCAGCATGGAGGAACATCTAGTAGCTGGAGATACATCCAGCATGGAGGAACATCTAGTAGCTGGAGATACATCCAGCATGGAGGAACATCTAGTAGCTGGAGATACATCCAGCATGGAGGAACATCTAGTAGCTGGAGGTACATCCAGCATGGAGGAACATCTAGTAGCTGGAGATACATCCAGCATGGAGGAACATCTAGTAGCTGGAGATACATCCAGCATGGAGGAACATCTAGTAGCTGGAGATACATCCAGCATGGAGGAACATCTAGTAGCTGGAGATGCATCCAGCATGGAGGAACATCTAGTAGCTGGAGATGCATCCAGCATGGAGGAACATCTAGTAGCTGGAGATGCATCCAGCATGGAGGAACATCTAGCAGCTGGAGATGCATCCAGCATGGAGGAACATCTAGTAGCTGGAGATGCATCCAGCATGGATTAACATCTTCCTACAGCTGCTGGGACATGGAGGTAGATAAATATCTGTAGTATGAGGAGGTAAAACGACAGGAAGTAAGACAGGATGAGACACAAAACAAGAAAATGAGACAAAATGATTAGAAAGGGACAAAAAAAAACTACTAAAATAGACTCAAAAAGAAAAAAATGAGACACAAAACGAGAAAAACAGCCAAACCAAAGAGGCTCAAAACTACAAACAAGACAGAAGAAAAACAAGACACACAACAGGAAGAAGACAAATCTGTCCCTCAGAGTTCGTAAAAATGTAAATAGTTAAATATCTACAGTGTTTTCCAGTGTGTTAACATCTGAGGAGACATGATGATTCTAGGTTTATATATTTATGTAAAAATTAAATTTCCTGGTCTCCATTATTCTGACTGAGTCCTACTGCCAGAAGACATCTCTGAGTTCTCTCTCCTTCTTCATGTTGTTCTGGTTCCATAGAGGACTTTAGATCACGTCTGTAGAGATCCTCAGTCCTCCAGGTCCTGGTCGTCCTCGTAGTTTCAATCACAGCATCTGGACTAGTTTGAGTTTCCAGAAGACTTTTCACCTCTCGTCCTCGATTGAAACTATGAGGAGGACTTTAGACTGCAGTGAAACCTGGAGCCACTTCACCATCCTGGCGGATATGGAAATGACTCGTCACCTGTTCATTTGTTTCCCAACAGTCTCAGTTAATTAAGCTCCTGTAGAGACTTGAAATCAGGCAGAATGCTCCTAAAACCACACAGCTGTCAGAGCAGAACACAATGGGCCTGGACGGGCTGCGGCAGGGCGATCCGATGCCACCCTGAGCCCAATTTACAGTCAAACCCACCCAAAACCACGGAACAAAAGAAACTCATTAACCAGCTCTCAGTGCTGCCAGAGAGCAGGACTCCTGGCAGAGGATCAGACACTCGTACACGGCACTTCCACACGCCAGTGCAGGAGCTTACAACGGCGATGAGCAGGGTAATTAATTCTTAATGCGCTTATCAGGAGGTGCCAGGGCAGCAGCTCTGAGAACAGTGGAGGTGTTGGTGTGTGGGAGACAATTAGGGAAGACTGTGAAATGCTTATCAGGTAGGAAACACTGGGAGGGCAATGACGCAGAAGAAAAGAAAAGAATGTTTTACACGACCAGAACACCTCAGCGTGAGCGCTACCAGCCGTTATAATTACAACCACACTCCGTCAAACAGAACTTCAGGAAACGGTTGGTGCAGCAGGAGGACACTGCTAAGTGTTTTTAAAACCACAGCGTCTCTACAAGCGTCAACCTTCTGCCCGAAATTACTCCTCTGAGCTCAGTCAGCCGCTCCGTGTAATTACAACCCGCTGGTCATCGCTTCCAGTCGCTCTCTGGACACACTAGTAATTAAGCTGCTCGTTGTCTCAAACTGAGGTGGTCCGAGGCTCCGCCCAGGTTCAGCGGCGGGGGCGGGCTTCCTAAAAGTCATGAAGCGACGGCCGTCACCAAGGCAACCGCGGAGGTCAGAACACGAGGCGTACGCTGGAGTTTGCCAACACAGATCATCTCAAAGTTCTGCTCCCCCATTAAAAAGTGGAGACAGCAAAGTTTTCCCATCATGAGGCTCAGTGGAGCGTCGTGACAGCGGCAGCAGTCGATCGGCTCAGAGAGAAACGCCGAGGCCTCGGAGAGCGTGAAGGGTAGAAGCCCGAGACGTCACTTACAGGACTCCCACTCAGCCGAGCCGTCAGCCGTGGGAGGATGATGTTGGTGGAAAAACACAACAAAGCTGCAGATATTATGATAAGGTGCATCAAACTGGAGGAGAGTCAGACAGCTGATTCCTTATCTTACTACCGTCACATCACCTGGCGTAGAGGTTCTGAGTCCACGGCTCCAGAATGTTAGGGAACCGGACCGTGAGGTCTCCCAGGGCGATGATGGCGTTGGCCCGGACCACCGGCAGGGCAGAGCGCTCCAGAACCGTGAACATGAGGCGGATGTTCTCTTCACACACGGATGGGCTGACAGGAGGGAGGAGGAGGAAATGCAGGATTAATACAGAACAATTCTCAATGAGGTGGTTGATTGACATGAATCAGTAACAGGTAAAAATCTCACTAAACTCTACTGAACCTGTCCGATAATATTAATTACACTCATTACTGCTATTAGGAGTCATTATCTCCTGACATGTACAATGAGTTTAGATAAGTCTGAAGATCCTCAGCTGTCCAGGTCATGGTTGTCTTCGTGGTTTCAGTCGTAGCATCTGGACGTCCAAGACAGGAGGTGACATGTCTTTGAGGATCTCAGACCAGTCCAGGTGCTTCGACTGAAACTACGAGGAGTTTACATCAGATTCACCTCGTCTGGCACAGAATAAAACTACAAAACCAGTTTAGCATCTAACCAGAAGTGTATTTATACACAGTATGGGTATATAAAACATAAACACTAAATATATGAATATAACAGCTGCAGAAACCAATATAAAGATGAATAATGTACAGGTACAGGTGGGGTAAATGGTGGCATAAACAGCAAGAGAAACATGCGGTATATAAAGAGGATGAACAGTGGATATGATATATAAGGACTTCCTTTACATTATTCTGTCTCTTAAGCACATTATTTTCATCATCACATAAAAATAAAAGGTGTATTTAAGGGCTGCAGATAGCAAAGGCTTTCCCACTTTAATAATGTGGCTTGTAAAATGTCAGATAACGGTAAAAAACATGAATATAAACAGAATTCTAACTTCCAGCTTCTGACCAGCAGCATAAAAAGTAAAAATAATAAGCTTAGTATCATAAAAGACCAGAGAAGATGAGCTGGATGTTTTGTTAAATGATGGACTGAAGAACTGGTGGTTGAATGTTTCTGTCAGTGAACTGATTGATTAATTAAGCACAGTGGAGTGAAGCTGCAGCCGCCTGTTTACCTGATCATCATGTACTGAGACAGAGCCAGACAGGCAGCTGTGGTGAGCTGAGGGTGGGAGTAACGTCCTGGGGAGCTGCAGACTCTCACCAGCAGAGGAAGGAACGCGCTCAGCAGGTTCTCCTCTAAACAGACAGCCAGAGGTGGGTTCATGTCACGGATAAAAAGACCGGGTTCTACATGAAGCACCAGCACGAGCAGCTCTATTTACCAGCCAGTAATTCAGTCTCGCAGATCTTCCTGATGAGTTCAGCCTCCGTGTCGTCAGCAGAGGCTCCGATCAGCCCCAGCTCCTCCTCCATGGCGCTCTCATTGGCCGTTTGCTGTTGGAAAACCATCACAAGTTAAACCAGATTTATAAAAACAGACACTAATCGCTTCAAAACGTCCCCGTAAGGCCTGATCTGCACTCCCTGCAGTCAGACTGGATGTTACGGGGAAACTTCCTGAGCTCACACTCGCCTAACGCAAGTATACATGTTAGTTAGTTCTCTGAAACCCAAGGCGTTCATCCTCACTGTGGTTCATATGGAACCAGAACAACATGAAGGACCAGAGAACTCAGAGACGTCTTCAGTCAGTAGGACTCAGGTAGAACGATGGAGACCAGAAGGAAGAACAAACTAGAGTCAACATGTCCAGCATCTCTAACATGTTACCAACACTAGAAAACAAAAGAGGCTCCACATAATATAAATATGTTTTAAGTTTAATATTTAGTGTCCACATTACTGGATATTTTTATTTCCCTTGATAATGAACACTTTAAGTACTGTAGATGAGCTGTAGTACTCTGACTGTTTATTACTGTAGCAACAAGAGGAGGCAGGGATTTCCATGTTGGCAGGCAGAGAGCATTGTGGGAGTTTAGCTGCTAACGGCCAGTTCATGTTTTCTGCATCCACTAAAGCAGCGATCTGCAGCCGTTTTCATACCACAGACCGGTTTCAACAAGGTAGTGTTCTACAGACCAGTCACTGAGCGTGATGACCGGTCCATAAAACATAGAACACCAGGGACTGCCAAGAAGCATCCCCACATGATGCTGCCACCACCATGCTTCACATCATGATGCTGCCACCACCGTGCTTCACATCATGATGCTGCCACCACCGTGCTTCAGATCATGATGCTGCCACCACCGTGCTTCACATCATGATGCTGCCACCACCGTGCTTCACATCACGATGCTGCCACCACCGTGCTTCACATCATGATGCTGCCACCACCATGCTTCACATCATGATGGTGCCACCACCGTGCTTCACGTCATGATGCTGCCATCACCATGCTTCACGTCATGATGCTGCCACCACCGTGCTTCACATCATGATGCTGCCACCACCGTGCTTCACGTCATGATGCTGCCACCACCGTGCTTCACGACATGATGCTGCCACCACCGTGCTTCACATCATGATGCTGCCACCACCGTGCTTCACGTCACGATGCTGCCACCACCGTGCTTCACGACATGATGCTGCCACCACCGTGCTTCACGTCATGATGCTGCCACCACTGTGCTTCACATCATGATGGTGCCACAACCGTGCTTCACGTCACGATGCTGCCATCACCATGCTTCATCATGATGCTGCCACCACCGTGCTTCACGTCATGATGCTGCCACCACCGTGCTTCACGTCACGATGGTGCCACCACCGTGCTTCACGTCATGATGCTGCCACCACCGTGCTTCACGACATGATGCTGCCACCACCATGCTTCACACCATGATGCTGCCACCGCCATGCTTCACATCATCGGACCGGTCCGTAGAAAACTGTCTTGCTTGAAACTGGCCCGTGGTGCAAAAAGGTTGCAACTTTTTTTGAATTTAACATTGTTAAAATGCATAAAATTACTTCTTATTCCTAAATGTGTATTTACTTTTTCTAGTCTCTCCCTCTTTTCAAAGCAGCTCTCCAGAGACGTTTGTTTTTTACTTATTTTGCAGAAAAAAAAATGTATTGTTTGCAACAGGATCTGATGCAAACTGCTTTATTTTTGAGATTATTTTTAATGAGGCATGTAGAATAAAGATTTTAACTTCAGATCCAGTTAATTTTCTAAAAGGAATCAACAGCATACGTCCAAGAACCACTGGAAACTTAAAACATCCAGCAATTCCTGCCTGATAAATACGGTTTTTAAAAAAGATGACAAGCCTTTCAAACCCACAGATGAGTTCTGGGGATCAGAGGGAGTTAATCTGTTGTTCAATAAGTAACAAGAACTGCAGCACAGAAATGCAGAACTAAGTTTAAAGCAGCGTGTTTGTCCAGCACAGAGCACAGGCCAGTTTATATTCAAACTGTAAAACCTTTACCAAGCATTTCTATTTGCAGCATCACTAACTCTCAGTCATACTGTGTCAGTAGAGTCCAGGCTCTACTCCACTCTACAGACTCTTTTGTGAGTCACACAGAGAAAACAGAGACAAAATAAAGACAAATGAACAATAAAACTGTAATGATAATTAAGGAAACATTCATCTCGCTGCTCCCCGATGTGCTGAGCAATTATGAGCCATCTGACTGTGTCACCAAAATAAATCTCATCAAGCCGTCCTGCTGAGCCTCCGTCTGATTGTCAGGAAGCGCTTCACCACACGGGTTGTTTTGGCCTCATCTCTGACTGGTAGGTAACATTAAAAACAAGAATCTGACAACCTCTGTCATGTTGAGCAGCTCACACTACGGTATGAACTGAACCCACAGTAATTACAGTTTCAATGAACATCTTCAAAGTTTTACACGTTAACTGTCATGAAATAATGAAAACGTCCATCTCAGATCTCTTGGTGATGAAGTAACATGTTTCAGTACAACCAACAGTCACAGTTAATAACATCACTCAGAAGAAGGCAGCAGATCCTCAGTGGAGGAGCTGCTCACGTCACATCACTGGAATAACTAAAGTTTCAGCTTTGTACTAGTCAATCCTCGACTGTCATCCACTAAACCATCAGACTTTCTATCAGCTGTTTTCAGGGTAGCTTCACTGCCTTTTATCTTCCAGACAGTCTCAGCTATTCAGATCCTCCATGATAATACTTCTAGATATTTTATATTAGCCTTCACATCAAGCACAGAACTATCTGGTATCATGACATCGTTGTTTTTATCTCATCAGATCTCTGACTACAGCGATGTATGGAGGCTGTTTGGAATCTGGAAATATCACTGGTTCACTTCAGGTTTTTGTTAATGAGCTCAAAGATGGAACTTTTCACGACAGCTGCAATTCTTTTTCATATTTCAACTCCTTCATAATCAGATTATTGATCTCCTGGTCCAATAATCCAGATTCTGGATCAGTGACATGATGAGAACCACCAGAGAACATTTCAGGTTTTATCTTTAACAGTTCCTCAGATGTTGATGTTGGAACAGACTCAGATTTAATGTGAGAACAAACCTGCTGAAAGATTTTTTTAAATCTTGTAAAGTATTTGATATGTCAATCTAAAATCTTTATAAATATCTATATTTTAAGCTACAAAACTTTCAGGTAAATCAGAGACGGTGGAGCAGGAAATAAAAACGTGATGATCTGATCTGGAGCGACCCTTCGGCTGAGTCACTGCCTGCCGTCAGCATCACCTGTACGGCAGCTCCTCACCTTAGCTTTGCTGGACGGACCTTTCTCCTTCTCCTCCCTCTCCTCCGTCTCCCCCCTCCTCCTCCTCAGCTCGGCGCTCACACTTCGTTCCAGGTGAGACACCTGCCAGAACGCCACGCCGCCACACAGAGCCAGCAGCTGGGCCAGACTCACACAGTTCACTAAAGGACACCATGACGGAGAGTCAGCTGAGCACCGGGTCGGATCGTGTTACCGTCACATTAAAAGCACAGACCTTACAAAGAGACACTCACCCTGTTCACCCTGATCACTGGACTCCTGAGATCCGTCCTGCATTTGGCTGACGTCCTTGTTGTTGACTTCTCCACCCTCTGAGATCTGATCGAGTACGAGGCGAGCGCTTCGCTGCAGCAGCCGAGAGCACAGCTGGTCAGGAGACTCGGCCAGGAAGTAGACGAGCCGGACGGCCTGCTCCATGAAGCTCTGCCAGTACGGGTCCTCCATCACCACACCTGGAGGACGTGAGGACAGGTGCAGTCAGAGGAGGAACCACAGGAGGTGAGAACCCTGAACTGAGGGCAGATCGGTGAGTTTACCTTCAGCGACGGCCTGAGTGAGGCAGGTGAACAGCTGGTGTTCCTGAGGAAGTCTGAACGGAGCACCTTTGGACTGCTGGAGGGAAAAACACACGAACAGCACGATCTTAACTTTGGTAAAACAACAACAGTGTTTTTAGCATCAGTAGGATCCCATTCATGCTTTCTGTCCATCTGTTCAGACGACTACAGTCGGCTGGCCTCAAGTTAAACATAGAAAAACACACGAGGTGGTTTTAGAGGATACAGGAGCTGCTTACAGATTATAAATAATCTGAGTCAGTCGTCTCTGCAGAGGAACAACAGATTTATAATGTTCATATATATTTTTTATACGTCTTCCCTCTCTGACTCCGTCTTCCAATCAGAGTCAGCCTGTTTCCACTTAGGTTATTGATTACTCTGATCATCCAGTGGTGTGAACACAAGCAATCAGACACTGCAGCACCGTGTTAATGTGAATATTCCTGAGCACAGGATATCTGGAGAACGTAGGACTTCCCACTGAGTCTGGGCTCCACCGAGGTTTAAATCCTCCAAAGCCCTGCAGCGACTGCGTTAATTACAGCTCTGTTAATGAGGACATGTAAAGGTGTGGATGAAGGAGAAGCTTCTCGTTCAGTCTCTCCTCATTTGTTTTAAGCAGCTCTCGTTTTCCTGGAACATGCTCAGTCGGCTCTCTTGTAGGATGAATGATGAATTTACAGCGTCCACGGGGAGCATGAACCGGCCTTTAGAGCCTGACAGACTCACGGTGTGTCCTGGTTCACGTCCCTTCTTCTTCCTTAAACTGCTCTAAATGTATTTACTGCAGTGAAACACAAATGAAACTGACCTTTACAGCAGTTCTAACTGTTTGTCTGCTTCACTAAGAATCAGCAGTGAAGAAACATTTTTACATCGAGCTGCGGTGATTTCCTGCAGCCACTCAGCCTCCAACTGTTTTGGCATTTCATTAATTTGTTTGAGTAATTTTTCTAATAAAAACCTTTCCTGCATTGACAGGGCTAACAATGATTATTTTCTGGATGAATCGATCAGCTGTTTGCTTTATAAATCAGGTCAGAGTTTCCTAGAATGTCTGCTTCAGCTAACTTGGGTTCTGGGAGACGACTGCAGGCATTTATTACAGAATTCATTTTCATTTTCTGGACCAGAAAGTCCACCTCTGAATCCAGAAACTAGTTATTGGTAACCTAATCCTGCATTTCCTCCTCCTCCCTCCTGTCAGCCAATCCGTGTGTGAAGAGAACATCCGCCTCATGTTCACGGTTCTGGAGCGCTCTGCCCTGCTGGTGGTCCGGGCCAACGCCATCATCGCCCTGGGAGACCTCACGGTCCGGTTCCCTAACATTCTGGAGCCCTGGACTCAGAACCTCGGTAGTAAAATAAGGAGTCTGTTCAACTAACTGACTCTACTCCAGTTTCATGCACATCATTATAATACCTGCAGCTCTGTTGTGTTTTTCTACCAGGATAATAAGAATTAGTGCACGATCAATCAATTAGTTGTCCATTATTAAATTAATCACCTTCTGATTATCAATTAATGGGCTTTTAAACTGTTAATTTAGTTTTGTGATTTCAGCTTCTTCAGTGTGAGTATTTCCTGGTGTCTTTCCTCCTCTATGACAGTAAACTGGAGATCAAAACAAGACATTTGAGGAAACTCTGATCCACATTTTCACCATTTACTGAGATTTAGAGCCAAACAGCTGATCGGTTCCTCCAGGAGACAATCAATAATGGAAAACATGGTCAGTTGCAGGCGTAGTTTTACTATAATGTGTGTGGCATGAAAGTACCTTTGAGTCTGATGTGTTGGTGTTTTTAAACTGTTAGGACTTGAACTCTGCACTTTAATCTCTACTTGTGTTTAAAGGATCTCAGCTGAACCACGTCGACCTGCTGGTCCTCAGGTTCAGGTTCAGGTGACCCTGGTTGTCAACAGACGCTCAGAAGTTCACCACAGTTCACATGTTCTCACCCTGACGTGGTCGGTGATGCTGCAGATGGTGATGACGGTGTCTCTGGCCAGCAGGAAGTCTTCAGTCACCTTCTCACCCAGAGCCACCGAACAGAGAGTGTCCAGGTTGCTGAGCACCACCTCCCTCTCTGCCCTGAAACACCCACATGAACACAGAACGCTTTAACACGGACCGAAGCATGCATTTTATAATCCTGAACGGTCACATGATTATGCAAAGTGAAGTAATAACATCTGCGCCCCGCGTCGCCCCAACCGCTCTGCTCAGCCCTGCCAGCGCTCGGCTGCAGCCCAGATAATGCGTGTAGGAGGACGGGTTAGCAGAAGCACATGAGGTTTAATAGGTTATGAATGCTGCGATGCTGGATGAGCAGCAGCAGTGTGGGTGGACTGCAGATAGTCTCGCTCTTCCCTACAGCAGCGGCAGTCTTTGAGGTAGACTGAGAGGGAACACTAAATATATATATATAAAGCCCTGGCGAGGAGCCTAGTTATATGGTCGTGACTTTGATTACAATGAAGAGGAGCCGAGCTGGGCTTCTGTTCCGACTAATGAGAGGATTTACTGAATGTCAAGTAGCTGAGGCAGGACCCAAATGTAAAAGGAAGCGAGGAACAGGAGAGTTTACATAATGTTTATTTAACTTAACTCATAACTGCAATAACAGAGTTCTTTTTGCTGCCAGTAGGTTAAAGAAGGTTCCAGGGATGGAGGTTGTTCTCTGCTAAAACACATTAAACCTGTTTTATAGGACAGATAAAACACTGAACACAAGATCAGTTATTAGCAACATTAGCTCTCAGTAGATCTGTAATATCAGTGTCTGTATCATGTGGACCTCATTTCATATTTTCATTTCTCAGGTGTAATATGTTAGTTTTAAGTCTAGTATTTCATTATTTTGTCTAATTACATGATTACGTGTGCATATTTCATTTTTATGTACGACACTGTCAAAGTAATGAACAGTATTTAATTCTGATTGCATTTTTCAGGTGTAATATTTCATTATAATGTGTGACATTATTTTTTACCTGCCTGCATTATTTTATACTGTTCTATCCTCCACTATTGTAGCTACTGACTGTGTTTCACTATTGTTCATTACTTATATGTCTCATTCTTTTCTACTGCATCTTGTCATTTTGTTTCCTCTAAGGCAGCGATTCCCAACCTTTGTTTCACCACGGACCGATTTCAAGCAAGACAGTTTTCTACGGATCAGTCATCACATGTAGAAAACGGTCTTGTTTGAAACCAGGGACTGCCAAGGAGCATCCCCACATGATGCTGCCACCACCGTGCTTCACATCATGATGCTGCCACCACCGTGCTTCAGATCATGATGCTGCCACCACCTTGCTTCACGTCATGATGCTGCCACCACCGTGCTTCACATCATGATGCTGCCACCACCGTGCTTCAGATCATGATGCTGCCACCACCATGCTTCACGTCATGATGCTGCCACCACCGTGCTTCACATCATGATGCTGCCACCACCGTGCTTCACATCATGATGCTGCCACCACCATGCTTCACGTCATGATGCTGCCACCACCGTCATGATGCTGCTTGCTTCACATCATGATGCTGCCACCGTGCTTCACGTCATGATGCTGCCACCACCGTGCTTCACTTCATGATGCTGCCACCACCGTGCTTCACGTCATGATGCTGCCACCACCATGCTTCACGTCATGATGCCGCCACCACCGTGCTTCACATCATGATGCTGCCACCACCTTGCTTCACGTCATGATGCTGCCACCACCGTGCTTCACGTCATGATGCTGCCACCACCGTGCTTCACATCATGATGCTGCCACCACCTTGCTTCACATCATGATGCTGCCACCACCGTGCTTCACGTCATGATGCTGCCACCACCGTGCTTCACGTCATGATGCTGCCACCACCGTGCTTCACGTCATGATGCTGCCACCACCATGCTTCACGTCATGATGCTGCCACCACCGTGCTTCACGTCATGATGTTGCCACCACCATGCTTCACGTCATGATGCCGCCACCACCGTGCTTCACGTCATGATGCCGCCACCACCGTGCTTCACGTCATGATGCTGCCACCACCGTGCTTCACGTCATGATGCTGCCACCACCGTGCTTCACGTCATGATGCTGCCACCACCGTGCTTCACGTCATGATGCTGCCACCACCGTGCTTCACGTCGTGATGCTGCCACCACCGTGCTTCACGTCGTGATGCTGCCACCACCGTGCTTCACGTCGTGATGCTGCCACCACCGTGCTTCCCGTCATGATGCTGCCACCACCGTGCTTCACGTCATGATGCTGCCACCACCGTGCTTCACGTCATGATGCTGCCACCACCGTGCTTCACGTCATGATGCTGCCACCACCGTGCTTCACGTCATGATGCTGCCACCACCGTGCTTCACACCATGATGCTGCCACCACCATGCTTCACGTCATTGCGCTCGATGACCAAAGCATGGAAAATTGTCCCGCTTGAAATGGGTCCGTGGTGCAAAAAAAGGTTGCAACTTTTTAAAATTAAAAATAGTGTCCTAAATGAATAAAATTTATTTATTTATTTTTATGTATTTCTTTTCAAAGCAGCTCTCCAGAGATGTGTTTTTTTTGTTTTGTGTTTCTCTTTACTAATTTTGCCAGGGGGTCAGATTGACGATGCAAGTGTGGGAAATGAGCACAGACGGAAGTGGCGGGAAGACGATCTAGTCATTTTTCAAAATAAAACACCCTGTGTGGCCCGGTACCAGATGAACCACGGCCTGGTGGTTGGGAACCGCTGCTCTAAGGAATATGTGGTACAAGAATTTCCTTCAGGATTAATAAAGTTTTATCTCATACACATATATTATAAACTATATAAACTGTAGTTTCCAGATCCTGTCAGCATTAATTCACTCACTGAAGTTCAGGAATATAAAAGCAGACTATAATAGATATTTATGAGGCGCTGCTGTGCTGATCCTCTGACGTCGCCTGGGATTTCTGCCTCCTTCCACCTGACTGAACCTGTTCAAACATGATAGTGAGTAAAACTGAGTTTAATCCCACACAGTCCTGCTGAGTTTAATTATTCAGACCAGGATGTACAGTTTCAGTCCAGAGTAAACCTGTTGTCTTAAGAAGCCATGCGTTCTGACACATTTAAAGCTCAGGACATATTATAATGGGGGCATAATGAGATTGTAGCTACAGAGAGCCACATGTAAAAGCAGTTTACAGAGACGTTGGTGAGAAGGAGCTGCTCAGCGGTGCACAAACATCCTGACTCAGTATGAAATCTGTGATACGCCTCAGCAGAGCTCCAGTTAAACCTGTTTCCACCGATCAACAGGCCTTTCACTCATCCACAGGAAACAGTCATGAGTATGTACAACACCTGCAACCGCTGCCTCAGACAGCTTTTTTCTAAATACAGGCTGCAGAGCATTGAGTCTAATTATCCTGCATCCTCGGATATTTGTTTTGGTTGACATTCAAACCCTCCTGCTGTGTGGTGGATCCAGAATGAGATCAGAACCCAGCGTGGACAGAATGACAATGAGGAAACACCGAGTGAGATCAGTGAGTTAGCAGGTATGTAGAGCTTTTAATGCCATAGAGGAGGCTGTTTTAACCAGCTAGATCACCATGGTAACTGATGCTGCACAGCGAACCGCATCCAGGAGGATCTGTTCAGAGTTGGGGATTTAAATCAGCTGTAAGAAGCGTCTCCATTCAACCAGTTCTTCTCCTGATGATTCTCTCACTCAGGTTTTACCACAAACCTGCTGATCTGTATGTTAGTAATCCACTGAGTAAAACTGCAGCTACAGAAGCACAAACTGTGTGTTGCACTGTGACAGGAACCACATGCACTCAGCTGGAGATGCAGAAAATGCATAAATATGTTTTTACACTTCACTCAGAACTACTGCTAAACTGATTAGTCCACTAGTATTTATCAGAAAATACTCAATCAGGAACATGAATATCAGTTTGATTTGTCCAAAAACTGCTGGACAGTATTTGATATCCAGCGGTCCCTCATCTATATATATTTTATTATCTATATATATTTTAAGGCTTTATAAACCCTCCCCACGCTTGGGTTCCAGAAGCCTTAGAAGGTGCAGAATGTTTGCTCGACATCGTAGAGCTGAAATAAACCCAACACTACGCTCAGCGTCCAGACGTCCATGTGGAACGGACAAGATGCTGCTGTACACGGGAGACGGAGGAGGCTGATGATGCAGTCGCTGAGCCAATCAGAGCCCAGGATACAGAACACAGAGCTCTGATTGGTTGGTCGCCTCCCATCCATCAGCCAATAGCGTGCCGTGTAGCATCTCATGTGGGCAAACTAGCTCAAGAGGAAGCGGCCGTCGCTGAGTTTTCCAGTCTTTGTCTACTCATCTGCTGGACGCTACGCATTTTATTTCCGTTTAATATTCTTCTTAATCCGTGAAATAAAATTAGATATCTACAATTTAGAAATCCACAATACGATATGGAGAGGGACGACTGTACCTCAATCTAAAATGTCACAAATTATAATAAAATATTTATAGTTACTTCTAGAAAATTTTAGGCAAATTGTTCCAAAACTTTGATGAGTGGAGATGGAAAGAACCAGAAGTAGATCAGGTCTTTGTGTCGCTCAGATGTGTTACTCATACAGCTTATCCTCGTAGTTTCATCTGGACTTGATTGAGTTTGTCGAAGACGTTTCACCTCTTGTCTTGGATGAGAGGTGAAACGTCTTCGACAAACTCAATCAAGTCCAGAAGTTACGATTGAAACCACGAGGACAACCATGACCTGGACGACTGAGGATCTTCACAGACCTCCTACAGCTCATTTCTACATTAACCCAGTCAGTTAAAATCCGTTCCACTGAACAGTCTGGAAGCTCCGTCTCTTACCGTGCAGCCATGCCCAGCAGTAACACTGCAGCTCTCTTATGTAAAGCCGAGGTTTCTCTTTTCCCGGTAAATCTCTCCCACAGCACCTGAACGACGGTGGACTGAAGGCTGCTGCCGCTGCCAAAGAACTCCTGGACCTACAGAGAAGGTTTGAACGGTTACAACACAAAATACCCCTCAGCATTCATCTTATTATTGTTGTAGACGTCGTTTATTAATATGCAAATCTGTGTTTTTGTAATGGAACATTGAATATGATGTTATTATGAAAGTAACTCACAATTTCCTCCAGACACTGGATCGTTCCCAGAGAAGCATCAACCATCAGCTCAGACAGACTGTCCACCAGAGTCTGGGCTTTCATCCTGACATTAGACAGACGATCATTGTTTTAGGGGTCGCTTGGATGACAATATGGTGTTTAACAGTAATGCTGGAACGGAACAAACATGTACCACAACAACCGACCACGTAATTCTGTTTTATAGGTACAAAACACTACCTAATAGCTAAATCATAAGGCTGCATTCAGAGTTATGTCATATTAAAAGTGTAGTTGGCTCAGATCAAACTGATAACAGTCACATATCAACACACCCAGTACCTGAGCAGGATGATTTAACAACTCTCAGACTGCCAGGTGTGTATTAAGGAGGTGTACAGACCTGATGGTGTCCCCCTGAGGGTTCAGATAGAGCCGTCTGTAGGCCTGAACCACTGCATCTTTAATGGCAGCATCTGTGGACCAGACCAGAGGCAGCATCTTCCTCACTCCGCTGACCGAGTTCGCAACGCTGAACTCACACACAGTCACGCAGAACTGAACCGCCTCCTGGACCACTGGGAACACAACACACTCCTGCTGTGAGTTCACTGACGACACTGAGAAACAGAAGATTGAACCGGCCTAATGCGGCGGCCGTGTCCGTCTACCTGACGTAGTTTTCCAGTACAGCATGGTGTTGATGACAGAGATGGCCCTCTCCACCTGCAAGGCGAAGGTTTCTGTATCTCTCAGGTACTGAACCAGCATCTCCTGCTTCTTCAGCTCTCCATCCTCTCCTTCTTTATCCCCGTCTTTCTGCGGGGTCGGAGGTAAGTTCTGGCTGAGCTCAGAGGCGTCTTCATCAGAGCCTGAGGAAAACATCAGGGATTGTATTGTGTGAAGTAAGAAGACATGCGGGCATTGAACCAACAAACCACCTGTCCACTGCTGCCTGATTAACCAGCAGCTGCTGCACAGTAATGAACTTTAATCTGTTCTTTGTTGCAGCTCTTTTAGTTTGAGGAAGGCTGCTGTACAAAATAAAAAATACACCTTCAAAGTCTGATTTCCTTTGGGTTCATCTTACAAAGGATCTGCAGACAACAAAACAGCTCCAGGCTGAAACAACAACATCTAGAAAAATATAAATAGCAAACTTTAAGTTAGGGCTGAAAATAATGATCATTTTCTGGATGAATCGATCAGCTGCTTGGTTCTAAAAGGTTTAAAAATGTGGATCAAATGTCTGGTTTAGTCCAAAGATCTTCAGATTACTGAAGAGGAGGAAAAAAAACAGGAAATAATCACACTGAAGAAGATTAAATCGAAGAACAAAGACTATTTTAATGAAATTTAACTGATTAATGATGATCAGAACAGTTGGGATATAAATTAATTGTTATTGATTAATTGTCGCCGCTCTAGTGGAGCTTGAGGATCCATTTTCCTGCTGCTAGGTAGACTCATTGCTTGAAGCAAACAATATAAAACATGAGATCTGTCAGCAAAATGCAGGTTTTTCTGGAATAGAGCTGCAACAATTAATTGATTAATCAACTATAAGTTAGTTATTAATAAAAATGTGGATCAGAGTCTCCTCCCATGTCCTGTTTAGTCCAAAGATCTTCAGCATACTGAAGATCTTTGGACTAAACAGGATCCACATTTTTATTAACCATGACATTAATTTCCAAAGTGACCAATTAATCGACTATCAAACGAGATGAATTTAATAGCTGACAACTGATCGATTAATTATTAGTTTGACTTAAAGTAGAGACAAACCTTCACAGAAGAAGCACACATCCGTTATAACTGAGTACTTGTAGGGGCGTTAAAGCACACGCTGCATAATTGCAGTGTCCTTGGGCCGGTTCTGGCTCGGTGCCGCCGGCTTCTCTCTCTAATAAAGGCAAAAATGCCAACAGATAGTCTTGTCCTCGTCACGAACTTGGCTGAAGGTGCTGTTTTCAACTCAGCAACACTTTTGGTGCCCATTTCAGATTTAGAAAACCCGGACTGTCAGGCTGCGATCGAAGCGGACGTCTAATTACTGCTCGTGTAATTACTGTTTACACTCAGGTGTAAGTGAACAGGTAACTACCATGTTCTGCTTCAGGTGAGAGGAAAAACAAACATGTTGGAAATGAAACTAAGCTTGAATATTCTCAGGCTACGTTCCTGCTCACTGATAGTTTTCCTATTGCTTTTAGTGATTTATAAACCCTTGACTACACTTGCTGCTTTATTAACTTATAACACCGCTTCTTATTTATCTTTGAACACTCAACACCTACGATGGAAACTCTTTTTGATCTATATGATACTGCTAAACACTAAAAAGTCAGATTCCTTGTATGTGAAAACTAACTTGGCAATAAAACCCTTCTGTTCTGAGGTTTGGTAGAAGTGATCAGGGTGAGCTGAGTACTGGTGGAGGTGGTGTGTTATACTCCATGATCTGGAGCGTTTTAGTGCTGTAGAATATATCTTTAACCGTCCCTGATGGGGTCAAATATAGACATGTCAGTGTTAATGAAACCTAATGTAAAAAGAATTCCCTCAAATGAGAAGGAAACCTGAAGATCTGAACCTTAAGTGTGTTCATTGTGGCTTCATTAGCAGCAGAGAGCGTCTTAATGACAGAAGAGCGTCAGGTGAAGCTTTTACCTTTGAATATCAGAGCCAGAGTGTCCATTAGGGTCTGTGGGCTGAGAGTGGACAGAGCAGCGAACATCTCAGACTGGGGGAAGCGGCTGTGGGCTCTGATGCACAGCTGAGCGGCGTTCCTGCAGAGCAACAACACACTTCACACATCTCCCCGAGGACTAATTGACAGTGTGAGGAGGAAGCCTGCAGGCAGTGACACCATCAGGCCTCCGCTGGGGATCAGCATCACCTGTATTTGTTGACTCGGAGGTACTGAGCGATCTTCACCGCCGTCGCTCTGTCGTCGTCCTCCTCCTCCTCCTCCTCCTCCTGCTGCTGCTCCTTCTCAGCATCACTTCTGGGCTCCAGCTCGGTTCTGACAGTGACGAGCAGCTCAGGCTCCATCGCGGCCCACAGCTCAGAAGCTTTAATCACTGCCACTGCCAGGGGGGAAATACAAATACATATATTCAAATCAGTGCCGATGACTCAGATTGGAGCCACAAAGGACGTGTGAAGCAATGTACCGAGGAGATTACACACAGAATAATCTACAGCAGGACAGAACGGTGACGCTGGGCTGCACAGCGCCACCATATGATCATTTTGTGGTGTGCAAATATTTTCTGTCTTTCAATAAATACATGAAATAGTATTATTTCTTATAAAATCTAACACAGAACAAAATGAAGGGATTTCTGGCAGCGCAGTTGGACTTAAGGACCGGCTGAAGCTTCATTTACTAGTTAGCCTTCTTGTCCTTCCTAAAGTAATTCCAGATAAAAGGGAGTCTGCAGAAAAGAAAATCTAATTAACTTATAATATTTGGGGTTCGACCAGTTGTTGGATCCAACATTCAGCATTTTGTTCCCAAATTAAAGTTAATTCTTTGTTTGAAACCGATGTCCGATAAAACGTAAAGGTGCCATTTTGGCTCTGGTGCAGCCGAGTCGCTCCTTCTGATTGGCTACACACCATCAGTAACAGCCAATCAACACTCAAGGATAAATGTTTAGAAAGTCCTCTTAATTAATCACGTCCAACAATCGAAGCCACTTCAGTAAAGATTTGTTGTTGGTTGTCAGTTATTGTCAGAATCAGCCCTGACAAACCACATCAGTTGACTTCTGGTAGTATAAATAACGACATCAACACCCTCCAAGTCTGATTAATTAACCAGTTACCAACTAATCTGTCTTCTGCATGGGTATTTTTCCACATCTACAGCTACTTTTCTCTACGAGCGTTTTCAAACTATAAAAGAACTTGTTGATGAGAGCGGAGAGGTTTATTGTCTCTGAGATGAACTTCTTCATGTGACAGACGCTGCAGGTTGAACTGTGCCCTCAGATTACCAAAGAAGCTGCTCATGGCCGACTGAACGGCAACGAGAGCTGGATGAACGACTGGCCTCCATCACACACACACTAACACACACCAACACACACCAACACACACCAACACACACCAACACACACACTGTCAGCTCCAGCCCTGTGATCACTCCTCTGTGGCTGTGGAGGAATAATTCGGGCTGAGCAGAGTCGCTGTGGGCAGACCCTTACAGCAGAGCAGGAATCCTCCCCTGCACTGCCAAGATTACCTGCCGGTGGAGGCCAGAAGAACCCAGCTCTCATTCAGCCAGCTCGTATTCGCCTTGGTCTCATCACTGGGCAACACCTGACTTTAACCCTCTGAACCTAAGGACACGTCAGCAGGTCTGAAACGCATCTTATCCTCATTTAAAAACCACCAGCATCAAACGTTCATCAGCCACAAACTGTAAACAGACAAAGAATCGTTGAACTAATCGTGTGGTGGCAGGAAAATTAACCAAAGCTGAGCTTAAAACTGTGATATTCCATCTAAATCAGCGTCTGCAACCTTTTTCAAGCAAGATAATGTTCTATGGAGCCGTCGTTCTACACGTCTCCTCTGAAAGTATTAAATATTCTTTATAAATCTAAAAATGCTCCTCAGCACAACTGGTCCTCCAGGACTGACCCAGATATAAACAGGGAAACATCCAGAGAGGGTTCAGGTTGAACTGCAGGCAGTGTAAGAAGAATCCAACCTCCTGGATCAATGAATGAATGCAGCAACAGAGGAGACAGTAGCTGGAGATACATCCAGCATGGAGGAACATCTAGTAGCTTGAGATACATCTAGCATGGAGGAACATCTAGTAGCTGGAGATACATCCAGCATGGAGGAACATCTAGTAGCTTGAGATACATCTAGCATGGAGGAACATCTAGTAGCTGGAGATACATCCAGCATGGAGGAACATCTAGTAGCTGGAGATACATCCAGCATGGAGGAACATCTAGTAGCTGGAGATACATCCAGCATGGAGGAACATCTAGTAGCTGGAGATACATCCAGCATGGAGGAACATCTAGTAGCTGGAGATACATCCAGCATGGAGGAACATCTAGTAGCTGGAGATACATCCAGCATGGAGGAACATCTAGTAGCCGGAGATACATCCAGCATGGAGAAACATCTAGTAGCCGGAGATACATCCAGCATGGAGGAACATCTTCCTACAGCTGATGGGTCTGGAGAGGCTGAACATGGAGGTAGTTTAATGTCTACAGTAGGTGGAGATACATCTATACAGGAGAATAAAGTGATTCTGAAGAAATATCAATGTTAAGCTCAGTTTTGGTGACATTTCCCAGAAGGAACCACACAGAACCATGATACGTTAAAAAATCAGCTGAAAGGTGAAAATCTGATGACTGTTCTTTAGTTTTAACAGTTTGTGGCTGATCAATGGGGTCATTTTGGTGATTCATTAAAATAAATCATGTCGGTTAGTTTCACAGACATGTTGTCTTTTTGTTTTAAATCAGAGTAAAGTCAACCCTCCTGTCGACACTATAAAATGTAGTAGTTTAATATCTATAGTATGTGGAGACAACATTTTTTCCAGTGTTGGAATTTTTCCTGGTCTCCATCATTCTAACTGAGTCCTACTGACAGAAGACATGTCTGATTCTCTCTCCTCCTTGTTGTTCTGCTTCCATAGAGGTGAAAAATGAACTACAGCGAGTTAAAATGAGACGGGATTGAAAACCCAGAGGTTGGACGTCTGTAAATGATCCCACTGGTTGTATCCACCTGGTGCTTTGCCCTCCAGCTTCTCTTTCATCTCTCTGAGCTTCGCCGTTTCTTTCTCCAGAGGCTTCTTCAAATCTGCGCTGCTCAGCTAAAAGAGACGAGAACAGATTCCAGTGAAATGAGAAACCCTGACAAACTGCTGCTACTCAGAGTCTGAACCGCGTCTGTTAGCGTTACCTTGCAGCTGTACGGATTGTGTGCTATGAAGGCCGCCAACAGCTGGATGGCGCTCTTCACCGCGTTGATGGATTTGTCCATCAGTCGTCCCACAGCGAGCTCCATCACCTCACTGTACCTGCACAGCGGCAGGGCCTTGACAGAGACAGGTGTTAACACCGGGAGGAGCTTCAACACCATAACTTAGACACACTGAACATAAAGAAAGCTTACTTTGCTGTTGACGATGCGAGTGAAGACCTGCAGCACTCGCGCTCTGACGTGGGAATGCGTGTCGTGCAGATGTTCCTGCAGCGTGTCGAAGAATCGGTCGCGGTCGGCTTTACCGGACTCATCCAGGCCGTCGCCACACAGAACCCGAACGAGGATCTCTCCCAGAACCTCGCACACAGCAACGCGCATGGTGTGGCTCTGGAAGAACAGCAGGCGAGAGGAAGCTTCATTAAACCTGAAGGAAGCTCTGGTGCCTGATATTACTCAGAAAAAACAAAATGACATAAGAAACGCAGGAAGGTAGACAGCAGCAAGACATAAGGACGATACAACACCGAAATAAAATAATTCACACACACCAAAACCACACAGGAAGTTTCAGAAATCTTAACATCAGCCATGACTCATGTTCAGAAGTGGGTCAAGGAATCATGCTTGCAACTTAACATAAAGAAAACCGTCTGCATGATGTTCAGTAAAAAACCAACTGAACTACAACAGTCCAGTGTCTTCCTGGATGGGGTGGAGCTTAGTCTTGTCGAAGACTTTAAGTACTTGGGACCATAGACATATATAGATAGACGCTGCATTGACTGAGGAGGGACGTGCCTAAAGCTCCGCCATCTTGGTACAGGGCTAGCAGAGGGGGGAGTGAATGTAAGTCTATGGAGGTAAGAGGTACTCCACAATCTTAAAGTAGAATTATTCACTGAATTTTCCACCGATTTCCAAACGGTTTGGTTTGTTAAAACGTCACACATGTAGCTTTGACACAGGATGCTTGGATGCTTTTGTTCTATTTATGTCTGCCTGTCCGTCCTCCATGTCTGACGTTTGTAACAAACAATATATGTTGACAACTGATGGATTTATGATCACTTTAATAGTGCAGACATGTCATTCCTCTATAGACGTAATGCACTGTAGGGGCAAGTGGCACTGTACCAAGATGGCCGCCGCGTAGGCACGTCGGCTCCAATTGGCAGCAGCAGTCAACGCGGCGTCTATGTATATATGTCTATGCCTGGGACTGACACTGGACCCGACATTGACATTTAAGAAACATTAAGTTCCTCACTAAGACGGTTAATTTTAATGTAGTACATTTTAGACAGGTAAGACCCTTTAAGACTCTGTATGCTGCATGGATGTTTTTACACTCTATGATTCTGTTGTATATAGAGTGTTATATAACCACATGGTCACTTGCTGCTGGCACAACACTCAAACCAATAGAATCACTTTTTTAAAAAGCCATTAAAATTCTGGACAATAAACCGCCCTCATTTCATCATTGCACCGTTTTAGACAAATACAACTTACTCAGTTTTGAGAGTTTTGTTAATTTTAAATATGGTTGTCTGGTATGTAAAGCTTTGCATGGACTTGTCCCTCCTCCATTACAGGGTTTCATTAAACCAAAGGCTGTGGGTGGGATGGGCACCAGGGCCACAGTTCGGGGGGACTGTGAGGTTCCACACTGTGTTCTCAGTCAGAGGCACCAAGTTCTGGAATATTCTCCCATTATCAATAAGAGAGTCCAACACTGGCCACGTTTAAATCACAGTTAAAACAGTGGCTAAAGGAAAACCAGGCCTGTGAACACTTTCAGTGTATAGTTGTTGTTGTTGTATTGTGTCTTTGTATTTTGTACTGTTTTGTTTTTAGTCACCTGCCTAAAGGGACTACAGATGGAAACTAGCATCTTTGCTATAACATGGCATAATTACACTGTAAATGTTGCAGATGTTCATTAATATGCACTGTCCCTCTTAAATAAATAAATGAGAAAAAATAAGTAAGCTAAAACAAGACTAGAGCAGAGCAGGTGGCAGTATTACTGAGGTAATAAGTAATATCACAGAAGAAAATTAAACAGTGCACCTGAAAATACTGCACAGCACATCGACAATGTTGTACGTGAACATGAAGTACTTAATCCAAATATTACACATGATAATGAAATATTGCACATTACATGTTGAACATGACGCAAACTATTTAGGTAACTAACTTTGCAGGAAGTGGTTCACATCTTCAGTGAGAGAATATTTTGTTTCAGGAAATAAGAAAACCTGCCCTCAGATTACCAAAGACAGAACTCACGGCTCACTGAACGGCAAAGAGAGCTGGATGAACGACTGGCCTCCATCACACACACTAACAAACACTAACACACACCAACACACACACACTGTCAGCTCCAGCCCTGTGATCACTCCTCTGTGGCTGTGGAGGAATAATTCGGGCTGAGCAGAGTCGCTGTGGGCAGACCCTTACAGCAGAGCAGGAATCCTCCCCTGCACTGCCAAGATTACCTGCCGGTGGAGGTCAGAAGAACCCAGCTCTCATTCAGCCAGCTCGTATTCGCCTTGGTCTCATCACTGGGCAGCACCATCATCAAACAGCAAGAAGAAACGCCCAAGAAGGAAGCAGCCCAACAGTGTGGGAGACGCGTGTCCGAAGAATAAGAGGATTCTGTTTTCCCTTTAACCATTCTCATCCAGTTTCTTGTGTCAGCGAGGTTGAGAGTAAATGAGCTATTGTGGAAATGTCACATAATGAAGGCAGCAAGAATAAAGAGAAACGGCAGGACCTGAAAGACGTTAATTGTTCTAACAGACTTTAAACACTTTGTGCTCCGAGTAATGAAAGCAGTTTAAGATTCACTGGATGCTGCAGGATGTTGAAAACAACTGACACTGCAGCATTGAGTTTTTCTGTGATATTAAAAAAAATAAAGGCACTTTCAGCAGACGGTTTGATTAACTCGACTACTTTTGAAAGAGTTAATTATTCTAAAATGGTTGGAGTGGTTTTGTAGAGGAGTGTCTCTGCAGAGGAAACAAAAAATATTCTTTAAAAACCATTTGGACTGTTTCAAACATGGTCTAACGCTGACAAAGACATCTAAAAGAGTTGTTCCTTTGGATGGCTTTCAGATCCGTCTTTGCATTTATCATACAGAAGCTTTGTGCTCCTGTTTTTAAAAGCTCAAACAACTGACTAGAAGGCAGACTGGAACAGAGCTTTACTGCTGGAGCTTCGATGTTCTAAACTGAAACTTTAAAAGCACATCTCCAAGAAAGTCGAGCTGTGCCTTGAAAAAGAAGAGCTCAGTCCAAAACCACCTTAAAGAGACAGAAGGAAACATTTACCTGCACCTTTATTACGGTTTATATTCATTCAAATAATGCGTCACGAAATTACCAAGAAGAAAGACGCAAGGCTAAAAATGTGTCTAATATTATATGAGCTGGTGCACGTAAATGAAAAAGTCAGACGCACCAGTGAAACCAATGTAAAAAGTTAGTTTGGAGAACCTGTGATGGACCAGAGAAGTAAGTCTGCACAACGTCTTGAAGGGCTCGAGGAGCAGAAGTCTGAGCGGTATTAAATCTGTCACTTTATCACGTGGAGCTCCAGCTTATCAACCTTTACACTCCCTCCATGTGGCTGCGACCTTCTACTGATCTAAGGACAATCGTCTCGTCACTTAGGAGCTGTAAGTCAATAATTCAGTGTTCAGGTTTCATACCTCTCCCTCCAGGTGAGTGATCAGCACGCTGATGTTGGGGATCATCAGCTCAGGAACCAGAGCACCGAGCTCCGACAGGAAGGAAGCGAAGGCCTTGACCCCCGATCCTTCTCTGGCAAGCTCCTCGCTGGACTTCTGACCAATCTCCCTGAATAACAAAGGAGAACCAGAACCTCGGTCATTTGCACCAACAGATTTACACAGAGAGCCACTTGTTAGAAATCCCAGACTGACCTGATGACCTCTCCGATGATCGCTCTGACTCCGTACTCGGTGCTCCACACAAACACAGCCTGAGCGAACACCGACGACAGCTGCTCGAAGTGCTGCAGCAGCTGGATCACCTTCACACTGGCTCCTGGGAGGGTTTACAGAGGACACACTGAATTTACATTTCAATCCTTGTGCATTAAAGCCTGCTGACGGGGCGACTGAGACCCACCCAGGAGGTGGTTGTACTTCTTGATGAGCAGCCCCAGCAGGTGGATGATGCCGTCTCTGGTGGGTTTGCTCTTCACGTGGCTGATGGTCGGGTTCTCCAGGAGCTTGTAGCAGCAGCAGGTCACACAGCTGAGAGAGAGAACACACCATTCAAAGCTTGTTTAAATCAGCCACACTGAATAACATATATGGTTCTATAATTATTAGGAGAAACATCAGTGCTGAAGGATACATGAATTATAATTTTAGTCATTTTTTTCATTTCTTGTCAACTAAAAATAAAATAATAAACATGACTACTTGGTTTCTGTGTCTGTACCAAGAATTCATGTTTATTTATTTTCTCTGCAGCACCACTATTCACACATTACCAACACATTCACTGCTGTGGATTATAAATATGTGGTGTATTTAAAAACCCAGTGCAGCATCTCTTCATCCACATATGCTAAAATATGTCAGCATTTTTCTACTTATGAACAAAACTTCTCTCAGTATTTCTATTCATGAAAGAACATGTGCAGTCCTGTTATTTCCAGAACTAGTACTCAGATATATTTTGGTTTATCTTGTATTTATGTACCGACATTCCTTAAATGTTTTTTCTTTCTCTTTTTCCGTTTTAACAATAGTAAAGGTTTATCTTATGCTTCACTTACACTGTGACACATTTCACCTTTAGCTCCTGTGATTTGTATATTTCACTTGTCCACATTATGATTTCAATAACATTTGATATTTTGAGTTTGAAGCTCTAAAGACAAAGCATCACCCAGATGAGAGAAGATTCAGTGAATATTCGTTCTGCTCAGACTGTGAGGAAATGTTCACAACGGAAACATTAAAGAAGCCATTTAACACTCATCTTCTAACCTCATTAGGTTCGGCGTGACATCATTAATGAAGACCATTTTCATATAAGCTTCCAATTAAGGCCACAGTGGTATCAATGCTGGGAGGAGGTCTGAGTAACAAAGTGGGACATTACACCAGATTATCCAGTGACGACGGCTGAAGTCTCGCCCACAGTACCTGATGAACTCTTCCTCCACCAGGGAGAGGTTCCAGAGGGGTCGGATGTCCAGCTGGAGGAGCTGGATCAGGGCCTGAAGAACCTTCTCCCTCTCCGAGTCCCACTGCATCAGGCCTTCTCCACCAGATTTACCCTTTTTACCGCCCTGTACAACACAGATACAACCTGATCAGGTCACTTTAATCCTAAATGTCCTGATAAAGTGATTGTTTTCAGATTAATCTACAAATGACGCCCTCAGGTTACCAAACACAGTAATTCATAACTGTCAAACCAGCTATAGAGACTGTAGCCTCATGCCAGCTGATAAACACACATTCATACAACACACTCAAAGACATGCACACATTGTCTGACACCTTCCGTCTATCCCATCCCATTTCTGTTGGGGGGCAGAGGCTGCAGAAGGTGACAGTTTCACTCTGGGTGGGCCCTTACAGCGGTGCAATACAACTCCATCACACGACCAAGACTACCCACCCACAGCAGGAACAGACCACAATGTCTCAGGCTGACTGGATCATAAAACGCGCCATCATTTCATCACACTTAGCATTAATAACTCACCTTCCCAGGTGCCGTGACGATGCTCTGTCTGTAGGAGTCACTCTCAAGACTCTCTGTGAGTTTGCAGAGCAGGAAGACGCTCATTTTAACTGCATTGAGCTTCTCTTTGCGTTCTGCAGCTGACAGGGAGACGGAGACGAGGAGCGCCGGCAGGGAAACAGCCAGACTACCGACCACTGGGAGGAAAAGAAACCAGATAATGTAGCACATAATAACTCCAGCATATCAAGGTGGTCAGTTTAAACATGATAAAATCAAAGAAGCCAACCTTGTATGAGTAATTCCAGAGTGTCCTCTTTCACAGCCAGATCCACTGAGTTGAAGTGCCTTAAAAAGGAAATCCACAAGTTTAGTCCAGTTATTAAAAGGACAATAAGTGAGCAGGTTGTACAGCTCAGTTCCATATCATTCATCCGCTCTGGCAAAGGTTTGGTTTAGATTTATAGCGATTTTTATTTGACCAACAGGTTCCTTCTGGCTAGAAACGACATAAACACACTCAGTCAGACATCATGCTTGAGATGTTAGAGATGTTTCTGTCCAACATCCTTCCTCCTCTTCCTCAGTGGTCAGAGTGTTCCTGTCCCTCCATCAGTCCATCAGTACTTCTAGTGTCTATCAGTCTTCCTGCAGGTCTCCACTGGGCTTTAGTTCCTCCAAGGTTCCATCTCCAGCTCTCTGAAGGCTTCCTCTCCATCCCTCTGCTCTTCAGCTCCTCCACAGGTTCTGGATGGATTCAGGTCTGGACTCTGGCTTGGAGGTGACTTTCCAGCCTTTAAAGGTCTTGTGAGCAGCCACAATGTGCAGCTCTCTGTCAGTGATGGACCCTAACAGCAGCTCACTGAGCTCTTTGCTTTCAGCCACGACTTGGAGCCGACTAGTAGCTGACTAGACTGACTCCACTACCTTAAAAGTGGACAAGAACCTGATTGCCCTGGAATTGTAAGTACAAATGTGAATAAAACAGAAACAGCACATCTCTAACACAATGTCTTACTGTCTTTTGTTACTTGTTTATGCCATTTCCAGCCAGAAGAAACCAAATAAAATTGACTTTAAATCAGAATCTGTCACGGAGGCGATAGTTCAGGGTTTCACTGTAGATGATCATTTCTTACTGTAGGACGCTGTAGCCAGTGTCAAAGTGTTCCAGGATGCATGAAGGTCCCTGACTCCTCAGAGCTGCCTTGAACCCTGTAAGAAGAGGAGAACATCCAGTCACCAACACAGCAGCACACATGGAACCAAGGATGAGCCTCGGAGCTCAGTCTGGACTTACTGCTGAGGCAGGACGGCAGCTGTTTAGGGGGAACCACATCCTGAACCACGTACTGGTTGATCCCTCCGGTCTTCACCAGGTCGCCCACGCACACGGGCACCAGAAAGTCCCACGACATCCCTGAGTGAAGATTAAACAAAGAGACCATGAACTAACCCGGTAGTTCACTTAGTAAAGAAACGGACCGCAGCGTTACAGACTGAGGTACTGTGGTACTTTACACAGCAGAGTAGCTTCATATCACCAAGCTGCTATTTAGCTTAGTGCTAGCTGGGAGGCTAAAGGGGCCACATGGTAACGTTAGCTCACAGTAAGACTGATTTAAATAAACTGAAGTGATCTACTGACCGAACTTTGTTGCTTGTTGTTGTGGATTTAGCTAACCACACAAACAACAGCTAGCTAACAAGCTAACTAGCAGGGCTAAATAAACTGTGTAGCCTAGCTTGTTAGCTGCTATATAGCGGTTTAACGGAGACAGTTGCAGCGTTGTTAAGTTATCACCTGATTATAAAAGGTATAAACAAGGAACTCACCTGTAATTGCAGCGGTTTTAGCCACAGTTTAACCCTCCGTACTCAGCGGGTCGCTCCGCTCACCGGCTGCTAACGGTCTGAAGCTTTTCAAATCTGCTCCGGGACCGCGCCAAAACAACGGAACGCTGACGTCACACACATGCGCCGTCGAAACCAGGAAGAAAACAAAAACCAGTAATCAGCTGCTCCTTATAGTAGAGGACGGAGATGCTGAAAATCAGAAGTGAATTTCAAGAACTCTATACTAATAATAATAATATTATTTAAATAGTTGACCAGGTGCACTGGGAGACTAAGAGGATATACAGGAAGATCATTGAACGACAGGAGGTCAGTCAGGACAAGCAGAAAGGAAAGAAAAGACCAGAGAGATTATTTACGAAATAAGTAAAATAAAACAAATAAAGTAATAAAAGCTCCATTATGTTTTTTGTTGTACAGGAGCTGCTATGTGGTATTTGCACATACTACCTCCAGTTTGTCATTACAACAATCTGTTCTTTATTCCTTCGCAGTCTCTTTTTAAATCTCTTTTTAAGCATATTTTTCTAAATGATTTGAGGTTTTTTTTTATTGATGATGCTAATTCCAGGAGCTGCTGAACTTTTCTCGTATATAAAATGCTAGTAACTCTGAATTTATTGTTAATAACTTTATTTTCATTAAACTGAGCTTCACTGTCGTTCTGCACTAGAACTTCAGATCACTTTAATGGCCTAATTTTTCACTTGAAGTCTGATTTACTTTAAATATGCGTCTTTGGTTTTACACGTATAAGTAATGTTACAGAGTTATTTAACACTCATTTCCCCTCCACAACAGGTTGCTCTTGTTTAAATGCATGCATTTTATTTTGTGTCAGTACTTTGAGAGCCAGTTAGACACCAAATTCCATGTGTGTGTTCACATACCTACTGCCAACACAGCTGTTCTGTTCTTTTCTGTATGTCTTTGTTTTAGGCTTCTACCTTTTTCATCCCTTTAATTGTCTCCAGCTACAGTTTCTGTCCAACCCTGTGGAGAATGCCACCGTCTGCAACGCCACAACTTCTTCCTTTAATTTCTCAGCAGGACTCTGAAGGTGTTCTGCACTTTAATGAAACACACGAGTGATTCAGGACTTTAATAAATGATCGACTTTCTTCAGGTCAGAGCAGCTTCAGCCTGAGACCACTGAGGAGCGGCATGAATACTAAATCTAATTTTACAGTTTCATGTGCAAAAATGTCATTTTCAGGTGCAATATTTCATTTTTTGTGAAATGTTTTATCATCAGGTGCAATATTTCATTTCAGTGTGTGATATTACTTTATGTCTGTGGAGATCCTCAGTCCTCCAGGTCATGTAGTTTCAGTCGTAGCATCTAGACTGGCTTCAGTTTCTTAAACAACTCAAGCATCATGTCCAGATGAAACTATGAGGATGTTACTTTACTGCCTCAGGATTGTTGCCAGTATTACTTCTTCCTTTTCCAGTCTTATTTTGTCTTACTCATTGTTCATTTCAGTCACTGTTTTTCTATTAAACACTGCATTTAGTCTAATGTTGTTGTTTTTCTGAGCCATGTCTGACACCAGTACTTCCACTGGGATTAATAAAGCTCCATCTCGTCTTTTGTTTGAAGAGTTTGTCATTTCATTGGTTTGTTTTGTGTTTTCTTTCTTGTTCAGGAATACAACAGATGTATTGACTTTGAGTTCTGAGCAGAGTTTTGACCGTCTCTGTCCTTTATTTCAGGTTCTATTTAGCAGCACTGTGTTCGAGGTTGAGTGTACTACAGTCTGAATACAGATGACTTGTTGAAAACTCTGTCAGGCTGTTTTTTAATGGCAGTGCAGTTTGATTTTTATGGACACTTCAGTTTGTGACAGATCTGATGAGGATGTAGAGCAGCTTCAATGAGAAATGTAGTTTGTGATTTTCAAACTGTGTCTTTTGCTCTCTGTGATGTTTTTAAACCAGTATTGTGCTAAAATGTGGAAAAACTCTTCAAACCACTTCACACAACCCCGACTGCATCAGTGTGTGTGTTAAAGTGACTGCAGGCAGCTCAGACTGAAGCGCTGCTCAGTCCAACCTGCAGGGATGGAGTCTGGTTTGGACCAACACTACCTCCTCCTGGACAACTCTGAGAACTACAGCACCAAGCAGAGCTGCACATTCACACAGACTGGTTAACATTCAGAGGAAACAGAGACAAAGCACCACACAGGACAGACTGTTTTTTGAGGTAGTAGCTGTATTCAAATGATTGACAACACAATCACCCCTTTTCTCCCCGGTACCAATGTTTCAGCTACAGAATGACAATACTTTTCAAGAAACGTCTGACCTTCTATGCAGCACTCAGTCAAATGTTAGAATGAAATGGTTCAACTCACTACCACAGATGACTAATACTGTCAGGTTGCAGCATTTGTCTCCATATCTGTCCTCTTGTTATACTTAAAAAATAAAACTAGTGTTCCGAGGCTAAGCACGAGAAACTAAGCAGACAACGAAGCATAAAACCAGCCATGGCCTGTTTCAGAGGAATACTTACAGCTGCATGTGTGAATACAGTTTAGAGTTTGGTGGACATTTCAGCTGTTGAAACATCGGGGGACAGATGTAGTGTTTAATATTCACTCACAAAACAAAATGTAAAAAAAGAAGTCACAATAAGAGCACCAAAGGTAACGAAGAAAATTAATGTTAACCGTTTAAAAACTTTAAATACACTGGTAACCACGCGGCTCCTTCACACTCTGCATCAGACCAAGGCAAGAACGTAAACCAAAAGAAAAGCACCAAATGTTAAGGAAGATGAGAAACAGAAGGTTCTACTAACTAATGAAGAAATGTTCTTCTCATTCTCCGTCCAGGACAGCAGGGAGCTTACTTTCTCTTCCTGTCCTGAGAGCAGCGTGGACAGTACCTGCACCAACACAAACCCGTTAGAACGTTACACAACGCCGATGACACAGCCTCACATTCAGCCTCACATTCAGCCTCAGTTCAAACTTTCTCACCATTTCCCTCTCGGTTTGGTCGTCAGGCCCACACAGGCGAAGTGGAACCACTCGATGGAGCACTGCAGAAACACAAACAGCTAAAGCTCCGTGAAGAGCTCTCAGCTCAGGCAAAAAGCAGAAGAACAATCTGCTGACAGAACCACCGCTACAGTAGATCAGCCGCTCTGTGACCTTCTCCCTGAGGAGGAGGCATCAAGCTGCAGGAGTCTACGCTTCTTCATTGGTAGGAAATAAACGTGAAGGAGAACAGCATGAACTATAACTGATCACTGATATACAACATTAGTTTAACTCTGACCGTTTATCATTATTGACTTAATTACAGGCCTGTATCTTAAAATTATTCTGTCGTGACCTTTGTAAAACGTGAACTAGATGTATTATTATTAAAATAAATACACACATAAATAACATTAAACCTTATTAACATTCACAGGTTAAATCAAAGTCATACATTATCAGTGGGTTTTTTTGAGTTTTCAGATTAATTTTAATATGAAATGTCAGAATTTGGCATTTTGTTTATATCCCCTGTGAACTGTAAGCAGGCTGATTCAAACTACTATTTTCACTGTCAGTCATTTTCCAGATAAATCAACTGGACGTTTGGTCTTTAAAATGTCACAAATGGTTAAAATGTGGATCAGAGTTTCTTAAAATGTCTGATTTAGTCCGAAGATCTTCAGTTTACTGTCACAGAGGAGGAAAGATTCACATTGGAGAAGATTAAATCACAGAGTTTAGAATGAATCAGTTATTAAAATAGTTCCTGATGGATCTGACATTTAATAACGTTTCTAACTCCATCCAGTAAAATACCATTAAACACTTGATGTGCAGGAAACAAGGGAAACACATCCACAAGGTTCAATACTACATAGAAAACCATCTTCCACAAGAGCTGTTTGTCAGTTGTTAAATTATTCTCCAGCTAATTGAATAATTGAATAATCAGCTTAATTCTTTCATAAAATTCTTCCTCAGTGTGAGCATTTCCTGGTTTCTTTCCTCTTCTGTGACAATAAACTGAAGATCTGTGGACTAAACAAGACACTGGAGGAAACTCTGATTGATTCATCCAGAAAATAATCAACAGACTCATTAACAGTGAAAATAAAATACATTTTTTAAAAGACGCGGCAGTATTTACCACATCCTCTCCAAGACGTTTCACCTCTCATCTTGGACTAGAGGTGAAACGTCTTCGATAAACTCAAGCTAGTCCAGATGCTACGACTGAAACCACGAGGAGAACCATGACCTGGACGACTGAGACCCTCCACAGACAGTATTTACCACACTACCCTGGTTTTGTCTGACTCTGTTGTCTCTGGATCAAAGACACGAATCCCCTCCATCAGTAAAGTAAAGACTAACATCGTGTGACTCCGCTGAGACTGAAGGAAGCTCTAAACCAAACTCACGTCGGTGTTGTCGCAGCCGATCATCTCTCCGTAAGACACCTGATGACACAGACAGTAGGTGGGTTCGTTTGGATCCACCGGCATGTCCAGGACGTCAGACGGGTGAACGTTCCCAAAGTTAGTAGAAGGACTGTTGAACTCTCCTCTGAGGGATGAAACATGCATATCATAAGTGAGAGCAGGAGTAGAACACACTGAACATTACTGAACCACAGGCTGTAAGGTGGATCAACGTACGGCTGGAGGAGTTTGACTTTCTTCTGTGCACTCTTAGGACTTCCATCTTCATCTGAACTCTTCACTTTAGACCTTGTTTTAGCGGTTTTCTTCTCCTTCTGTCTGGTGTCTCCTGGAGTTACAGAAACTCCTAAATATAAGTCTGGATTTACTCAATTTATCACATCAACAATGTCGAAAGAATCAGAAGCACAGCAGATGCATCGTCCGCTCACCTTTCTTCCCCTTGCTGGAGGTGGAATCATAGTCTGTGCTCTCGATCTGCTTCTCCTTCAGGTCGGCCTCAAACCGAGCCAGGTCTGTGTCCAGACGTCTGATGTGTTTGTCCACCTGCACAGAGTTCAGCCCACAGCTCATGTTCACTCAGCTCAGACAGACAGATGGACATCCACCACATCAGATGTCTGTAAAACGTGTTTCTATGTCAGATACCAACCATTTCGTAGGTCTGCATGGCCAGCTGCACCTTATCATCTCCAAACTCTTTACATTTACTGTAGGACTGCTGGATCTGCCTCAGGATGGACAGCTTCTGCTCCGACGACAGAGTCCGAGCGTTGGCGGTGTATTCTTTAGCCAGAGAGTCGATCTGCCCTTTTAGATCTACGACAGAAACAAGGAGGAGAAACCTGATGATTGCAGATGGAATAATCTGAACGAGACGGTTAACAGATGTTATTTCCTGCTGAACCTCCAGAGAATCAGATTCTCCCTTCAAACAGGAAGTTCCAGTAACTAAAGGCTCCCTTTCAGTCATATTCCAGAAGCTGTAAACGCCTGAACAGCAGCCTGACTGTGTTCCACACTAAAGGCCTGTAAGGTGCAGATCTCATCGCTGCCAGTAACATGACTGGAGGTGACCGAGGAGTTAGTTTTATTGTTGTATGTTGGTTTGAATGTTTACCAGTCTGTCTGTGTTTACTGCAGATCTGTGTGGAGCAGAGATGTTGGTCCCAGCATCATGTTGTGAGTCTCACTGTGGATCCCGTACGGATCCTTCTGTTTAAAGTTATTAAAGTGCTGCTTCTACAGATCCATGGATTCAGTCTAAATGTAGTTCTACTGCAGTTCTTCTGTAGTTCTACTGCAGCTCTACTGTAGTTCTACTGTAGTTCTACTGCACTTTTATTCTAAATGAAGTGTCTTCTCATCACTTCATGGATCTCACCTTCAGTGCGCTGGTCCAGATCCCTCATCAGATTAAAGTTCCTCTGCAGCTCGAAGGGCAGGTTCTCTATGCCTGGATGGAGAGGAGAACACAGCTTAGTAGAACCCTCAGATCTATAATAGAACCCTCGGAGAGATCTACAGGATCCATAATAGAACCCTCAGTGAGATCTACAGGATCTATAATAGAACCCTCAGAGAGATCTACAGGATCCATAATAGAACCCTCAGAGAGATCTACAGGATCTATAATAGAACCCTCAGAGAGATCTACAGGATCCATAATAGAACCCTCAGAGAGATCTACAGGATCTATAATAGAACCCTCAGATCTACAGGATCCATAATAGAACCCTCAGAGAGATCTACAGGATCTACAATAGAACCTTCAGATCTACAGGATCTATAATAGAACCCTCAGAGAGATCTACAGGATCTACAGGATCTATAACTCAGTTTACCAGAACCCTCAGGAACAACAGTACTGAGCCGCAGGGCTGCTAGCTAAACCGGACGTTAACTGTTAGCATCGCTAGCTTCTGATTTAGCACCAGGCTACCGGTAAACCTGAGGCTCTCCGTGCTACAGAACATGAACTGTGTGAACAGAACCGGCTACGAGCTGCAGCATCTCAGGCTGCATCCTTTCATCGCTTCGCTGCGATGCGTGGTTCCAGTAAATAGACGGAGCCCAAACCCCCCTCCTGGTGTTACTCGGCTCCAGCTGCCGGTTCTGTTAAACCAAAACCGGCTGCTTCAGCACGGAACCGACCCCTGAACAGAACACGAGAGAGGAGGCTGAAGCGTGCTCCAGCTCCTCCGCAGACAGAAGCAGCTCTTACTGTCCAGATAATGCTCCAGGTACATCCCCGCCGCCATCTTGGACAATGTAAACAACACAGCTTCCGCTCTGGGATGCAGCGATCTGATTGGCTGCTGAGGACGTCCGGCTCAGACTGATCTTTACAGATGACCCGCTCCAATAATCAATACAGGTCATCGATACTGTGTTAGAGCCCCTTTAACACATTAACACGGATATCTTTAAATATTTTAATGTCCAATCAGATGCAGCCACGTAGAACCAGAACCTCGTGAGCCTCTTTTTAAAGTTCTAAATGTTCCATAGATGCTTTACTTATTGTTGTAAACTACCTGAATGTTTTCACAAAGTTTAACTTCTGGAACATCTGTTTAGTTGTGAAGAATGTCATTTTGTTCAGACATTGAGACAGAGATGAGTCGGCTGCTGTTTAGACCTTCATTCTCACACATATGTTCAACTACAGGCCACATACATGTGCTAAACACAGACATAAGTGTCTCCATGCTGTATATGAGGGGACTGAGTGACTAATATAAAGGAAATCCAAAGGACACTGTGGATCTGTTGGGTTCTCAGTTTAAAACTTGTACGGTTTGTAAAGCTATGAGATGACACATGATGTGAAACAGTTCTATAAATACATTTAAACTGAAGGTCGTATCGCTGCTCTCTGTAGTCTGAATGTTTGAATGAATCCATGAGACACATTAACAAAATAAGTGACGTCACTTTAATGGATTAATGAAGCAGCAAAGCTCTCACTGTTTTCCACTGCTGCCAGGTTGGTTTCAGATATTTTATTTTCCTTCCATCCATCATATATAAACTGTTTAACCCTCCTCCAACCAACCAGGTAACAGTCTATCACAGGGCTACACACAGAGACAGACAAGCTCACTCTCATTCACACCTATAGTTTAGAACCATCAGTTAACCTCAGCATGTCTTTGGACTGTGGGAGGAAGCTGGAGAACCCAGAGAGAACATGCAAACTCCACACAGGAAGATCCCAGGCGTCCTAACCGGGACGTGAACCAGGGATCTTCTAGCTGTGAGGCGACGCTGCTAACTACCGTGCAGCAATCATACTTTACTTTACTGCATTTCTGCTGTACACTGATCCTTTTTTAATGTATGACACTAACATGAAGATGAAATAGAACATGTTTGTCCTGGATACGTCGAGAAACTGACCATAAAATCTTCTATCCTACTTCATGTCATCCATCTTAGAAGGACCAAATCAATCATCCTTTAGTTGAAAGAAAAAGACAAAACCTTTCCGTTGATGAAAAATCTCTTAAAGATTTATTATATTTTACAGATTTATGGGACTCAAACTGAACCAACAGACACGGTGAGTATTTTGTAACACGGATATAAAACATGGAGCTCAGCCTTCAGCTGTACCTGAGCTCTAGATCTACCACACCTGAACACGCCGCCGTCACTCCCCCCCTTGTTTCTGCAGCATGTGCTTCAGCTTCTTGAACTTGTTCTTGCCCATCCTGCTCTTGGCCTTCATGGCCGTCCTCCCCTTCCTGGCCTTCTTCTCTAAACTCGTGGCTTTGGCCTCCTTCGCCGTCTTCTTCCCTGCAGGTGTTTCCTCCGATTCCTTCAGAGTCTCTCCGCCCTCCTTGGCGAGCTTCGCCTTCTTTGGTCCGGTCGATGAGTCCTTGCTGCCTTTAGACTTGACGTTCGCTGTTCCGTTGGTGTTCTGTGAGTTTATCGCCTCTTTGACCTCCGTCTTCTTCGTCTTGCTGCTCTGAGTCGGCTTCTCTTCAGGAGGGTTTACAGCTGATGTCGCCTCCGGAGCCTCTGAGCCGTCGTCTTCTGCAACAGACACACAGAAGGTTACTACAATATAAATAACTACATATAATTAAAGCTTATAGCATCTTTAACAGAACAGAGAATGAAAAAGGACAAAACACTAAAGCAGCAGCTGAACAGCCCCGGTTCTTTAGCAGGTTTCTGTGATCATCCAACTGTTTGATTCCACTGAGTTTAAACCAACAGACAGAAGAAGAGACTAAAGATGAAGCCAGGATGGAGCTGCTTCCCCTGGCTTCTCTAAAACTCTATTTTCTACCAATACGTTTCTACTTACCTTTATATTTTTATACTCGTGTTTATCTTAGATTCTTTCTGCTGCCTACATTTCTAACACTTTGACTGGAGCAGCTGTAAGTGAAGCAGTTCAACCTCAAAGACCAGTGAAGTGTTTCTGATTCATGGGATCTTTTCCACATATAAAGTACTTCAGAGTTCTACGAGCTCCGTTTAAAACAAGGTGAGGATTCTTTCCTCCAGACTTTCAGGATGATCTTCCTGCCACTGACTGCTCCCCGCTGGATCCACTGTGTTTCCATAAAAGCTGGTTTTTAGTCGGAACAGACGGTTTTACCTTTTCCTGCTGCTGCTGTTGGAACCACGTTGGAGAACTTCTTCAGTTTGGCCACGAAGAACCCGTCCATGTTGTGGGAATGAGGGTAGAACCGCCGCGACAGCTTCAGAGACGGGTGGAAGTGACGCTCTCTGAACCTGAGGGGATCAAACATGAGCTCAGGTCCAGAACAGAACGTCGGATCCACTAACTCAGACGCTGGTCGTCGTATTTACCTGGTGAAACCTTCTGTGCCGAAGTCCAGACCACTGGGAACCAGCTTGACGTTCCTCTTCTTCAGAGCGTAGTCGACCACACACTCATTCTCCTCCACCTGAAGGAAGGAAGGAAGGAAGGAAGGAAGGAAGGAAGGAAGGAAGGAAGGAAGGAAGGAAGGAAGGAAGGAAGTCTGATCACTGACAGGAGCCAACATGAACGTCCTCGTGGTTTCAATCATAGCATCTGGAAGACGTTCCACTCTCATCCAAGACGAGAGATGACACGTCTTCAAGGAACTCTGACCTGAACCCTACAAACATATTCTATTACTTAATGTTATTTTTCTTACATTTCTTCTTATAGTTTTTTTTGTTCTGCTGTCACAATTGATTTTCCCCCAATGAAGGACCATTCAAGAATACTATTCTTCTTCTTCTTAATTTATTCTAACAGCTGAAGAGGTGAGAACATGACAGAACAACCTGTCTGAAGCCTGTTTAATCATTAATTATTAGTGTTACAGTCCATCAGTGTTTGACTCTAAAGTCAGTTTATTCACACAGAAATAAAAACAAACGGTAAATTAATTCTTCCAACACGATGAAACTCTTTAAACTTCAGCCTCCACATCCCTGCCAGCCCTCTGATCTGCAGTCCAGCCCTGTGGTAAACCTGTTCTGAACCAACACGTACCGTTATTGAGCATGTGCAGTAGACCAGGTAACCTCCTGTGGACGACTCGGCGTTCACAGAGTCGATGGCCGACAGAATCAGCTCCTTCTGCAGGTGAGCGGATCGTCTGATGTCGGCCTCGTCCTGTCAGGAAGCAGAAACGCTCTGAGAAAACCGAACATCGGAACCCGGACAGGTGAACAGGAACACAGCAGGTGACTCACCTTACTGGTCTTCACGGCCGGGTCTTTGGCGATGACTCCGGTGCCAGAACACGGAGCGTCCAGCAGAACTCTGTCGAAGCCTCCCATCACCTGCAGGCAGCGTTGAACAGGTGAGAGAGCAGAAGGACAGACTGGTGCTGAACAACATGTGGACGTTTATGGAGGGTTAGTCTGAGAGGAGACGCATGAGCTGGAGACAGGAAACACTTTAAACTCTGTAAACTCTCTTTCTAAAGCGTCTGAAGGTCCTCAGTCATCCAGGTCTGGTCGTCCTCGAGGTTTCAATCGCAGCATCTGGACTTAACCGAGTTTCTCAAGTCAGTCCAGATGCTCTGATTGAAACCTCGAGGACGACTGAAACACAAATGTCTTTTTAAAGATGAGGACATCCAGATACCGTACCTTGGGGAACTGCCTGCCGTCGTAGTTGCTGACGACGGTGTTGGTGACGCCCAGACGGTGGATGTTTCCCACGACGCTCTTCAGCCTGTCGGCGTTGGCGTCGTTGGCCACGATCACTCCGGTGTTCCTCATCAGCTGAGCTACAGGAGGGAAAAATAACCAACGTATTTAAAACCTTAAACATCTTTACTGTGTGACTGTAGTTTAGAAAACAGCTGAACCAGTCGTACTGTGACATGAGAAGCAGGTTTAGTGGGATCACTGCTCTTAATTTCACTTACACTGAAAAAATTTAGTCCCTTTAGTCTGGAGACTCTGATTTTCTCCACAGGGCTTCATTTTACCTTTAACCACAAACTGGAGCTCCTCTGATAAGAATACTGCTCTTGTCCATGCTTTAGATCATATTTCTTGAGGCCTGCTTCGTAGCTGTAGCTCTATGAGCAGCCCTGGCTTCCAGAGCCTTGACTGTGGTGTATCACAGCAGCCCTCCTTACCGATGTAGGTGGTCTTCCCTCCCGGAGCCGAGCTCATGTCCAGAACCAGCTCTCCCTCCTGGGGGGACAGAGCCATGACGGGCAGGAAGCTGGAGGCTCCCTGCAGCATGTACTGACCGGACAGGTACTCTGGAGTCGCACCTGGATGAAGGCAGAGGAGGAGGTGAAGCTGAAACTCAGAGATGCCATTTATATACTGAACCTACATGCAGCTGCAGCTTCCCAGATGTTTATGCACCACTTTAAGTCATTTTCATAAATGTTCAGTAACATCTATTAGTTTCTATAGTTATCAACTCATCTAATCGGCCATCACTGGAACAACAGGCAGTATTTATGGGTTATATTTACACATTTATTACTGTGATTCTACTAAACAACCTGCTCCTATTCTGCTCTATGTTCTCCAGTTACACTCCTGGTTGGCTCACATTGAAGCGGCGCTGACGTTGTTAAACTCACCGATGGGCACCGAGGAGTCGTAGATGACTAAACCCACTTTGGACCATTTGCCCAGCGGATCCAGGTTCACTCCTCTGTTGATCAGAGCCTGGACCAGGAACCAGCAGATCACAGAGTTTACAGAGGATCAACACAGTTAATAAGAAGTTAATGGAAACTAAAACCAAACTGTGAACATCAGATCTTCATATCCTTGTGTTCCTGTGTTTCTAACTCGATGCTCTGATTGTAGTTTTTCAGCTGTTTGCATTTTTCCTTCATCTATACTGAGTTTTGTCCCATTCTGTAAGGAAACTCTGCTTTTACTGCTTCATTTGTACTTTTCCTTGAGTTAACCTACAAAAACACTAATTAACATGAAACATAATTCGAAATATTCTAACTGACATATTAATGGACGTGTCCAGCAGCAGCTACCTGAGCCAGGTCCCTCCTCCTGGTCTTCAGAGTGTTGGTCCGGATAGTGACGGGTCTGTGGACTTCATTGGCTTCTAGGAAATCAACCAGCTGGAGACAAGAGAGAGAACAAAGCTAACTCAGCTAACAGAGCCTCATTTAAACTCCTGTCAGTGTCAGCCCATCCTGACCATGACAATAATAATAATTAAAGCTGCGAGAAGAGTTGGACGGGTCCTCGCTTCCTCCTGGTCAGTTACTGCGACTAGATATCACCATATGGCTGTCATCAGACCTGGACTCTGATCACACCTGTGAAGTTTCAGGCTGATTGGAGCACATAGAGGCTAGTTAGACATCACTTCCTGTTTCTTTCATGGTGAAACGCCACGGCCACGCCCTCATACTTTTGGGGAATATTCTAATAAATGTTGCTCACCAATGCTTGTAGTAAATGCTGAAATCAGTGGGAGTTACCCCCGAGGACGAGTTCACTCTGGAAAATTTGAAAATTTTTGCCAAAAATCTGAGAGTAAATTCAAAATGGCGGACTTCCTGTTGCATTCTGGGTATGGGTTCTTGAGGCTTTTTTGTGCATCTTGTCGTGATACATATATGTACCGAATTTCGTAGCTCTAGGCGAAACGTGGTTCGGGAGCCCTATTTTTCTAGGGGGCGCTGTGGAGCCATTTTACCATTCACATGTTTAATTCCCCCATAATATTAAACTTTTCTCCAGGTCTGGTGTTCCTGCCAAGTTGTACATGTTTTCTAGTATTTCTACAGCCTCAAAATTGCGATTCAAACGGCAGTAAAATGATAATAATCTGAGGAACAGGGTTCTAACAGCGCTGATTGGACCCTGATGATGACATCACCATGAACCTGCTGACTCACCTCCGACAGAGGAAACAGGTCCATGAACTTCTCCATCAGGAAGCTGTTGTAGCTGTAGTAGGTGCACAGGTCCTTCTTCAGCAGATCGATGTACTCGGTTCTGTCCTTCCCCTGTTCTCTCTTGGAGGAGAAGTTACACAGAACCTCGATGTTGTCTTTGATCCTCTGATGGATCGTCTTCAGGTCCAGAGGAACGACGCCTGAAACACGACAGGAAACAGCCTGAATCAGAACGTCGCTGGACGCTTGTTGGAACATCTGAGGCTTTAAGCAGCGGCCTGCAACCTTTTTAGTACCACGGACCGAATTCAAGGAAGACAAGTTTCTACGGACCGATCATCACGGGCTAGGAAATTAAAATTTTTTGATCTAACAACATCTCATTTAAATTAAAAGTGACCGAAATTTTAAAAATTACTTTTTATTGCTAAATAAAAACAAACATTAAATCTGGACTAGAGTTCACCAGAAGACATGTGGAGACTCTGAAGCATTATGATGTGAAGCATGGTGGTGGCAGCATCATGATGTGTAGCATGGTGGTGGCAGCATCATGACTGAAGCATGGTGGTGGCAGCATCATGATGTGAAGCACGGTGGTGGCAGCATCATGATGTGAAGCACGGTGGTGGCAGCATCATGACGTGAAGCACGGTGGTGGCAGCATCATGACGTGAAGCACGGTGGTGGCAGCATCATGATGTGAAGCACGGTGGTGGCAGCATCATGATGTGAAGCACGGTGGTGGCAGCATCATGATGTGAAGCACGGTGGTGGCAGCATCATGACGTGAAGCACGGTGGTGGCAGCATCATGATGTGAAGCACGGTGGTGGCAGCATCATGACGTGAAGCACGGTGGTGGCAGCATCATGACGTGAAGCACGGTGGTGGCAGCATCATGACGTGAAGCACGGTGGTGGCAGCATCATGATGTGAAGCACGGTGGTGGCAGCATCATGATGTGAAGCACGGTGGTGGCAGCATCATGACGTGAAGCACGGTGGTGGCAGCATCATGACGGGAAGCACGGGGGTGGCGGCACCGCTAATATGAAGCACGGTGGTGGCAGCATCATGACATGAAGCACGGTGGTGGCAGCATCATGACGTGAAGCACGGTGGTGGCAGCATCATGATGTGAAGCACGGTGGTGGCAGCATCATGACGTGAAGCACGGTGGTGGCAGCATCATGATGTGAAGCACGGTGGTGGTATTTACTTTTTCTAGTCCCTCCTTCTTTTCAAAGCGTCTCCAGAGACGTTTGCTTTATATTAATTTTGTCAGGGGGTCAGATTGACGAGTTCCGTGCGGGAAGACAATCTGGTCGTTTTTCAAAATAAAACATCCTGCAGACTCCGACAGAAATAAAACGTTTTTATTCTTCCTGTGCTGCCCGGTACCGATCTGAGGCCCGGTGGTTGGGGACCGCTGCTTTAACGAACGATTCACTTTCATTTTTCCTCACTGTGACTCATTTTTAACTGCAGTATAACATGTCTCACTTTTCATATTTAGCATTTCATTTTTCTCATTTTGAGTTTCATTTTTCTAAATTTATGTTTAATTTTTTTCATTTTATATCTTTTTTTTCCTCTTTTTGTGTCGCATTTTTCTCATTTTGGGTTTCATTTTTCTTGTCTTGTGTCTCTTTGTGATCATTTTCCCTCCACATCCTGTAGATGTTGAATTATTTCCATGTTTCCAGCCTCTACAGATTTTTCCCTTTTAATCAGCTGCTTTGAATTTTGAACTAAACTTTGTCACAGCTTCAGTCAGTCATAGAAAATCAGGGAAGACTTTCCTTTGATCACTTTTAAACTGCAGACAGTTTATTTTTGGTTAATTTTAAAAGAGACAAGCAGAAAACAGTGATTCTGATGAAGGACCCTCCCATCACCTCTGATCATTTACAGACAACGTGACTCTAGTCTCAGAGTCCAACATGAACTCCATCCACTCACCCTCCTTCTCGCTCTCCTCTGCTCCTGGCAGTCTGAATCTGTCTCCTTCGTCTGTGTTGGTTTGGATGGTGTCGTCTTCGTCCATGTCAGCGTCTGATTTCTGCTCCTCCTCATCATCATCATCATCGTCGTCGTCCTCCTCTTCATCTTCATCACTCTCTAGATCCAGAGCTTCTTTCAGCTTCTTGTCTTTCTGAGCTGCACGTTCAATAGGAAGAAGCTAAAAACAAGAAACAATCACTGAATTAGACACAGACATGTGACATATATATACAGTCCATGTACACAGACACAGCTGGTTTATCTGCAGCTGCTGAGAAGTTAAAGGAACATTTCTCACAGAATCAGAAGGAGAGTCTACAAACTAACACATCAGCCGTTTCAACATTTACTATCTACATCTGTTCTGCAGCAATCTGTAGCTAAACCAGTCAAAAGGATCATCTCAGATCCACGTCTCTGCTCTTCTCTGACCTTCATGTGTTTCTTTCATCTCCATTCACTCTGAGTTCATCTGAACTCTGCCTGGTTCTAAGTCCAGCTTCAGATTCTACAGTTCAGCTCCTCAGAGTTCTGCTTCCACGTTTATTTAATGAGTGTTGTTTTCACTTACATCCTCTCCATCGCTGTCGTCTTCTTCTTCTTCTGCTGCTGCTTCGTCTCCGTCGTCAGCTGTTCCGTAGTCATCAACCATTTCTTCATCATCATCCTCGTCCTCTTCCTCCTCCTCCTCCTCTTCCTCCTTCTTCACTGCTAGTTTTCCACTCTTCTTTCCCTGGTCCTTCTTCTTCTGCAGCAGCTCCTCCTCCTCCTCTTCATCGTCGTCTTCCTCCCAGTGTTCGTCGCTGTCGTCTTCGTTTTCAGGCTCGTCCATTTTGCGTTTTCTCTTCGCCGGTTTCAACCATTTACTGTTTTCATCTGTGAATCCTTTACAGAGAAACAAACAGTGAACATGTGAGATAAAACGTCATGAACCTACGACCTGCATCATTAAATAACAGCTTCTATAAACGTCAAACTCCTGGATCTCCGTCACAGACAAGGTGAAGAGGAGACACTGCCTGCAGTTCACCTGACTGTTGGTCTCAGCTGAGTCAGTGATTTCTTCTCAGCTGCACAACAGAGCAAGTAATGTTTGCTTTTTAAAGAATCTGGTCTTTGTAAAAGTTTTATGTTTGGAAAATGTCTAAATCAGACATGTAGAATAAAGAGATTTAGAATAAGATCACAGTTAGAACGTTGACAATCTCAACATTTATTTCTATTTTTATAGCTTCCAACTGAGAGACGGTAGAAAAAAGCCGGTAATAACAACCTAAACATCCATGTCTTCTTAGCTGCTTTACTAAAGGTTGTGAATTTCTGTGAGCAGCAGAAAGAAACTCTGTGTAATAATCTGTGTTTGTGATTATATGATAAAACCCGGTGAGGCTTTGACGGCTGGTTTTTACCTTTCTTGGACTGTTTCTCCGTCACATCTGCTGATTTCTTCTGGACTCTCTTGGCAGCTCTGAAACATGACAGCATGAATGAGCAGCTGACAGACGCAGTGATGTCATTTAATACGAGGTGATCGGTTTATTTCTCACCTTTTCCTGCCTCGGCTGGACAGACGTTTGGGTCCAGTGTCCTCTGCAAAGAGAAATGAATCATTGATCAACGTGATGCACCACAGCAGGATTTATGTTCTGACTGTGTTTATAATAGAAGAGTTTAATAATCACCATCAGGGAGAAACTTTGCCAGCTCAGTCTCTGCTCCCTGCTGCTTCCGGGCCTTCTTCCCCGGACCTCTCTTCACCTTGTTGGTGGGATCCAACTTCCGACCCATAACTCCAAACTACTGTCTGAAGATCAGATGATGTATTCAAAGACTGTGGAAAAAAGCAATGCCATCATGTATAATGTGAATTTCTTATAACTGATTCCAGCAAAACTAGAAATCCTTTTAAAATCTGAAATAGGTTAAATACATACAGTTAGATCCAAGTAACTCAGAACCAGACACAGTTTAGATTTATAGTGAATTATTCTTTGATCAGCAGGTTTCTTCTGGATGGAAATAACATAAACAAGAGACTGAACTCAGTCAGACGTCATGTTAGAGACGTTTCTGTCCAACATTGTTCCTCAGTGATCAGAGTGTTCCTGTCCCTCCATCAGTCCATCAGTACTTCTAGTGTCTATCAGTCTTCCTGCAGGTCTCCACTGGGGTTTAGTTCCTCCAAGGTTCCATCTCCAGCTCTCTGAAGGCTTCCTCTCCATCCCTCTGCTCTTCAGCTCCTCCACAGGTTCTGGATGGATTCAGGTCTGGACTCTGGCTGGGCCGCTCCAGCATCTTCTCATGGTTTCCTCTCCTCCATAAATTCTCCACTCTGGCTCCATGTTTCACGTCGTCGTCCTGTTGGAAGCAGTTTCTCTGCAGACCGCCTGATGTTCTCCTCCTGATGCCGTTGACTCTGACCAGGCTGCCTGGTCCGTGGGCTGAAGAACAGCCCCAGAGCATCACATTCCCACCACCATGTTGGACCGTGGGGATGCTGCTCTGGGCCTGGGATCAAGTGATGAGCAGCAGCTTTCTTCTTGCTCTTGGAGAAGTGGAGTCCTCCTTGGTCTGATCCATGGAGACCAGCCTTGTTCTTCTGATGGACGTGTTGCTACCAGAGCTGCTCACATTCATCAGGATGCTCTTGGTGCTGGTCCTCGGCTTCTTCTTGGCCTCTAGCGTTCTTCCAGTGCAGGGCTCACGTCTGTCCTCCTAGCAGCCCTTTGACATGTTCCTCAGTGTGGAGCTCCTTGGACTTTTCCATCAGGCTTCAGACTGTGGACACTGGACCTTGGAGACACCTGGAGGTGACTTTCCAGCCTTTAAAGGTCTTGTGAGCAGCCACAATGTGCAGCTCTCTGTCAGTGATGGACCCTAACAGCAGCTCACTGAGCTCTTTGCTTTCAGCCACGACTTGGAGCCGACTAGTAGCTGACTAGAGAACCACTGCATCAGCTGTTCTACCTTCATAGTGGACTAGAACCTGGTGGAACATGGAGGAACCACCAGGAACATCTGGGATGAGGTGGAAACTGCATTTTCTCAAATATTTCAAAGAGCATGGATTTTGAACATAAAACAGTTCAGTTCAACTTGATCATTAACATCTAACTTAATGTCTTACTGTGTTTTGTTTACGTCATTTCCAGCTAAAAGAAACCCGTTGGTCAAATAAAACTTCAATATAAATATAAATCTGTGACAGGTAGGAACACCTTGGACTAACCTGCAGCCTGTATGTGTTACAGGACATACAACATACATGTTCAGTACTGCGTGAGCTGCGCTGTTCCTTTCTAAAGACGGTTTCCACTCAGAGTTTTTACATTTAACTGACTGCAGCTGTTAGAATAATACTTTTATCTTTAGCCTGAATCTCTGAAACAATCCTTCAAACACTCACCGGTAAATTTGATCCAGGTTCTGTCGGTAAACTGCAGGATGAAAATGTCCACACGTGAAATTAACTTCAACACGTTGTAGCAGAACATCCGGCGCTCAGCGGTGACGCGGACGGTCTGTGCTGTGACGTAGACAGTGTGCGCCTGTGCAGTAGAAGCGTGATGGCCGCTAAGAAGCGTGGTCTGGAGCATCTGGATGAATATGAGCCCAAAGCGGCCAAACAGCAGCGCAGCCTGCATGAGCGGATGGCGGACAGACGGCTGGTGGTGATCCTGGAGGGAGCCTCTCTGGAGACCGTCAAGGTGAGTCTGGTTTACCTGCCGAAGGTGGAGCCGAGCTCAGAGTACAGCCAGTAACCGGTAACAGTAACCTGCTTCTGTTCCTTCAGGTGGGGAAAACCTTCGAGCTGCTCAACTGCGACCAACACAAAAATCTGATCATTAAAAGCGGCAGAAACCCGGGAGACATCCGGCCTGACATCACACACCAGGTAAACAACACACCAGGTAAACAACACATCAGGTAACCAGTCCTCAGATCAGATGTGTTGTTGTCTGTGGTGCGTCTATATAAGTCAGTGGTTTAGTTCAGTTCTCTGCTGTCTGAATATTAAGGTTCTCTGAGGTTCTCCCTGGTTCTGCTCCTCCTCAGTGCCTGCTCATGCTGATGGACAGTCCTCTGAACCGGGCCGGACTGCTGCAGGTTTACGTCCACACAGAGAAGAACGCCCTGATAGAGATCAACCCACAGACCCGAATCCCCAGAACCTTCAGCCGCTTCTGTGGCCTCATGGGTAAACAGACACTTCATAGTAAGATGACAGGTTAAAGGAGAACCAGCAGAAGGTCCTCCAGTCAGGTGTTTCCTCCTCACCTCATCCTTTTTCTTCTCCTTCAGTCCAGCTGCTCCACAAGCTCAGCGTTCGGGCGGCTGACGGACCTCAGAAGCTGCTGAGGATGATCAAGAACCCGGTGTCGGACCACCTGCCCCCCGGCTGCCCCCGGATCTGCACCTCCTTCTCTGCAGGAGAACCGGTCGGTCCCAGGACTCTGGTTCCTGAAGGTCCGGCTGCTGTGGTGGTCGGAGCGTTTGCACACGGAGCGGTGAGACCCAACTCTGAACATCAGAACCTCCTGGCAGGTTTAGAATCATGTTTCCACCAAACTGGTACCGTTTGTCAGCCAGAAACTCAAAACCAGAACAAACTTCTTTATTTCAACCTTCAGACAGTCATTATTGAACTAATCAAGTCAACTTTATTTCCCACACAGGTTATATTTATTAATGTTTATATTTTGTCTTTTGTTTTTTAAGGCTAGCACACATTTCAGCCACAGTTAACCAGCAGCTAATATGCATCTGTTGTTTCTGGGCAGACAGACAAAAAACAACCACAGAACAAGAAGCACAAACATATAAATATATATATAAAATAGTGGAATTAAACTGTGTTCCTGTTAAGACCAACAGAACACAGAAACTATGAAAGGAGAAAATATAAATATCATTAGAAAGACTCGTATCAGAAAGGAGCCAGACATCACTGCAAACAAAGTGTCCTGGTACTATAGAAAGTAATAAATATAATAAATACAGCCTTTAACTGCTGTTTGCTGCTGCCTGTTATATATAGGAGCTAAAAAACAACAATTCTCAATATTTGACAACAGTTGAGAAAACCTTCATGGATGTTAGTGATGGCTGTGAAAACCTCTTTTTGCTTTTTAATGATCAGTCAGAATCTGAAAAAACAAATATCTTATTATAAATGATTGTTAAGATTAAACATACATTATGATATTTCTAATTTTGAAGAAAATAAAACGTCTCCTCGACCAGATTCTATAAAACCCGGTCCAGTTTTCTGACTCCTGTTGATGAAGCGTCTCCCCGGTTCAGAATGCTTTATGTACTTTGTCCTTTTATCACCCAGCTCCTGTGTGGTGTTACCGTGTGTTGAATCCTGTGTTGACGCTGTGTTACTGTGTTTGTGTGTCGTCCAGGTGAACGTGGACTACACAGAGAGGACCGTGTCCATCAGTAACTACCCTCTCTCTGCAGCACTCACCTGTGCTAAGATGTGTTCTGCCTTTGAGGAGGTTTGGGGCGTCGTGTGACTGATAATAACCTGCTCACCTGGACAGACGCTGGACTACACACCTGTCTCAGTGGACTACAAACACTGGACTGAACATCCAGTGAAGGACTACAGACATGGTTCCTGTTCTACTGACTATGTGATGGAGTTGAAGCTCCACGTTCTCTGGTTCCTGTTCTCAGTGTTTCCATGAGGCTGTTTTTTATACTAATATAAATACTGAGTTTGGATTATGGATTATTATAGTTGGATTAAAGTATCTGACTAAACAGTTGGTGGTTTTGTTCTGCACAGACTTCATCCAAAGACAGTTTTACTTTGAGGTTTATTCCTGTTCACCCTCAGCCCTGAGCTCTTCTTCTCGCCTCTCTGCGGCGTCGTGTTCCAACAGCCCTCCGTCCTGCTGGTTGTTTTCTCCTCACTGGTTTTCGTGTTTCAGTCTTTGGAGTCTTCTTTGCGGCCTTTGGACCTCGTGTGGTTCTGTTCGCTGCAGGTCTGCGTTTCTTCCCAGCAGTCTTTGGCGTTTTCCTTCTCTGTGATTTCGCTGCTGGTCTGTGGGATCCGGCTGCTGCTCTGCTGGTTCTGGCCGTCTTCGTGGTCCCCCTCAGGGATCTGCCAACTGCTGGACTCTGCTTCTGCTTTTCTTTTGCTGCTCGTGGTTTCACTGATCTCATCCTGGTCCGTGTCGCTTCTGTCAGCGTCTGGTTTTTATCGGATATAAAAGGTTGAAAATCACTGAAACGCTGGATTACTGCTGACAAGCCTGTCGTCTGGCTTCACTTCCAGTTTAACATCCACTATGAGACGGATGTAAATCATCATGGAGCAAAACCAAAACTATGATTGTCACACGAGCAGGAAGTTATAAAACCACCAACATTAATGATTAAACCCTCCGAAAATCACAACTTGAAACAATCAGCGAATCATCAGACTGCATTTGAGGACATTCATTCTGCCTTAAAACCCAGACTCCAGTCGTTATTAATCGACCTGTTTCACCGTTTAAAGCTCCTGTTTTCCTCTTGGAGGTGTTTTATTTTGTACTATTATTACTTTATTAATCTGAACTCAGCTTTTTGACGTTGTTCTGCCTTTTAAAAAATCCATGTTGGAGGCTGTTTAGATCTTCTCATCTAGAATTACAACAACTGATCAGCTGTCAATTTAAATAATCACCAGCTGTGTTGATAACTGATTGTCTGATTTGAGTAATTTTCTAATAAAATCAGTCTAAACGCTGTGATTTAATCTTCTTCAGTGTGAGTATTTCCTGCTTTCTTTCCTCCTCTGTGACAGTAAACTAGAGATCTCTGGACTAAACCAGACATTTATATAAACTCTGATCCACATTTTTTACCATTTAAAGCCATTTTAGAGACAAACAGCTGATCGATTCATCAACAGATTAAGTGTCATTGCTCCATTACACAATGAATTCTGATCTGAAGCTTCAGCCGTAACCAGCAGCAGCTTCATATTTAGCTTTACCTGTTCTTTTCCTACCTTGCTGTTGAGCCTGAGCGTCGTGTTCCTCGTGGTTCTCGTGTTCCTCGTGCTCCGTAGCAGCGTCTCGTTGTTCACCAGCCTCTTGGTCTCCACCTTCAGCCTCCTGCTGTTCTTGGAGACGTCGTAGCCTCCAGCAGCCAGCGTCTGCTTCAGCTCGGCCATGGAGATCCCTCCCCGGTGCTTGCACTGAGACACCACGCTGAGGACCAGCTGGGAGACGTGAAGAGTCGCTGAGGAGGTCTGAGCTGCATCCTCGGCCTTCGACTGGATCTGATGCTTCAGGAGGCGAACCGGAGTCTCTGGAAGAGGGTTGAGCTAAAAGTGAATCTACTGAATAGAAGATCTGAGAACACATAATCTGTTCTTCCTCTGAGGACCTAATTCAAGCTATAAATTCAGAAACAGGATAAACGTCTGGCTGAGACTGAGTCCAGGTTACTTACTTTAACTATATTTATTGACTTTGTGGTGAGTTTTGAGGTTTGGTTCCATCATACATCACTGGAGTTTACATTTGTCCATTAAAAAGCAGCACATTGTTATTATATAATATTAATGCCTTTACATAAAGCATATCACACTATTAAAACAGGGTTCACAGAGTCCTTGGACAGACAATGCAAAGCAGGATAATCAAATGCAACATGTAAATATTAACCGGGTCAATCACAGTTATTCATACATCAAAGTGATTTCCAGGAGAGTAAAGAGATTATGAATTTACCTAACCAATTTAAATGTTACGGTAAATACCTCACAGCGTTATTTATTATGTACATTTATCTGATTAACTTAAGGATAGACCCAACAATATTATATAATATAACCCGACTAACTTAATGTTCAGGTTAGGAACCAACAATGTCAAATACGCTTTAATGTCCTTAAATTTAATGTTATTACCCTGAAAGATTAAACATGGTCAAACCAATAAATGCAAAGTAAGTAGCATCTTTATTTGTAGCTTTAACTACAGCTGTAACTTATCTTTAGCTGTGACTGTACCTTAGCATTAGCTATGAGTGTAACTTAGCTTTAGCTGTCACTTTATCATTAGCTGCAACTGTAACTTGGCTGTAGCCTTTGCTTTAGCTGTAACAATATCTTAACTATGACTTTAAATTAGCTTTAGCTATGAGGATAATTTAGCTTTAGCTGTGACTGTAAATTAGCTTTAGATGTGACTGTAAATTAGCTTTAGCTATGAGGATAATTTAGCTTTAGCTGTTACTTTAAATTAGCTTTAGCTGTGACTGTAAATTAGTTTTAGATGTGAGGATAATTTAGCTTTAGATATAAGGATAATTTAGCTTTAGCTGTGACTGTAAAGTAACTTTAGTTGGAGCAGTGACCTAGCTTTAGTTGTGACGGTAATTTAGCTTTAGCTTTGTGTGTGACTGTAACTTAACTTCAGCTTTAGCTGTGACTGTAATTTAGCTTTAGCTTTAGTTGTGACTCTAACTTGGCTTTAGCTTTAGCTTTGGGTGTGGCAGTAACTTAGCTTTAGATATGAGGATAATTTAGCTTTAGCTTTGACTGTAAATTAGCTTTAGTTGTGACTCTAACTTGGCTTTAGCTTTAGCTTTGTGTGTGACTGTAATTTAGCTTTAGTTTTAGCTGTAACTTGGCTTTAGCTTTGGGTGTGGCAGTAACTTAGCTTTAGATATGAGGATAATTTAGCTTTAGCTTTTGGTATGACTGTATATTAGCTTTAGTTTTAGCTGTAACTTGACTTTAGCTTTAAATTTGGGTGTGACAGTTAATTATCTTTAGCTGTAACTTAGCTTTAGTTGTAAGTGGAATATAGCTTTAGCTGTAACTTAGCTTTAACTGTGACTATAACTGTAAATTATCTTTAGCTGTAACTTAGCTTAAGCTGTGACTATGGCAATAACTGTAATTAGGCTTTAGCTTTAGCTGTGACTGTAATTTAGCTTTAGCTGTGACTTTAATTTAGCTTTAGCTTTAGCTGTGACTTTAATTTAGCTTTAGCTGTGACTGTAATTTAGCTTTAGCTGTGACTTTAATTTAGTTTTAGCTGTGACTGTAATTTAGCTTTAGCTGTAGCGGTAACCTAGCTAGTTGTGACTGTAGGACTGTAGTTTACTTGGCTTTAGCTTTAGCTTTTGGTGTGACTAACTTAGTTTTAGTTTAGCTGTAACTTAGCTTTAGTTCTGAGTAGAATTTAGCTTTAGCTGTGAATGTAACTGTAACTTAGCTTTAACTGTGATTATACTTGTAAATTATCTTTAGCTGTAGCTTGGCTTAAGTTGTGACTACGACAATAACTGTAATTAGGCCTTAGCTTTAGCTGTGACTGTAAATTAGCTTTAGCTTTAGTGGTAACCTAGCAAGTTGTAACTGTAGGACTGTAGTTTACTTGGCTTTAGCTTTAGCTTTTGGTGTGACTGTAACTTAGCTTTAGTTGTGAGTGGGATTTAGCTATAACTGTGACTATAACTGTAAATTCTCTTTAGCTGTAGCTTAGCTTAAGCTGTGACTATGGCAATAACTGCAATTACACTTTAGCTTTAGCTGTGATTGTAAATTAGCTTTAGCGTGAAATTAGCTTAGCTTTATCTGTATCTTTACTCTGTGACTCACTGGGCAGAGCGACTCTCTCCTTCCCGGCCTCCTTCTCCGGACCCCCGATGGCCCGTTTGAGCAGCCGGCCCAGACGTTTGGCTCCGGCCTTCCCCAGGCCTCTACCTGCCGGAGGTCCAGCAGGTGTTTCTGGGGGTCCAATCAGCTGCAGGGCCTCGTTTCCTCTGAGTGTGATGCTAACTGGAGCCGGTGTCTGGGATGAAGAGACCCTGTTAGCTGCAGCTTTCCTCCGCATGTCTGCTAATGGTTCACATTCAGAGAAGAAACCTGGGAGCTCCTCAGCTGATGTCCACAAAGACCAGGGTCAGTTAATCCAGTGACATTTGAACAAAAACAGTCTGTTGTTGTTTAAAAGCTGCTCCAGAACCCATTTAAAACCACCTGGAACACTTCATATAAAGGTGATCCTCATACTTCACTAAAGTACACACAGTAATATAGGAAAACACTAAAGAGAAATACTTTAAAGTGATCTGACAGATTTAACTTACAGATGAAGATTTCCTTTAAAGAAAATAAAGTTATAGATTAGAACTGTAGGGATGAAGCCAGTGTTTTCCTGCAGTTTGTTCTCAGATTGTTTCATTTAAAGTTTAGAGCCTACAGAGGTAGAATCCTGTGGTATTTAACATTAAATTAAAGGTGAGAATGAAGCTCAGGGACCTTCATGTTCCTTCATCAGATCTGATCACATGTTGCTGGACTCAGAATCTGAAGATGAGGATCAGTTAGTTACCTGACATTTTCCTCCTCTGCTGAAAGTAAAACACAGTAATAGTTTAAAAGTGAGTTATTTTATTTAAATGAATATTTGTGTAACTAGTGCGACCTTCAGAAACATCCTAACACAGCTAAGGTGAAGATAAAATGAGTCCTGCAGCTGCTCGTCCTCTAAAACGTCTTCATCCCGTCTGTCTGCAGCTTCACGTAGAGAGTCTCTGAGGTGTTTCAGCAGCTCTGGGCTGAGCTGTGCTGAGGCTGGAGGGAACACTGCAGGTCTGAAGGACACAGGCTGGTTCTGGAGCAGATGACCGTGATGAAGAAGGACGGCTCCAGAGGCATGAACTCCCGGTACGGGTCGGCGTCACAGTTCACCTGCAGGACACAGCGTTAAGTCTCAGGACTGGAGCTGGAGTCAGACTGGATGACAGAGATGAAGGTGCATCACCTGAGAGAAGGCGGTGAGGAACAGGTGAGAGTGGGAGCGGCCCGACAGGGAGGAGTCACCTGGACGCTGCTGCAGACTCAGCTGGTAGGCCTGAGGATGAGGAGGAGAGACACATCAAGCCTCATGCTGCTGTCGGATTTAGACTGAAAGCTGGAAAAAATGCCCCTCACAAAACAAGAATAAAAACTTATTTCAAGGCACTTTTACCTGAAATAAGTGTAAAAATCTGCCAATAGAACAAGTGAACATTTGCTTGGTCAGATTTCTTGAAATAAGACATGATATTTAGAATATTGAGGTCTTAAAATCAGCAGGGAAAACTTATTTGAAGCTATATTTTAGCAGCATTGTCAAGCTGAGGTGTCTTAGAATAAACCAGACATGATAAAGAATTAAATAGATTTTAGCTTTAATAAGTTTAATGTCAGCTTCTTAATCTGAGATGTGTTCAACTTATTTTAGTTGTATTATCGTGGCTCTTCTCTAGATTTAAGACCATCTTGTACTTGAAATCAGATCACACAGATTAATTGAAGCATTCTGAGATATAATGTCTTCTCACAGTTGGCTAGAAATCCTAATATTTAGTGGTGTTTGACAGCATTTGAAGGTGTTGTGTTTTAGGTGAAGCCAGCTACGCCCAAAAGGAGGTGTTTTAACTCAAAAGCAGACATTTGCTTTGTTTTTTAACACATTTTCCACATGCAGCTGTTTTCTGATATGAATTGGTGATTTTCCAATAAAATGCATTTACTTTATTTCTTAAATCCAGATTATTTATCTGATACAAACAACAGCTCAGCTTGAAACATGTATGAAATGAAATGAACCTTGTTTCTGGTAAAATACAACTAAAACAAGATCATTTCAAGATTGTTTGACTTAACAAGATATTTAAGATGCGTTGTCTTAAAACACGTCCCTCCATCTGCTGAAATGTTACTTGGAAAGTGAATTTATCTGAAATCAAGTGGGTTCAGACAATTTGACTAAAAATAAGACGAATAAACTGGTGAGATGTGGAGTTTTTACAGTGTGAAGGCTGGAGGCGGCTGCTCACCTGCAGAGACACCTGCAGGGCTGAATACTGCAGCCACAGCTCCTGCTGCTGCGCCGCCGTCAGAGACACGGCTGCAGGTGAGCCGGAGGCTTCAGTCACGGCCAGGTAAAGGTCCCACAGACAGTCTGCTGCAGCGCTCACCGACCCACTGTGGGAGGAAACTGGAGCCCAGCAGGGAGGTCACAGAAAACACACAGCATCAGAGTCAGAGCTACAGAGGACCTTCATTAGACCAGCAAGATTCTTCTGGCTGGAAATAATTAATAAAACATAAATAAAACCAGCAGACAGATCCTCAGACTCCTTCATTAACGTCTCCAGAACCACGTCTGACTGATTTATCGCTTTCATCATCATCAGGAGGAACCTGTTGGTCAGATACGTACGTCCTACAAACCAGACATGAAACCAATCCTTTGGGTTTAACTGAATTAAGGGAGTTTACTGCACTGTAATAAACTGTACTGTAAAACACTGGCAGCTGTATTCACCAGGATTCTTTTACAGGACTGTCATTTACCTCACAGGTCATTACTGTACAACTGATTTCAGCTGCGTCTGGTTTTTGTTGTTTTAAGTCTCATTTTGTCCTTTTCTGTCTTGTTTTTGTCGTTTTCAGTCTCTTTTTTATCATTTTGTGTTTCCTTTTTGTCGTTTTGCGTATCATTTGCATCCATTCCTGCCTCCTTTCTGTTGTTTTGTCTCTGGTTTGTTGTTCAGGTCACACCTCCTGTTTACAGCCTGTTTAATTTTGGCTCAGAAAGCTTCTGATTTGACAGTTTTTAACAGTATTTAACAGTATTAACAGTGCGTCCTGTTAGATCCTGGCTGTGTTTGATTCCAGTGTGTGCTTGCTGAGGTCTCTTACTGTGGGGCAGAAGCAGATGCAGGACGTCTTTGGCGATGAGGAAACCCGTCGCACCGTAGTTCATGGCTCTGTAGATGAAAAGAGTTCTCAGCATGTTGGATGGTTGAGTCATGTGACCACTGCTCTGTGTCGATCAGCTCACCTGGGATAGGTGTGATGGAAGAGAGGAGGGACGAACATTCCCAACGGAAACAGGAGCTCATCACCGAGGAGGGACGGAGTGACGGACAGACTGGAAGAAACCAGAAGAAACCAGCGGTGATGGAGAACCAATGTCTGGAAGGGCAGGAGTTAAACTGCTGCAAGCATCAATCATCCATCCATCCATCCATCATCCATCCATCATCGATCCATCCATCATCCATCATCCATCATCCATCATCCATCATCCATCATCCATCCATCATCCATCATCCATCCATCCATCATCCATCATCCATCATCCATCATCCATCATCCATCCATCATCCATCATCCATCCATCCATCATCCATCATCCATCATCCATCATCCATCATCCATCATCCATCCATCATCCATCATCCATCCATCATCCATCATCCATCAATCATCCATCCATCCATCATCCATCCATCATCCATCATCCATCATCCATCAATCATCCATCATCCATCCATCATCCATCCATCCATCCATCATCCATCCATCATCCATCCATCATCCATCCATCCATCCATCATCCATCAATCATCCATCCATCCATCCATCCATCCATCCATCCATCATCCATCTATCATCCATCCATCATCCATCCATCATCCATCCATCATCCATCCATCCATCATCCATCATCCATCCATCCATCATCCATCCATCCATCCATCATCCATCATCCATCCATCCATCATCCATCATCCATCATCCATCCATCATCCATTCATCTATCATCCATCCATCATCCATCATCCATCATCCATCCATCCATCCATCATCCATCCATCCATCAATCATCCATCATCCATCCATCATCCATCCATCTATCCATCATCCATCATCCATCCATCATCCATTCATCTATCATCCATCCATCATCCATCATCCATCATCCATCCATCCATCCATCATCCATCCATCCATCCATCATCCATCCATCCATCCATCATCCATCCATCCATCATCCATCAATCATCCATAATCCATCCATCTATCCATCCATCCATCCATCATCCATCCATCCATCCATCAATCATCCATCATCCATCCATCCATCATCCATCCATCATCCATCCATCCATCATCCATCCATCCATCCATCAATCATCCATCATCCATCATCCATCCATCATCCATCATCCATCATCCATCCATCATCCATCATCCATCATCCATCCATCATCCATCATCCATCCATCAATCCAATAATCCATCATCCATCATCCATCCATCCATCCATCATCCATCATCCATCATCCATCATCCATCCATCATCCATCATCCATCCATCAATCCAATAATCCATCATCCATCCATCCATCCATCATCCATCATCCATCCATCCATCCATCATCCATCATCCATCCATCCATCATCCATCCATCATCCATCCATCCATCCATCATCCATCCATCATCCATCATCCATCATCCATCCATCTATCCATCATCCATCCATCTATCCATCATCCATCATCCATCATCCATCCATCTATCCATCATCCATCCATCTATCATCCATCCATCATCCATCCATCATCCATCCATCCATCCATCATCCATCCATCATCGATCCATCCATCCATCATCCATCCATCATCCATCCATCATCCATCAATCATCCATCAATCATCCATCATCCATCCATCATCCACCATCCATCATCCATCATCCATCCATCATCCATCAATCATCCATCATCCATCCATCATCCATCCATCATCCATCCATCTATCCATCATCCATCCATCCATCATCCATCATCCATCATCCATCCATCATCCATTCATCTATCATCCATCCATCATCCATCATCCATCATCCATCCATCCATCCATCATCCATCCATCCATCCATCATCCATCCATCCATCCATCATCCATCCATCCATCATCCATCAATCATCCATCATCCATCCATCATCCATCCATCTATCCATCATCCATCATCCATCCATCATCCATTCATCTATCATCCATCCATCATCCATCATCCATCATCCATCCATCCATCCATCATCCATCCATCCATCCATCATCCATCCATCCATCCATCATCCATCCATCCATCATCCATCAATCATCCATCATCCATCCATCTATCCATCCATCCATCCATCATCCATCCATCCATCCATCCATCATCCATCCATCCATCATCCATCCATCTATCCATCATCCATCAATCCATCATCCATCCATCATCCATCCATCCATCATCCATCCATCCATCCATCAATCATCCATCATCCATCCATCATCCATCCATCCATCATCCATCCATCCATCCATCCATCCATCATCCATCCATCCATCATCCATCCATCATCCATCCATCCATCATGCATCCATCCATCCATCATCCATTCATCATGCATCCATCCATCCATCATCCATTCATCATCCATCCATCATCCATCCATAAAATAGTTCCTACATCTAAAGAAGGAGCAAAATGTTCTCAACCAATAAAGGAACATTTTGTTTTTCAGTTTATCAGTAAAACTCTGATTCAGAATCACCACATCTGGATGGTTTCCACCCCAAAGGAACTCCAGTACCTCATACGTTTACTGTATTACAGTACTTGAGTATTTGGACTTAGTTGCGCCCCTGCTGGACCAGATCACTACAGACTCTTACATGTCAACGGCCTCTTTGCTCTCCATCAGCAGCTTGTTGCGTCTCTTCTGCCACAGCGACAGCAGCTGGATGTAGTTGGAGAAGAAGCTGTTGGAGCCGACGGTCACCTGAAACAAATGGCTTCTTTATGTCTCACTGGAATGAATCAGCTGGTTCAGGACAACATGTCTGTCAAACCCGTCCACAGGGTTCAGGGTTAATCCCATTAATCATCACACATTCATAGCCTGGTGTTCAGGTGGATCAGCTGAGGGGGTTCATGGGTTCAGGAGGAGCAACTCTGGGTTGATCTTCTGTAAAATGTAACGTACCTCAGAAAACAGCAGGTCCAGCTCAGCTTCACTGGACGTCTCTGAAGTCCACAGTCTGGGAGTTAAAGACTGAACCTGGAGGGAGACGGAGAAGAGCAGACGTCACGCTGCAGAAGAAACGAATTAAAAGAAAACTCTTGCTTGTTACCTTTCTGATGACGAGCTGCAGAAGCTCCTGGTCCGTCCACTGCAGCTCATTCAGTTTGGACTGGAAGGAGGACAGCAGGTGTTGAATCATCTCCTCGGCCTGTTGGAGATAAGAACCTTCAGTTCTCCTTAGACCTCCATCTGCTGGGTTTACGTGTCTCCTGATGGCACATCCTCACCTGTCTGTGTTCTGTCCTCTCACTGAGCAGGTGGGTCAGAACCGAGTCAAATCCTCTCTCCGTCTCCAGAACACAGCGTTTCCAGCGAGGAGCCTCCTGAAGAAGACGAGACTCCAGCGGATCAGTTCACAGATCAGGTTCTCTGTTCTATCACATGTTTAACTGCTTCATGCTGACTCACCTCTTCTGTGTTGCCCAAAGCTGCAGAGAAGTTCTTGGCTGTCTCAGAGAATCTGGAGTCCATCGCTGGCATCAGGGTGTGCAGCAGGTTCAGGACCATGTAGGTGTGGAGTGGACCGCTGAGGAGAACCAGAACCAGCCCCGGGTCAGAACAGAACAGAAGGAGGCGGTGGGATGTTGGACGGTGACGTACCTGCCGCTCAGCTCGTGTCTGTTCAGCCACTTCTTAATGATGCGGGACATCTGCAGGATGTAGGGGAGGTTATGGAGGAGGACGGGGTCGTCTTCACCCAGGATCAGAGGGTGGAAGGCAGCTCGAAGACATCCCAGCCAGTCGATGGCAGGAGCCTGTCGCTATGGAAACACAAACACATGCTGGTTTACATCCATCATCCATCCATCCATCCATCCATCATCCATCCTTTAATCCATCCATCATCCATCCATCATCATCCATCATCCATCCTTTAATCCATCCATCATCCATCATCCATCCATCCATCCATCCATCCATCCATCCGTCCTTGAATCCATCCATCCATCCATCCATCCGTCCTTGAATCCATCCATCCATCATCCATCATCCATCCATCCGTCCTTGAATCCATCCATCCATCCATCCATCCGTCCTTGAATCCATCCATCCATCATCCATCCATCCATCCATCCATCCATCAATTAATCCATCCATCCATCATCCATCCATCATCCATCCATCCGTCCTTGAATCCATCCATCCATCCATCCATCCATCCATCCATCAATTAATCCATCCATCCATCCATCCATCCATCCATCCATCCATCCGTCCTTGAATCCATCCATCCATCCATCCATCCATCCATCCATCAATTAATCCATCCATCCATCATCCATCCATCCATCCATCCATCCATCATTAATCCATCCATCCATCCATCCTTTATTCTAGATGTTTCTCTCCCTTCAGTGTTTTCCAGTTTGTCCTGGAGAATCCTCAGGTGTTCTCAGGCCAGATGAGATCAGTGATCCCTGCAGAGACTCCTGGATCTCTTCCATCTCAAACCCTCCAAAGAAAGGTCCTAACTAGATGCTGAACCACCTCAGCTGGATCCTTTGAAGCAGCAGCGATTCTTTGGCTGTCCAAGCTCCTCACCCTAAACCCAGGATCTCTACAGAAGAAGCTTCACTCGGGTTAATTCTGTGTCTTGTTCACTGGTTCTCTACCCAGAGCTCATGGTCCTAGCTGAGGGTTAGATCAGCTGCTAACTCCAGAGCTCCTCCTTCCAGCTCAGCTCCTTCTTCACCATGATGATCCAGTACAGGACCTGAGTTACTGCTGATGCTACATTGATCCATCTGGTCCATCTCACGCTATCACTTTACCATCACTGTCAACCAGATCCAGAGAAACTTAAACTCTTTCACTTCAGGCAGCAGCTCCTCCCAAACCAGAGGAACCAGCAGAGAACCTCAGACTGGGAGGTTCTGACTCTCATCAAACTCAATGCTGCTGAAGGTCCAATGAAGGCAACAGAACCACATCACCTACAAACAGCAGAGACTCAGAGGTTCTCAAACCAGGACTTTCTCCTCCCCCTGACTTCAGATCCATAAATAACACAAACAGGACAAAGACAAGGGGAACCCTGGAGGAGTCCAGCATCCACCAGAGACACGTTAGTGCCGAGAAAACTCCACAAAATACAGTGAAGTTATTTAAATCACAGCTTTGTCCGGTGGTTGTTACCATCCTGACACCATTAAACCCTCAGATCCTCGATGTGGATCAGTTCAAACTTCCCCTGAAGCCCCTTCAGCAGGAGATCAGCTGCTGATTCCTCCTGCAGCTGAAGTGAATCTCGTCTGATGACCAACGGACCGATGGACCTCACCTGCAGCTCTCTGATGGTCATGCGCTGGTGCAGCTGTCCGTTCTGCAGCCGATGCTGCAGAGGTGAAGCTGCTACAGCCAGTTCAGACGACAGCGAGATGAAGACACCAACATGCATCATGCTGGTGCTCGGCGGCGCCCCCAGCAGGGCGAGGTACCTCTGACAGGACGCCAGGAAGGGACGCAGGGTCTGAAGAAACACAGCAGCAGGCTTTAGTGGGACGCTGGAACACTGCTGCAGACATGTGTAGTGAAGCTCCTCTACCTCAGTTCTGGCCTCAGACTTCTGCGTCCGGATGTTCCACTCAATGGGGATCAGCAGATCCGGCTGATCGATCTGTTCACAGAGAAGATGTCCGAGTTAAACCCTAAGAGAACTTTACAGCAGCTCATCAGAACTTCAGACTGTCCTTCAGATACAGACCTGGATGTATCTTCTGCTCGACCCCAGAGAGACTTCGTTTGGGTCTTTGCCCACGTAGAGGTTGAAGAAGGGGAAGGTGGCGAAGTCCCTCATCATGGAGCTCAGAGTGGAGTTAAAGTCAGTCCGGTTCCACTGCCCTGAAACTGCCCAGCCGCCCAGCTGAACACAGACACACAGACTGGATCAGTACCAGAGAACAGTGGACCAGGACAGAGCCCTGAGGAACACCACCACTGGATGTGACAGCAGGTTCTCGCTATGAGACGGTTCCATCTGAGGGCAGTTCCCTGAAGACTAAACCAGGTTTGTAGAGACACATGATCAGTGGTATCAGTAACAGACCTTCTGGATGAGAGACAGGAAGGGTTCTGCTCCTGCAGAGTCGATAGATCTGGTGTCCAAACAGGAGCTGTAGAACCTTCTGGTCTTCTTAACCGCAGAACTGCTCGACCCGTCTTTGATTTCTAACAGACAGACACATAAAAAGCAGTGAATGATCCGTCATCAATAGAATGTACGATAAAGATTATTGACTGCAGTGATCGATCAGCTGTTTGGTTCTAAAATATCAGAAAACGTGGATCAGAGGTTCCTCAGATGTTCCTCAGATGTCTGGTTCAGTCCAGAGATGATCAGTTTAGTGTCTTAGAGGAGGAAAGAAAGCAGGAATGTTCACAAAGGAGAAGATTAAACCAGAGTTCAGACTGATCCTGTTAGAAACCACTGATTAACTGATATCTAAACAGTCTGAGACTCATTGAATCGTTGACATGTTTAATGGATCCTCCAGCTCTGATTCACACTTTGAAGAACTGTCAGACGGACCTAAAACCTCCCTGAGGTGCTGCAGCAGGAGAGTCTTTCTGTCCAGAGTCTTGTCTTCTGTCTGTCTTCTGTCCTCTCCATCTCGTCCTCTCCTCTCGGTCCACTCCGACTGGTCCTTCTGGTTCTGTCCAGGGATTCGTTGTCCTCCCATCCTGCCTCCGCTGGGCTCCGACCGTCGGTCCGATCCACAGCTGGAGGTGAAGTATTCGCAGGGCTGAGTGAAGGGATCAGCGGAGGAGGAGAGCCGAGCCGAGGCCGAGCGACAGGCTGCAGAGACACAAGGAGACACTGCAGGAGAAGACAGGAGTTAGACGGCGTGGAGGAGCTCTGGACCGACTGTCTCCTGGTCCTCTGAAGACCTACCGGCTGCTGACTGGTTCTCAGTGTGGAGGCTGTGATGCAGGAAGTAGATCAGACCCAGCATGGCAGCACATGAGGAGAAGCCCAGCAGGAGGAGCAGCAGCCGCTGGAGGTTTCTGCAGCGAGGCTTTGGCTGGAGGTCGGACTGAGGTGGAGGCTGAAGGCCGAGCTCAGGTTGTGGCTGTGAAGACGGCTGGACTGAAGGCTGAAGCTGGAGCAGAAACAAGAAGCAGGTGAAACACAGGAAACATAGAGCTGCTAAAGGTTCACCACTAGAAAACACCGAGTGAGGACAGCTACTGTATGTAGAGACAAGTCCACCAAGTAACTCATCCTCTCACTACGTTTAGAGTCATGCTGAGGTTTATCTGAGCAGCAGGTTTCTTCTGGATATAGACGACAAAAAACAAGTGACTCAACATTAATGATCAACGTGAACGACTTCTATGTTGGGTTTTACATCTTTACTAAAAATGCTCCATTTTAGAGAAGATGCCACCTCCATCTCATCCCAGATGTTCCTGGTGGTTCCTCCATGTTCCACCAGGTTCTAGTCCACTATGAAGGTAGAACAGCTGATGCAGTGGTTCTCTAGTCAGCTACTAGTCGGCTCCAAGTCGTGGCTGAAAGCAAAGAGCTCAGTGAGCTGCTGTTAGGGTCCATCACTGACAGAGAGCTGCACATTGTGGCTGCTCACAAGACCTTTAAAGGCTGGAAAGTCACCTCCAGGTGTCTCCAAGGTCCAGTGTCCACAGTCTGAAGCCTGATGGAAAAGTCCAAGGAGCTCCACACTGAGGAACATGTCAAAGGGCTGCTAGGAGGACAGACGTGAGCCCTGCACTGGAAGAACGCTAGAGGCCAAGAAGAAGCCGAGGACCAGCACCAAGAGCATCCTGATGAATGTGAGCAGCTCTGGTAGCAACACGTCCATCAGAAAAACAAGGCTGGTCTCCATGGATCAGACCAAGGAGGACTCCACTTCTCCAAGACCAAGAAGAAAGCTGCTGCTCATCACTTGATCCCAGGCCCAGAGCAGCATCCCCACGGTCCAACATGGTGGTGGGAATGTGATGCTCTGGGGCTGTTCTTCAGCCCACGGACCAGGCAGCCTGGTCAGAGTCAACGGCATCAGGAGGAGAACATCAGGCGGTCTGCAGAGAAACTGCTTCCAACAGGACGACGACGTGAAACATGGAGCCAGAGTGGAGGATTTATGGAGGAGAGGAAACCATGAGAAGATGCTGGAGCGGCCCAGCCAGAGTCCAGACCTGAGTCCATCCAGAACCTGTGGAGGAGCTGAAGAGCAGAGGGATGGAGAGGAAGCCTTCAGAGAGCTGGAGATGGAACCTTGGAGGAACTAAACCCCAGTGGAGACCTGCAGGAAGACTGATAGACACTAGAAGTACTGATGGACTGATGGAGGGACAGGAACACTCTGATCACTGAGGAACAATGTTGGACAGAAACGTCTCCAACATGACGTCTGACTGAGTTCAGTCTCTTGTTTACGTCGTTTTTCTCCAGAACAAACCTCCGTCGTCTGTCAAACTGAATTCTTTGGTAAAATTCTGATGAAAACATGTTGAACAGTTTAATTTTCTCTGATCTCTTCCAATCACTTCAGCTTGAATCGAAGTGTTTCCAGGAGCCTCCCAGAAACCAGCCTGTCTCCATGTGAGCTCAGTGTTCAGACAGCAGCGTTCTCTTACCTCTAGCTCTGTTGGAGGTTCGCTCATTCTTGAAGTGTGTTTTCCAGCGTTGCATCTCTGACTTTTACATGTGCAGCTCCTCCGTCACACAGCTGTCAGCCGCTATCAGCCTTCATCACTCACTCCTCGGCTCTGATAAGAACAGTCTGCTGCAGCGTCTGACTCTCCCTCAGAACCAGATCAGCTGCAGATTGTGGTTCTGCTCTGGACCGTTTGTGGTTTGTGGACCTGGAACAGGAGCGTCGATGTGAACCGACGAGCTCCCGGGTTTCCTCCAGAGTGCAGCTCCACAGCAGAAGTCGACATGTTGCTCAGTGGATGAGGCCGACGGTTGGTGCTGGACACTGGGACCCACATACATGTGCTGTCGTCATTATCAGTGCAACACATGGCTGCTGGGAGCTGATAGAGCAGCTCAGAGCCACCGAGGGTCTGCAGAAAACACGTTTCAGGGACGTCACATGGAGGCCGAACGCAGCAGAGACCAGAAACCACAACAGACATGAGTCACAGTTAAAACAGGACATTTAGAAGTCCAGGATCTGGAGCACAGTACAGAACCATGACTGACAGGTTCACATGTTAAGACTCTGCAGTGGTTTTGAGTTGAAGTTTCACCCTAAAATATAGTCATTAGAACACAAATTAACCCGACTATATTAAATATTAAGGTGAAGATCCTCAGTCGTCCAGGTCGTGGTTGTTCTCATGAGCTACGACTGAACTATGAGGTTCAGGTCTGCAGTGTTTCACATGATGAACCAACAAATACAAACATTCTCTGAGCAGCATTTTGGAGACAGTAGAGAAGAAACCTGCCTTCTAACCCTCTGAACTCTGAACTGTCTCTAGATGTTCTGTCTCATTTTTCACTACAGCTCTGTGGAACCAGAACAACATGAAGACAGAGAGAGAAATAATAAATGTCTTATTATTTATTGGAATCAACATGTTTCCACAGACGTCCCAACACTAGAACACATGTTGTCTCCACATACGGTAGATGTTGACTTCGTCACGACGTGGCTCAAAGCCATGATGAGAACTGAGAAACACGGCGTTGTGAGAAATGAAGTGAATCTATTTACAAAGTAAAAGAAGGTTCAACAACACAAATCAACTTCAATGAAATCCCACCAAGAAACTAAATCAACACAAAGCAAACACGAGGAACTGCCTCACTGGAGGCCGAGCAGCAGCTGGCCGGCCAGAGCAGAGCCCACCAGGGTTAATGAGACGGCCGGATCTGATACACCTGGGGATCCTCCCAGGTGTGGCAAGCACCTCCCACCAAGCCTATGGGAGGAGACGAGACAACATCAAGGGGAAACAAGAAAACTATAGCAGGCTCTGGAGGCAGGAGGCGTCACAACATGTCCACGTTTAGTTAGCTCTCTGCTCGGTGGAAACACTGCCTGCAGTTCAGCTGAATGGCTTCTCAGCTGCACAGAACAGTTCAGAATGTTTTACCTTTTGAATAATCTTTGGTTCATTGTTCAACGAAGCTTTAAGACACGAGTGATTCTGATGAATTATTGGTGCTGAGCTCAGATCAGGTCAAACTGATGCATTCAAGGTTCTCTACACAGTCATTTCAGATATTTTCTAACCTGCTGGTGGGTTTTTAACAGGAGGACAGAACATCTGACGGGCTGGATGGTTCAGTAACTGCAGACCACAAACACCTGCAGGGAGAACAGAACAAACTGTCTAAACCTGCAAACGCCCAGATGAACAGAACAGCCACAGAAAAACGTTCCGGTGAGGTTTAGAGGTGAAAACAAGAGACTGAGGACAGAGAAACACACATCTATGGAATCACAGGAGAATTAAAAGTGTAAATATAAAGAGAATCAATGATAAAACAAGTGTAGCTTTTCTTTTTCCACTTTGTCTTTTGCTGTTACTTGCTGGATCAAGCTGTCAATCAAATGGCAGTGGGCGGGTCTTTCTGTCCAGGGTGACTAATCGATACCTGATAACAGGATTCCTGCTTGACACTGGTAGCTCTACATAAACACACATTATTGATCCATCAAGCAAACAGCAAAAGGAAAAAGAATATCCCTACATTTGTTTTATCACTGATTCTCTTTGTATTTCCACATTTAACTCCTTTAAATTACGGCACTCCTGTGATTCCACACAGAACAGCAGGTTTAAAAAGAGAACTAAAGGCTGGACATGAAGCTTCAGGAAAACATGTGAGACTTTAAAGTAGATGTGAAGCTGCTGGAGGTGGAACAGACTTTAACTGGGAGCTACAACGTCCAGATGCTACGATCAGAACCAACCATGGCCTGGATGACTGAGGATCTCCACAGACATGCTCAGGTGTAGGATGGACTTAAAGTAAAACTGCATCACTCAGAAACAAACAAACAAACAAACAAACAAACAGAGGTTCTGGTCTTCAGCGTTGTTCTTTATTGGTTTTTATCTGGATACAGCCAAAGATGGAGGGTCGGGGCTACATGATGGAGTTAAACATTCACACATATCAAACGTATAAAAAAGTTATATGAAAGACGTCCACATGTGACGCGACGTGACGCCACGCCGACAAACGCGACCGTGAAGGCATCGCGGCGACGTCACCTGATGACCTCACACAGGAACATGCTGACTCTGATTCAGCTGTGGCTCGACTTTAAAAGGAACAACAGTGGAGAAGGCACGTCGCCAGGCTCAAGCAAACACGTCCTCAGTGGAATACAGAGACGATAAAATAGTACAAAAGTGGAGTAATGGAAAGGATAGTGGTAACAATAAAACACCAACATGGAAGTATTTGGTCGCTGTGTTTAACTGCTACTGAAAGCTCTGAAGCCTCTACAGGTTACTTTAGCGCTGATGCTCGTTAATACTCAATAAAAATAGGTCCATAAATTACATCATTTAAAGCAAGAGGGTCTAAGAGATGCATATCAAAAGCTACGGTATGTTTCTGGGTGGCGTTGATCTAAACTCATCATGTGCAGCGGCTCTAGAGTCGAGGATGTTTCACTGGACGATGTGCGATGGCAGGTCCTGCTCTGGAGAACTCAGCTGGTCGAGGCGATGAGAGTCCAGCCGGGAGAGAATCTGTGCTTAGTTCCGCATCCAAACGCATGCATCTAAAATAGTCACTGATCAGCTCTGAGCTGCGTTTGTTCTAATCTTTAAGATCAAGCAGACGAGACAGAATTCATGCCTGCAGGTGAATCACTGGGAGCAGCATCGTGTCTGTCTGAGCCCTACGTGGCTCCAAGAGGCTGATGGCTAAAGCACTGAGGAGGCAGGAAGCTTCAACATGCTGCAGGAGCTCTACGCATCATCCACCTGCTGCAGCGTGGAGATGTCAGCCCGCGGCGCTACGGCGGATGTTCAGGCGAGACGCAGAGGAAGGCAACTTTAATTCTGCTCTTTTGATTCGACTCTTCTTTGTGCAAGTTCTGCTGGGAATTTTAGCGTAAACATAGAGTTGGCACAAAAGACTGGCTCCGACTCAGGCAGAGGGCTGGAGGTCGGTGCAGAACATTACCTCTGCACCGGAGACACATGGAGGGACGACAGGGTCTGCATGCACACGCACACATGCACACTCACACACTCACACGCTCACACGCACACACACACACACACACACACACACACACACAGACTAAAGCCCTGTTGCAAAGGCAGCTGGATGAACTCTGTGCTTCTGGATTTGGTTCGTGGTTGAACTGAGCGGCGCTGCATCAGCCAATCACTGAGCGGCGCTGCATCGGCCAATCACTGCGCGGCGCTGCGTTAGCCAATCACTGCGCGGCGCGTTTGGCTCTCTGAGTGTGACACTTCATACACAGGATCCGACCGTCGAGGGGGTAACATCCGTTCTCATCTGCCTCTATGGACAGAGGCCGAGCACAGTCCTGCAGAGAGAACAAGACATTTGTTTAATACAGACGAGACAAAAAACATTTACAGATGTTCTCTAAACGCCTCACAGTTATCAGTGGACGTTGTAGTTTCCAGATGTTCCCTAAACGCCTCACAGTCATCAGCAGAAGTTGTAGTTTACTGATGTTCCCTAAACACCTCAGTCACCAGTAGACTGTAGTTTCTAGATGTTCCCTAAATGCCTCACACTGATCATTAGATGCTGCACTTTACAGATGTTCCCTAAACGCCTCACAGTCATCAGTTCACGCTGTAGTTTCCAGGAAGTTGTTCCTTGATGTCTGAGTTTATTCGTCTTCCTGCTCATCGTGATACTGAACCAACATGTCCTGCAGCTCTGATTTAAACTCCTCCCTCTCTGACCTGCTGAACCAGCTGATGTTTGTCTTCCTAGCGGTTTAGCTCCTCACCTCACAGCGGTAACACTTGAGGTGGAAGTTCTTGTCCAGAGCCACGACTCTGACCGTCTCCTCGCTGCCTGGAGCAGGAATGATGGGTTCGTTGCAGCTGACGCACAGCGGAGAGAAGCGCCTGGAGACAGGAGGTTAGAGGTCAGTTAAGGCCCTGATAATCAATCAATCAATCAATATTCATCGGGGTGATCAGGAACCTGTGGTAGTCCTGGACGCAGTAGGGGTTGTTGTTGTCGTCGGTGATGAAGGGCGCCCCCTCCAGGATGCAGGAGCAGGTGCTGCAGCGGAAACACTGAGCGTGGAAACACTGACCGACGGCCTTCAGGACCCGGTCCGTGATCCGCTCGTTACACCTGGAGCAGACGGCCAGGGAGCTCTGAGGGCAGCAGGAGGGACGGAGGACGAGCAGTTAAACCTCTGAACAAACCAGACCTCAGGGAGGGTCTGAGGAGGGAGTCCTCCTTAAATAAACCAGACTGTAGAAACAGTCATCAGATGTTCAGATGAGCTGCTCCTCTGTGACGTCAGTCTGGTCCTCAGGTAAGACGTAAACACAGCACACATGTTCATCTGTCTACCACTGGGAAACACTTTTAGATACTGGTTCTACTGCTGTAAGTTCACTTATATATTTATTATTATTTTAAAACCAGGACCTGAGTGCCAGCTTCATGTCATCTCATGTGAACATTGCTGGAATGACAGTAAAGAAGAAAACAGCCAGAATGAAACACGAACAAGAAAAACGAAGCACAGAAAGACGAAGACGAAGCAAAACTGACCCCAAGCAGACATGAAACCACAGAAACCAGACAGGAAATGAGCAGAGAGAGAGACAAGGCTGCAGACCTGAACCAGACACAGGATGAGAGACAGGAGACACACGTCTGAACATGGAGATGTGAACAGGTAAATGTCTCCAGTGTTTTAACACCTGGAGAAACACGTTGACGACTGCTGGTTTTATCTTCCAGTAAAATGAAGAATCACAGAGAAGCAGCCAGTAACAACTGTCCTGCTGGTGCGACTGAACAGTTCTAATTTGCTGCGGTTTAATGCAGAGTAAATCAGGATTATTATGGTCTGTCTGTGTGCGTCCTCACCGTGTAACAGTCCTCACACTGCGGAGACCCGTCCCTGTCGTAGAACTGCATCCCCTGCAGGGGGCGCTGGCAGCTCATGCAGCAGAAGCAGGTGGAGTGGAAGAGTTTATCCATCGCCCTGACGGCCGGCTGAGTCCTGGACAGAGCCTCTCCACACTTCCCACACACCTCTGGAGCCGGACCACAGACAGGTGAGACACAGACAGGTGAGACAACAACAGCACAGTTAATCACACGCCCTGATTAATGACAGTAGGACTCCACCTCCTCTCCTCCCTCCACTGTTTCAGGACTGATGTCAGGGTTTTAATGTTGCAGGATTTCAACGGGTCGGCGTCTCTCATTAGTCAGAACTTTTACATGTCATCCTTCCATCACTGAGGTCGACCAACCAGGTGATCTCAGGTGAAAACACAAACAGAAGCCCTGAGTGTCCCTGCTCCTGATCCGTGGACCGGGACCGTGGACCTCATGAGACAAACAGCTGATCGATTCATGCATACATGATCCACAGACTCGTTGTCGGTGAAAATAACCGTTGGCTGAATTCAGACTGAGGACAGACGTGTTTTAACTCGTTTTGTTGACTGTGGTTAAATTAATGCAGCTTTTCTGTTTATGAAATGTTATAAACATCATTGTCAGATAAACACCAGACTCCTCCTCTCACTGAGGAGAGCAGCGCCTCCTACAGGCCGATCTGAGGAGGTATTTAACGCCTGTTGATCAGCAGACAGTGGAGGACCTCAGCCTCACATGTAAACTCAGTCAGTCACTAGAGAACATGAAGAGTGAATTAATGACACCACAGACTGACAGGACAACAGTCACAGTCCGTGTTCGTTAAGAATCTAACACTGGTTCATCACATGACGAGCAAATCAGCAGCAGCACCGGTCTGATCATCACAGAATAAACAGGTCTGGAACACGGACGGAAGAAGGTGGACATGTGTGTGTCTATGGACATGTGTGTGGATGAACATGTGTTACATGAAGGGTGAATTAAGATGTGTGTTGTTGAACATGTGTGTAGTTTAACATTTGTGTAGTTGAAAATGTGTATAGTTAAACATTGCAAGTATTGTCAAACATGCGTGTTGTTTAACATGTGTGTATTGTTAAACATGTGTGTAGTTGAACATGTGTGTAGCTCAAGATGTGTGTATCGATGAACAAGTGTGTTGCTGAAGATGTGTGTTGATTAACATGTGTATTATTAAACATGTGTGTAGATGAACATGTGTGTAAATGAACATGTGTGTATTGTTGAACATGTGTGTAGTTTAACATGTGTGTACTGTTGAAGATGTGTGTCATTCAACATGTGTCGTTCAACATATGTGTGGATGAGCATGTGTGTTGATGAACAAGCATGTATTGTAGAACATGTGTGTATTGTAGAACATGTGTGTATTGTAGAACATGTGTGTATTGTAGAACATGTGTGTATTGTAGAACATGTGTGTTGCTGTTACCTGTCGGGGTGGAGGTGATGACAGGAGCATGTGTGTCCATGTCTTTGATGAAGTCCTTGGTCATCCTCTCCAGCTCCTCCACCTCCCTCATGTTCAGAGGAACTCCTCCACCTGGGATCGGAACCGGAGCTGGAGGTGAAGGCTGCTCACAGGAGGAGCAGGAGGAGGAGAAGAAGGAGAAGAAGGAGGAGGAGGAGAAGGAGAAGAAGGAGAAAAGGAAGGAGAAGAAGGAGGAGGAGGAGGAGGAAGAGGAGGAGGAGCAGGAGGAGGAGGAAGAGGAGGAGGAGGAGAAGGAGGAGCAGGAGGAGGAGGAGCAGGAGGAGGAGGAAGAGGAGGAGGAGAAGGAGGAGGAGGAGGAGGAGGAGGAGGAGAAGAAGGAGGAGGAGGAGAAGGAGAAGAAGGAGAAAAGGAAGGAGAAGAAGGAGGAGGAGGAGGAGGAAGAGGAGGAGGAGCAGGAGGAGGAGGAAGAGGAGGAGGAGAAGGAGGAGGAGGAGGAGGAGGAGGAGGAGGAGGAGGAGAAGAAGGAGGAGAAGGAGAAGGAGGAGGAGGAGGAGAAGGAGGAGGACAAGAAGGAGGAGGAGAAGGAGAAGAAGGAGGAGGAGAAGGAGAAGAAGGAGAAAAGGAAAGAGAAGAAGGAGGAGGAGGAGAAGAAGGAGAAAAATGATTATTTGTGAAACTTCAGATGAATTTATCAGATGGTGTCTGAGACTCCAGCAGGTTTGTTCTCCTGTTAAATCTGAGTCTGATCCAACATCTGAGGAACCTGAAGATAAACCCTGAAATGTTCTCTGGTGGTTCTCCTCAAGTCACTGATTAATAATCTGGATTATTGGAAACGTGGATCAATAATCTCTGAATGGAGGAGTTGAAACATGAAAAACACTGAAGCTGTCATGAAAAGTTCCATCTTTGATCTCATTAATAAAACCTGATATCCAGAAGGTACCAGAGATGTTCTCTGAACCTCATGTAGCTGCAGGTCCCAGTGAGACAGAACTAAACATGTAGAAACTTTAACATGAGATAATAAAGTTACTGCAGCTGGACTTTATAACGGACTGAGCAGGTCTGACGAGTCGCAGCAGAAAACTAAAGCCCTGGTGGACAGTCTGGTCCAGGTGGTTCTGGTCCAAATACAACTCAGGTGATAAATCATTTAACACGCATGTTCTCCATTTTAGACATAGATCAGTGTGGAGGAGAACACGCGTGTTCTGTGTGGTTTCTTATAATACTCTGACAGAACAACCCTCCATTGTTCTGCTTCTACATCCTCTAATTACTGTTTGTCTCAGCGTCTCTGAGCCGACGTGGAGCTGCTGGATCTACAGAGGAAACAAAGACTGGAGGACCGACCCGGAAACACCAGAACCTCCCTGAGCATGGAGCATTTCTACACGTATGACTGAAGAGTGTATCTTTAGAGCCACATCTACTCCACCTCCAGACCTACCGTGGAGGCCGGGGTGGTCTTCATGGGCTGGCCGAAGGAGGAGGGAGGAGACGGCATCCTGGGCTGAGGAGGAGGAACAGCAGCAGGAGGGTTCTGGTTGGCGTTCACCGGACCAGCAGAACCAGGACTCTTGATGTGGTTAGGAGCTGGTGCTGGAGCCACGGTACTGGGAGCAGCAGGAGGAGCAGCAGGAGGAGCAGCAGGAGGAGGAGGGAAGGAGCTGGAGGCTGCTGGGGCAGGTTTGGGAGCGCTGCTGACCGGGTTGGGCGGCTGGTTCAGATTCTGGTTCAGGTTCTGGTTCAGCTTCTGAGCCAGAGATGCTGATGATGTCGTCGGTCTCCCTCCAAAGCCAGACTTCGGAGCCACGGCCGGAGCCTTGGCAGCGGGGCCGGGTCCGGCGCCGTGGTGGTTCTGCCGGTTGGTTCTGGCTTTGAGCTCCTCGGCCCACGGAGCGGGAGGAGGCCGGTCGCCCATCTCTGGAGGAGGCAGGAAGGACAGCGCCGGCTTGGGAGCAGTCGGAGGAGGAGCTGAAGGTTTGGGTGCTGGTGCTGAAGAGAACTGGGCCGGAACCTGGACGAGAAACAACAAGTCATCCTTCAGAACCTTCAGAACCAAACACATCAGGATGGAACGTTTCTGCTGCTAGAGTCCAACAGAACTTCATGTTTCTAAAGGTTCTGAAGGTTCTGGGTGTCTGTATTTAGGTTCTAAAGGTTCTGGATGTGTTTTTCTGCCTTCATTTACATAAAGTTGTATTTTCTCTTTCATTAAGTCACGTCTGGAATGATTCTGTTTCTCCAACAAAGTGTTTCTGGAGGATGGAGGTGATGAAGAGGCTTAAAACTCCCAGCAAGGAATCTGAGCTTCAGAGTGATTCAGGAAGTTTCTGAGATCAGCTCTGAGGAAGGAGGGAACAGAAACTCTTATCTTAGTGAGGAGGTGTGGTTGACCTGTTGCTAGGGGTGACGCAGTCTAAAAGCTGTGATTGGTCGTTACAAAAAGGGGGAAAGACAAAAGAAAAATGCGCTCCTAGTAATGAATGGACAGTAAAATCAACCGATCATATAACTTGGACTGTATTAAGAAATATGTGATGGTGACATTAATTTTATATCAGGATGATGAAACTCGGCAAAATTAAATTAGTTGTGACACAACTTCAAATGTTTGAACGTTCCTCATTAACATGTCGATTATATTGATGTGTTTATTGTTATGTTTACTGTCCATGCTGGTCATTTACTGCTTCATGTGTTTGATATTAATGGTGACTCAGACTCAGCTGTCAGCAGGTCCTGTGATGCTGTGAGAAGCTCTGGTACGAGCTGCAACCCCAAGGAGAGGAGATTGAAATTAATAAATTTAATTAATTAATAAATTGTGCAACGATACGAGGCTGTGAAAGACCGTACTGGTCTGACTGGTCTGACTGGTCTGACTGGTCTGACTGGTCTGACTGGTCTGACTGGTCTGACTGGTCTCTCTGCTGACAGATGGTTGTCACAGACCCAAGTCATCACTGCTGCATTTTACCTGTGGTCAGGTATCATAATGCTGCGATGACTTTCATGTCAGGTGTTTTTACGTTACTGTGCTGAGTGGGACAGTAAACTCATCCCTGATGAGGTCAACCACAAACATTTTTCTGCACGATCGAGCCGATAGCGTGTTATTAAATCACTGTCATTTAACATCTTTTAACGTACAGAGAATATCTCTCCCTCCTCTCGTTTTTCCACCATCTTGTCTGTTTAAGACACTCTTAGGCTTCTTAAAGTCCTCCTCCCTCCTAACAGTTTCTAACCTCAGCAGCTCTCTTAAGGCCTGAGACGCTTTGTGAATAACTTTTATCTACCAGGGGAACATAACAAGAAAAATCTTAGAGCTCGAGGAATTCTAAGATTTTTCTAAGAATGACGTCACTAAGAGCTGCTTTTAGCCTCAGGATGCTTTATGAATACGGGTCCTGACCTCCAGAGGAAACCCTGAGAGCTGCAGACACCTTCATGATGCTAAATGAGCGGCTGTGATTAAAGTAAACACTCAGAGCTCCACAGTTTGAGCTCATCAGAACTGCTTCTCCTTCTCCCTGGTGTTTCTGTTGGAGCTGTGAGCCAGCGGCGCTCCGCTCTGGGCCAGACTCTGTCCATTTATGGCCTCTAACTGCTGCTCTGGATCACTGGATCTCCACAGGTCCAGCTCTCTGCTCAGCCTGCTGGGTTCACTCCTGACTGAGCTTTCGACCTGCAGACGAGTGAAACCAACTCGGCGTCTCTCCGACTCTTTCCACCGACCTGCAGAGCTGCTGCCTCCTGACTCTGTGGCTCAGTCTGTTTCTCTGCAGAGCTTCCTCTGAGCCAAAGCCTCTTCGTCTCCTCTCAGAGTCTGGTTTAGGGTCTTACCTTCGGGTTGAAGGGTCCTCTGGTCTCCATCTCAGACAGCAAGTCGGTCAGAGAGTCCAGCTGCTTGTCGAAGCTCGTCTGTTTCTCTACCAGCCTCTGATGGAGGAAGACAGTCAGAAGACACGTCATTAACACGATGAGGAAGAGGAGGATGGAGGTGATGAAGAGGATGAACACACGTTAACCAGATGTTTTGACGTCTGATGAAGGAGGCAGAATGAAGTGGAGGTACTGAGGGGGAGAACCCAGCATGACAGAGGGATGATAGACCAGCGTAGAGCAGCTGATTAAAGGGGACGTGCTGTTTATTCTACATTTATATTTCTATTCTGGGACTCTACTATCGCAGCTCTGCATGACTCACAGCACAAACAGACCATTACTTACATCACACTGCCTTTCTGCAGCGCTTCATGACAGCGTCTGCCATCATCTGAACGCAAGGATGGACGTTTCCACCATGATGTCATGCATTCTGCTATGAGTCCAACTCTGGCTGTTCTACATGTCAGCCTCAGGAATAAGAGGATCTACAGAGCCTGAACATTTGACTCACTCCCTGAAGAACACCTGCTTCATGGTCTCAGCTCCTCTAAACTACTAAATGAACTTGTTGTTGTGTTGAAGGCTCCTTTAAACTCAACGCTGAGGCCATAAAGTCATCAGGCAGATGTTCCCTGAGGCAGCAGATCAACAGAGCAGCAGCATCATTTCCTCATAGACGTCTGTACAATCAGACACCAGAGGAGGCGCCCCCTGCTGGCTGTCAGAGAGAACGTGTTTTATTTACAGCCTGTAATCTGAAAACAGCCAATCTCAGCTCTGGTTAATAGTTAAAAGCCCACTTTCATCTGATTGGCTGACTCCTGGAAGCCTGCCGAGGGGCTTGTGAGCACCGCCTCATCTTCTGACTGATATAAGTGTTTGATGTGTGAATTTAAAATATCAGATATCATTTTAAACATTCAGAGTTTATGAGAAAACAAAGGTTCAAGAGAATCAGAGATGATCTGAGATGGAATAAAAAATAAACTCTACGTTATTTCAAGCATGAGGAAAACTCCTGTTTTCATTATTCTCTATGTTGGACTTTAGAACACTGAAAAACTGGTTAAATCCACTGATTGACTGTCAAACTGGTTAAACTGTTTAAACTGGTTAAACTGGTTAAACCCATTGACTGACTGGTTAAACTGGTTAAATCCACTAACAGACTCACCTGAGGGGTCCCACTGGGAGCACTGGGGGGAGGTGGAGGGGGAGGCGGAGGTGGAGGGGAGGGACAGGTGGGTGGACAGGGGCTCTCCTCAGGGGGGGCCGGGAGGGGCAGGTCATCGGCCACCGGGGGCGGGGCCGGGAAGGCGGGAGGCGGGGCGTCAGAGGCGCCGGGCGTGGTTTGGCACTCAGGGGGAGGGGCTGGCAGGTCATCATCATCCAGCGGAGGAGGAGGGGGGGGCGGGAAGTCTGGCAGAAAGAAGGGACGTGATTGGTTAAACAGCCATGACAAAACAATGACATCATCCTTAATAAGACCAACATGTTCAGATCATTCAGCCTCTGAACTCCAGCAGCTGCTCCAAAGCCACGCTCTCGTTTTACATCACTGTGAACTAATCTGTCCTCACTGTCGACTCTTTTTTTCTTACTGTCGACTCTTTTTTCCTCACTGTCGACACTTTTTTCCTCACTATCGACTCTTTTTTCCTCACTGTGGGCTCGTTTTACATCACTGTGGACTAATCTGTCTTCACTGTCGGCTGTCTTTTTCTCACTGTCAACTCCTTTTTTCCTGTTAACTCCTTTTTCCTCACTGTCGACTCTTTTTTCCTCACTGTGATGTAGTTTTACATCACTGTGGACTAATCTGTCCTTAATGTTGACTTTTCTTCTCACTGTCAACTCCTTTTTTCCTCACTGTCAACTCGTTTTTCCTCACTCTGGGCTCGTTTTTCCTCACTGTGATCTCGTTTTACATCACTGTGGACTAATCTGTCTTCACTGTCGACTCTTTTTGAACTGGTTTTTGGCTGTAACCTCCACATACTCCAACCGTCTAAACTCTGAGCGGTTTCTGGGATTTTTCTTCGATTATTTATTTTACGAACTTGGAAAACCAGGAATCTTCACGTCCAACATGTTTCCAGGTGTCCACAGCTGAGAACATGCTGGCTCTACATGTTTATAGACGTTTAACTGTTGTTCATTCCTTCCCACACTCGTCTCCTCGCTGCTCTGTGGAAACACTGCCTGCAGTTCAGCCTAGACCTCTCTTAATTTCTGTCACCTGACTGTTGGTCAGAGCTGAGTCCGTCGAGGCTCCACGGTTCCTTCAGGGACCTCAGAATTTTTAGTTTTTTACAGAATCTCATTAAAGCAAACTGATTATTTTTGATGAATTTTTAAATCTGTGAATTCAGTGAAATATTATATGTTTAAACTCAGATTTCGTGACTTGTCCTGACAGAACGGCACGTCACGATTCTTCCCTCGGTTAATAAAAATTGATAACAGATGTCATTTTAGTGATTTTATTAAACCTGCTTTTGGGTTCTGGAGTTCAGAGGATTAATAAAACGTTTGCAGCGAAAAGAACAAGAGAAGAAAACGGTTGGTAAAATCTGACAGACATGTTTCCAGCGTCCTTCAGCTCTTTCTCAACATGTCAGCTGAGGAAAGTTCTCCTGCCTTAAAGGAGTCACTCGGGTTCTGTTATTAACAAACATTCAGGGTTTCTAAGCAGAACCGGAGCACATCCTCAAACTGGAACTAAATTTATCGAAGCATTTCCTTCCTGAAACACATTCACATCCACGTCCTCTCATCAGATGAACCTCTAAATGTCTTTGCATCATGTGAACCAGTGGAGGGACGGTAAAACCTCATGAAAGCTCCACAGACTGCCTTTAATTTGAAAGACTACTAGTTTAACTGGGCACAAGTCTGAAACTAAAGGCCTGTAAGAGTCTGAGACGCTTCACTAAAACCTCTGAGCAGGAATCGGAGAGGCAGCGATCTGCAGGGAAGCTCTGAGGAGCAGGAGGTGGACAGGAGGAGATTCAGCTGAGGATGGAGTAACTACCGTCGCAGAGTGAAGGCGGTGGAGGCGGCAGGTCTCCCACTCGGCCGATGACCCCGGAGCCGATCGGCGTCGGCGACGGAGACGGAGGAGTCTGGCTTTTGGGCCGCGGCGGCGCCACGGACGCAAACTTCTTTGGCTGGTTGTAGAAGGACGGCGTGGTGACTTTAAAGTTCAGGGAGGACGTCACCATGAAGGGCTTGCTGCCGCTGGAGTCCTCCATGTTCTGGTTATCTGAGGAGGAACAAGAGGAGCACATGATCAGGGGGTCCAGTACCAGCTGGGTTATAGGGAGGAAAACACATTAATCAGCTGACACATCAGGAAACATCTGTCCTGACAGCTGCAGGCTAAACACCAGACGCCACAGTTTTCGGATGTTCCCTAAATGCCTCACAATCATCACTAGTCACCGCAGTTTCCAGATGTTCCCTAAATGCCTCACAGTCATCAGTGGACGCTACAGTTTACAGATGTTCCCTAAACGCCTCGCAGTCATTAGGAGATGCTGTAGTTTACAGATGTTCCCTAAACGCCTCGCAGTCCTCAGTAGATGCTACAGTTTACAAATGTTCCCTAAACGCCTCACAGTCATCAGTGGATGCTACAGTTTACAGATGTTCCCTAAACGCCTCACAGTCATCAGTGGATGCTACAGTTTACAGATGTTCCCTAAACGCCTCGCAGTCATTAGCAGATGCTGTAGTTTACAGATGTTCCCTAAACGCTCACAATCATTAGTAGACGCTGTAGTTTACAGTTGTTCCCTAAACGCCTCACAATCATCAGTAGATGCTACAGTTTACAGATGTTCCCTAAACGCCTCGCAGTCATTAGTAGACGCTGTAGTTTACAGATGTTCCCTAAACGCTTCGCAGTCCTCAGTACATGTTTCAGTTTCCAGATGTTCCCTAAACGCCCCTCTGGTCTCCATCAGTTACTGCAGCAGCTCAGAGACCAAACATGAGTTTGAACAGAGCCCTGAGGTCACATTTACCTGAAACCAGGTGAGTTTATCTACCTGGACGGTTTTCTATTAGCGAAGCACTTTAAACATCAGTATCACAGTCAGAAGTTAAAATCATGATGACTGTCCCTTTAACTCCGCAGCTATAAAACTGACTGTTTTTTTTTTCTGCAGCCAAATCTTCCTTTGCAGAGTTTCTGTCTTGTTTAAATAAAGTTTTAAAGCTTACTGTGCACGTACACATCACTACGTCAACACTGAAACAACATAGTGTTCAGCTCCAACATTAAATCTGTCAGTAACATCCTAAACCTCCAGTCTGATTAATGAACTATGCAGGTAGTTTAACGTCGTCACTACAAACCTTTACCTCTGTCTTCTCTATGCTCTGCTGCAGACTGGTTCCTACCGTACACTTGATCCCTGGAGTCTTCCTAGAACTAATTAAAATGGAAGTTTATTGAGGTTTGCAGCGTGTCGTAAAATGTAGTTTGGACTATTTCTGGTTTTAGTGAAACAGCAGTAAAGAGGAAAATAACCCAAAGGCCTCCTGCACATCCAGAGCTGCTCTCTAAACACAAAGGCTCTGGCAGATCTTGTCTGTCGGAGTGAGGAGAGTGAGAAACGTCCTGAGGCCATGTTTCTGAGCTGCAGACTCAGAGGCTCTGCAGCTGCCACAGTTTACAGTCTGTAGCACACGGCTGTTTACAGCCACATAAAACACTGCAGGGACGACGCAGACCGTCAGAGCGCTTTGTGGAGAGGAGGCCCAGCTCAAATATTTACCTCACACACGGCGGCGCTTAGACAAATGTTGATGCAGCTTCAGGATTCCTCAGAGTCACGACACGTTTCTCCGAAGACCCCGAACATGACCTCCACTCAAAAGCAGAGTTGTTCTTACAAACCGTGTCCTCCAGCACACGCAAACACACGTCTGTGCAAACTGAGGCTGCCTGGACTCTAACGTCCAACAAACCAACCCAGTGGAGGCTCTGAGGCTGCAGAACACCACCAGTAATGACATTAATAAAGACGATTAGGGCTGTGGATGGATTCAACCAGGACAGTTTTCTCTGGACCGGTCATCGTGCTCATGATGACTGGTCCAGAGAAAACTGTCCTGGTTGAATCTGGTCCGTTCAGACCGCTAAACTAGACGGGGCTTCGGTGTAAAAGCTGAAGCAGCCAGTAGAAGTGTGTCTGATCGTCTTGTCGGGACAAACTGCAGCGCTTCAAGTCCTGACAGGACGAAAACCCTCCAGCTGCTCGGAGGATCTCATGACATAACTCGCCCGTGATGAGAAGGCAGCGCTTCGGCTTCCTCCGCTGGAGATTTATGGACGTTCAACACTTTTCACCATATAAGTCCAGAGCGACGCTGCTCAGAGGTGTCAGCCGCTGCGTCGTGTCACTTCCTGTTATGGATGTGTTAAAACCGCACCGGGAAATGAGTCAGACTGTCAGAACCGTCACAATTCAGCTTTCCAGCGACACGGGACGAGAGTGTGATTAAAGGAGGATGCATCTGAATAGAAGAGCAGAACCTATTGATTCCTGATCACAGCGATCACCTCTGAACCACCCGTCTCATCAGTCGGTCTCAGATGTCACCAGAACATCTTCCTCCACGATCTGAGCTCCGTTTCCTCCCTAAATAATTCAGAACATTGCCGCGTGGATCAATAAGAGCAGATGCTGATCTACTGCTTGGTGCATATTCTACAACCATGGAAGCATTGACCAAAGAGCAGACAGGAGATGTTCAGGTTTTAGCTTCTCATTGATCTCAAACTAAACCCTCCTTCATGCTGAATGAGAACAAACCGACGGCTGATGAAGCTCCGAGCTCCTCATGACGACACTCCAGTCCATCACGGCCTCAACAAGGACGAGCATCGACCGTCTTTTCATTACCAACAACAGGCAGCAGTCCCTTCAATTATTCAGCAGTGAAGATGACGTGTGGTCGGGTTTCATCTGAGACATCCTGCTGCTGATCAATCTGAAACCTGAACCAGAGACCCTCCTCAGAAAAACCCCAACTCAGTGACGTCAACTTCTCTGATTTTATCTCCCACCATGATTTAATCCCACCATTAAAATACTGCAAAAACAAAAAAAGGTCTTTGGATTTTCAGCCTTTTACTGGGATGTAGCAGGAAAATTAACCGAATATGAACTTAAAACTGTGCTGTTTTACCAAAATCGCCTTTTTCTGCATGTTTAGCGTCAAAATTGGCCAAAAATGAACCATTTGCACCGAATAGGTTCAGTCAAAACGAAAGAATTCTTCACTTCTCAGCCCTCCTGAAAACTACGACCGAGTCTGCAGCGACAGACAGTCACATGAGTGTCCAGGCTGAACTGCAGGCAGTGTTTCCACAGAGCCGTATAGCTCACTGGGTTAAGGCGTTACCATGTGGGCGCAGGTTGTGAGTTCGAGTCCAGCTCACGACCCTTTGCTTCATGTCTCTCCTCTGTACCCCCTTTCACCCTGTCTCTTCCTCTGCTAATAAAAATGTGGAATGATATTAGATTAAATTCACGTCAGTCTGCATGTGTCATTTAAAAACAGTTTGCTGCCACCTCATTCTGTAAAATACTAAAAATTTTAAGCTCCTCGCCTCAAATGTGAAGCAAATAATGACTCAGATAATTTCCAGGTGAACTGCAGGCAGTGTTTCCACAGAGAATTTAAAATACAAGTAGTTAACCCCTTAACATCACGGATTCACATCACACCTCTTGATGCCGGTTTGAGCATGTTCAGGACGGAAACTATTTTGTGGCATCAATAATTTTTTTTACCATCGAGGCATGATGTCTCCAATTAGCATCAGGCCTAAATTAATATCTATTCTATGTGATGTGGACGAATTAACAACCTCCACTTGATTTAGCCCCAGCTTGAAAACAAAAACACAAATAATTCTTTTTTTCTATGGTTGTAAATAAACTCAGTTCAACATCTACAGTGTGAGGAGCCTCCGTTTGTTCCAGTTTTCATCTGGAGACGTGCTTTTATTTCTATAAAATAAATAATCAAAGACTTTCTCCCTCCTTATGATCAGAGCTGTTCCAACGGTCATCTGCACAGAAGAGGTTTCTATCTTCTAACTGGGACAGGAGTGAAGGATAAAGGGCTGTAAAGAGGAGGACTGTGCCGTCTCATATCTCGGCCAGATAAACTTCTCGTTTGTTATCGTCCTCGCTCCTCTCTGACCCTCCACTTGAACTGGATGACATCACTCGAGGCTGCGTTTCATCACTCCTGCTCCACAGCTGTGATGTCAGACGACATGCAGCCTTTTACGGGGCCTCAGCGTTAAACCTCAGACTGCTCTCTGGAGCTCTGAACTCCGAACAAACTCCTCACGGCTGGGCAGGTTTTACAGACTGCTCCTCCAGTCTGTAAGCAGCCACAGTTGGTTTGACTTCCTTCATATCAGGAACTAATTTACAGCAGACAGAGGGGGATGTAATCACCCTGACTACTCCAACAAACCAGCAGGGTTGTTGAAGTCATCAGCGTGGAAGACGTGAAGCTTCTTCAAGGCCACAAAACACAGACGTCAGTGTTTCAGGTTCCAAACCCAAGTAGAGCTAAACTGTTGGGCTTCTGTTATCTCTGTGTTTAGTCTGCCTGCTGATAGCGGACAGGAACACGGTGTCGCCTCTGAACGCAGCTCATACCTGGAGCAGGAAAAGGCTTCGGGCAGGTTTAGTGTCAACATGAAGCAGGAGCGTCTGGATGGAAACACTTCGTTTTCTACGCATCTATTTGAGCCTTTTCTGCATAAATCTGTGGTCGACATCTTTAACGAGGGTCACTCCATCTCAGATTCAGATCCACCAGCTCCCATATGCCTGAACAATTTATAATATAGCATAACAAATATAGATATTCATAGAGACACGTGTGAAGTTTTCGACAGATAAATCAAATATTTTCTGAGATAATTATTATTTTTTAAAAGCCCGCCGACCCGCTGTCATCAGGTTTGTTCTCACATTACATCTGAGTCTGTCTGAACATCATCTGAGGAACTAATAAAGACAGACACCATTTTAAATCTAAATAGTTTATCATTAAAAGAGATTAAAATAGAAGCCGCTGATGATTTAAGACGGAATAAACTGAATGCAGACTAAAGCAGGTAGCAGCTCTAAACATAATGGAGTATAAATGATGTGATCACACAGCTCAACTGTTCACTGGTGGTTTGAGAGTAAAAACTGACGCAGTGCTGAAGACATCAGGCCTCCGTCGCTACATATGCATGTGTTCTACATACTGAGGGGTTTCATCCCCCCGAGTCTGAAGTAAAGACTTCATCCCACTTCTAAAAGGGAGACTCTGAACCCGGCAGCGGCTCCCTGCTTTGTGATTACAGAGGAGCTGAATGTGGTTTATAGAAGCTCGGTAACGTGGCGTCTCGTTAAAGCCCTCTTTGTTCTCATCTCATCAGAGAAACTAAAACAGTGTGTGGGTCTTCTCTCAGTCAGATCCACATTAGAGCTGGACGACGTTTACTGGCCCGGAGAAGACCTGAACCTCTGACAGCTCCTCCGGTGAATTCCTGCCTGTCTGCTCGCTGGTCGTATCGCTGACCAGCGGGTTGCTGATGAGACCCTCCATTGTTCGGATGTTAATAGCACACCCGGTTTCTGGGAAAGCGTGTCTGGGCCAGGGGTCGCCAACGCAGCGACAAACAGGCCTTTTGAGTCCGATCTTACAGGTCAGTGGACGTGTATGCGGACCGACCAGTGAGCGTTCAGGACTGGCAACAACACGAACCAGTGGACTTGGCCTCACCCCGCGGCCCTGTCTGCCGCCCCGACGCTCGGATTAACGCCAGAGCAGAGTCACGAGACAGAGAATCAAAGAGGAGCAGCGATCCGAGGCGAAGGGATGCTCTGGAAGAACCGTCGTGTTCAGAGTCACGGAGGCTGCAATTAAAGAGGATTCCTCGCTGCCACAGTCACACATCCGTCCGTCCGACCTCGGCACTGGTCTGGATGCGAGGCGTCGATGGTGGCGATCCCACCCTCAGACTGCAGAACCACAGCGACCTCAGACTAGAAGCTTCTCAACATCAGTTATTCTTAAACACAGCTCGTTAGCTGGGTGTTTACCGGGTTAAAGCTCCCTGATAATCGCAGGATTTTCATGTTCTCACAGCTGCAGAAACTCCATGTAATTCCATGTAATCTGCCAGCATCACCAGGTTAGACTCACCAGAGCTGCAGCAACTCATCAATTACCTATCAGCTGCTAAATGATCACTAACTAATCTAATAACAGATTAAACAGCTGGAGGTTAAATCCTCTGATCGCAGCTTCTTCAGTCTGAATGTTTCCTGGTTTCTTTCCTCCTCTATGACAGTAAACTGAAGATCTTCAGGTTGTGGATGAAAAAACGAGACTCTGATCCACATTTTTCAGCATTTTCTGACATTTCACAGATCAGACGGCTGATCGATCCGCCCAGAGGACGGATGGTCGTGAGCTGCTGCCCTCGTAGGCGCTCACTGAGGAGTTTATCAGGAGCTCTGGAGGCGTCAGACGTCTGACCTCGGACCTCTCTGACCTCATGACCATCGCCAGTCATGACACAGACTTTCCCTGTCTGACTGTTCTTCTGCCAATATTTCACATTCCTAATAGTTTCCACCACCGCTGGATGATGCTTTGGCACATTAGCGAATATTCTTAACTATTACTTGTACTATTTTTTAATTCTGGTAGCTGTTTTGTTCGTCTGTCGTCTATGAAGCCAGATTCTGACACAACATCACTTCTCTCCTGTACATGGAGCTCAGATACCGCCGATACGTCTGGAATGTGCAGACGGCTTCAGACCTGAGCAGAAGTCGAGCTGAAACACACCCGACCCAGAAAAGTCCAGGAGTTTAAAAATAAGATTAAATGATGAGGGAAGGTCCCAGCAACACATTTAAACAGGCTCCAAAGTGAAGACAGAGGAGTGAGTCGACTCAGCAGCATTTAATGACAAACGCTGGATGTCTGAAAGTCATTATTCTGCATTATATGATGAATTAATCATTTCTATTATAAACTGAAGCAGAAAAGCTTTTAAATTACAGCATAAAACTGAAGTAGAAAGCAGAGAACAGGTTTCTTTCTTAATGATTCCTCTGATTATTTCTACACAAACAGAGTTTTTCAAGTCATCTAGTGAAAACTTCTGTATGTTAAATACTGTTAGAAGCCAAAGTCTAAAGCATCTACATGAATATCCACGTTTTCTATAATTTATGCTGTTAAACTTTTAGGTAAATCAGACATGGCTGAGCAAAAACAGTTTTAAAGTTGGAATTACATATAAATATAGACACACAAACACACTTATACATATAAAGAGATACAGACTTATACCTGCCTGTACACACCTATATAGACCCAGTGCTTTAGCATCCATGCTAACTGAACCTTCATTCTGACCCATTAACATGCAGATGCTGCAGGTTAGCTGCTAGCTGCTAGCTAAGCTAACCCCATCAGGTTAACATTACCTGTTAGCTTACATTAAAACCCGTTTTCACCGCCAGCTCCACCACTTCCCCCCACATTAAACCCTCCTCCCCACCCTGAGGTAAACCCACCGGATAACCGCTCACCTGGTCCTCTCCTACACCGGATAACGGCTCACCTGGAGCCGCTGCTAGCTGCGGTCTCCTCCCAGGTTAGCGCTAGCGGTGCTCGGTCAGCTAGCTGCCAGCCCTCCGCCTCCTGAGCTCCAGCTGCGGTTAAACGGACTAACACCGCCCCGTTCCTGCCTCTGACCTCATCGGCAGAAGCAGCCGGTTTGAGTTAACTGTCACCGGGCTGGAGAACCCCGCAGCTCCGGGAAGCTACAGCCGCACCGCTAGCCACCGAGCTGGGTCAGCCCTGGACCGGGACTTCCTGATGGAGCTTCCGCATAGCAGAGCCTTATCGGCGGCTCCATCAGCTGGAGGAGCCGCTGAGACAGACCCGGGGACCGGAGGAGCTACACCCACTGCCAGGCTGTTAATTCAAACCAGCCATGTGACACATCCACACCGTGACACCAGCCCGCTAACCTGCCGCCAGTCACCCACCAACCTCACCAACCAGCCCCCTGAGCCCGGCAGGTAGATCACTGATCACTCACCGTGTCCGTGGATCTCTGCCTTTTGTTCCTCTTTGCTCGGAGCTCCGCTGCTGTAATGGAGACTCCAGTGCAGGAATTAGACCCTCCCCCTGAGCAGGAATTACACCAGCCCTCCTAACAAGTCGTCTCTAGTCTGAGCAGAGTAAACAGCTCCGTGGATTCCTGCAGCATTCTTCACTGGATGACATCAGCCCGCTGCCTCTCCTTGTAAGGTCAGACCGAGGAGGCCGGAGGAGGCTCAGTAATGGGGCTGCAGGCTGATTAGATGCAGACTCTGGAGCTGTTCAGCCTTTAAACTCAGAGCTGCTTCCACTGAGTTTGTTCTCACAGCTGTGGAAAAGTTTTATAAGCTCTCAGAGAAGTTATGCTGCTTTCTCTGCTCGCCTCAACAAGCTGAGCTCAGGACAGGAGAGACGATCCAGAAAGTCCTCAGAGTTACTGTAAACAGCAGAAGAGACTAGAACATAAACCATAAACCACCTCCTCAATAACTGCATTATTTATAAGATTTACTTTGACAGTCAAAAACAAACTCTTCATAAAGACTAGGCTGGACGTTCCTCCTCTAAAGTAGAACCTCAATGATCCACCAGAGTCCAGCTGTGGTTCCATCAGTCTGATGGTGACCCTGGTTCTACTGAGAACCTCCTCAGGTCTGGACCTATGGACTGGGTCTATCTATGGACCAGGTCTGGACCTGTGGACTGGGTCTATCTATGGACCAGGTCTGGACCTGTGGACTGGGTCTATCTATGGACCAGGTCTGGACCTGTGGACTGGGTCTATCTATGGACCAGGTCTGGACCTGTGGACTGGGTCTATCTATGTCTGCATCATGGCTCCACATGGAGAAGAAGTGAACAGAGGAAGTGAACAATGTGACTGTGAGACTGGACAAAGATGGAAAAGGATCCAGGAAGACCAGTGATCCACTAAGAACCAGTGAAGCCCAGTGTCAGCAGGAACCAGGAGGTCTAGAAGGAGCCATAGTAGCACTGATCAGAGCTCCTACAATGACTCCACGGACAGGGAACTACTTTCACTATCTAGCTGTGGACAACAGACGGCAGCTGCTTCACACTTGGACCAGGGCTGATCAATGGAGACCAGAGTTAGTGTGGAGCTCAGACAGTGTGGAGGAGCCTGGAGAACATCAACCTCTATGGACGGAGGACCACAACTAAACCTGGCTGCTGCTCACAACTAAACTTCAGATGGAGCTAAAGAAGATGAAGAGAAGCCTGATGGATGCTGGAGAACATTGTTTGGTCACATGAACATCAATGAGTTGGGCTCAGATGGAGTCCAGAACCTGACCAGGACCACCACAGTGGATCATAGTCCTGACAGTGAAGCACGGAGGTGGAGTGTGATGGTAGATAAAGGTGCTGATGACGTTTAGAGATGCTCCATGAAGGTCTGAGGAGGAACCAGAACACTGGCTGACCACATGGAGAAGAGGAAGATTTATCCAGAGAACAGCATCACACCAGAGCTTCTAGACCAGGACTAAGAGGAACCAGGACCTGGACAGTGAGAGTCCAGACCTGAAGCCAGCAGAGGAAGGTAGAGCAACACAACCCCTCCAGCAAAGAGCAGCTGAACCCAACAGAGAAGATGTGAGAAGATGTGAGCAGCAATGATGGACTCTGGTTTCCTCCATGCTGAGGAGGACTGAGTCTGTCATCAGGAGTAAAGGGGGACAGAGGAAGGACTGGAGGACCAGAGACCCTCATGGAAGACTTTAGTTTCACTGAGTTCCTGCTGTGGAGATGAATTAATACATGAATCTGAACTTGTTCCTCTGCTGTAAAACATCTGTGACTCTACTTCTCTGTTCCTGCTCAGTCTAACTGAGGCTCTTCCTCCTAATCAGGATGTGGTCACCTTCAACCTGGTGGCTCCTCCCATCCTGTCACCGTGACGTCACATCCTCCAGTGTGTCACCACAGGTCACACACACAGGTGTAGTCACTGTTTGTTCAGCGTCGTTTAACAAACACAACTGAGAGTTATCATCACATTACTCATGTTTAACTTCTTCAAACTGGTTCCTCCTTTAAACAGGTCATTTATAAAGAGCATCTGAAGGTTTGAGGATCTGATTTACACCAGTGTCCCTGTAAAGTTACAATAAGATACAAGCAGCTGTGGTCTCCAGTGTTTCAGTGTATTTTTACAGGTAATTACTGTATAATATGTAGTAGAATAGGAGGTTTATGGTTTAATATGTGATCAACTTTAACTCTGGCTGTAGTTTTGTCTTGTTTGTGCTGCTTTATGTCTCACTTTTCTTTCGTATGTTGATTTTTACATTTTGTTCGTGTCTCCTAGTCACAGTTTAACGTCTGGTTTGTGTTAAATGTTTTGTTCAGTTCTTGTTTTACCGTCTTTTGGACAAACAGAACACTGCTGTTAGAATTTAGCTGCATTTATTCCAGTGTACTTTATGACCCAGATGATCAGCTGATTACTACTAATAATAAAATGACTCATCCATAGCGGTCAGTGTGCTGCACGTACGACACAGATAGACAGATGGAACCACATCCTGAACCAACGCTAACAAACGCTGACGCCCTCTTAGAAACAGAGTTTGGCTGCAGGTTGAATCATCGTGACGCTGCTGTTGAGACACTGCAGATTTCATTCAGGTTGTGAAAGCAGAGGCAGAGGTCCGCTGTGAGCCTCCTGCAGCCGGTTGTGTAACCTGCTGCTGGCTGCTTCATGTGGATGTGGACTGCAGGGAGTGGTCATCAGGGCTGATAGCCTATTGTCCCACACAGGAATGTTTCCAGTCTCCCCACTTCCACTGGGATACAGGAGTGTTGGATTTCCACTCGGAGGTTTCCACAGAAAGCAGTCTGCACTCCAAGAGGAGGAAGGAGAGGAAGAGGAGGAAGGAGAGGTGTCACTGTCAGATTTCTGTCTCTTCACGTTCTTGTTTTGATGGCAGACTCTTCGTTTCGTGTTTCTGGGTGTCGGCTGGAGTCTGTATCGGGGTGTGAAGGTAGAAAGGCCCACAATGAGAGCCAGACAGGCTGGAATGCAGCCAGACCTTGGAATGAGCACTTCCTCCCCCTCGCTGCCACATTTCTCTCTGTAACGCTGCATTTTTCTCCACTCGCTTTCTCCGTCCGTCCTCCTGACGCTGCACTTTATTCTATCTGTTTTTCCACTCCTCCCCCTCCGCCTCCCACTGTGCATGAATCAGAGCATAATCCCTCAGTGCTCATTGTTAATATCCTAATCATTTCCCATCCATATGCAGCCTCAGTCTCTCTGAATGCGTTCGTTTTCTACACAAAGGAAAACTGATAAATCAGGCTGCAGACATCATCTCAGCTTCAACACCAGGATGAACACAAACTAACTCAAACTCATCAGGCTGCAGGTATTTTTACTGCTGAAAACTCACACGGGTCTCATTTTCCATGAAGCCTGACTGATAGAACAGCATTTACTCTGATTTAAGGTTCTAGGAGTTTTTAAACTTTATCTAAAGACGGGGTTTAGTTGTCTGGAAACATTTCACTACAGGAGGAAATGTTCTGGACTTCACAGTGTGTTTCACATTCATGCATACAGCAGCAGAACCTCATGCAAAAAGCTGCCATCAGGAGCAACTTATGGTTCAGTGTGTTGCCCAAGAACACCTCAGCTGTGGAGGGGGATCGAATGCCGACCTTAGGATCAGTGGACAACATCCCAGCCCCCTGCAGCAGGAAGGGTTAAGGGCCCAACAATGGCTGCACTGGGGTTCGATCCTCCAACCTTCTGATCAGTAGCTTGGAGACTTAACCGTTGCACCACCGCTGCCCCAGTACTGTTTAGACTATTTTAGAATTTTCTCTGCAGATGCACCCCCTGACAAAATCCCTCTAGTTAGAAAATGACTCGAATAACTAACACATACATGTAATGCTAACCCATCCATCCATTATCCATCCACCGCTTTACTCCTTAACGCCGATTGTCGCAAATTTGCAACGTACCGCTGCAGCCAGGATAGCGTCTGCATTCCCCCAGTGCTGGTTCGTGCATATTCAGTACATACCTAGGAACCTTTTGCGAGCACTGGTTTCTCTTAGGACCAAAATTACCATTAATGCCTGTTGCATTACACCTTTATATCTACTATATGTGCTACAGACAAATTAACAATCTCCACTTAATTAAACATCAACTTGAAATAAAAAACACATAAAATTATTGTTTTTATACAATTGTAAATAAATTCAGGTGTCAGTGGGTTAATCCTCTGTAGGGTGAAGAGGAGAGGAGTCTCAGCCGACTTGGACGAAGGCAGGAGACACCTGGACAGGTAACCAGTCTATCACAGGGCTACATATAGATACCGACGACCAATCACACTCTCATTCACACCTACAGACAGTTTACACTCACCAGTTAACCTCAGCATGTCTTTAGACATGTGGGATGAAGGTGGAGAACCCAGTGAGAACATGCAAACTCCACTCAGAAAGATCCCAGGCGTCCTAACCGGGACGCGAACCGGGGATCTTCTAGCTGAGAGGCGACGCTGTTAACCACCGTGCAGCCCTAATGCTAACCCAAACAAAACTAAGTATCACAACTTCAACCAGGTTTTTCCAACTTCATGCAGCCCTGTTGGAAATAAGCATTATAGAGTTAATAATTACTGATGTGTCTAAACAGAAAACCAGACGACAAACTGACCCTTCGACAAAATTAGAATGATCAAAGAGAAGATTCCTCCCCCCTCGTGTGGAACCCCTGCTGTTACTGAGCCTGTCTCCGGCTTGTGGTCCTCATTTGAGCCTGTGACTCTTGCTGACATCTCGGCACTGGTGGCCAGGATGAAACTTTCTTGTAGTTCAGCTGACGTTCTTCCTGCTAGGCTTTTTGTGAAGGTGTTTGACACAATCGGCCCTTGGGTCACCAAAATGGTGAACCTTTCCCTTTCCTCTGGTGTGTTTCCCATTGCATTTAAGCATGCCATAGTGGAGCCTTTACTAAAAAAGCCAGGCCTTGACCCAACTGACCTTAATAATTTTAGGCCTATTTCGAAGCTCCCTCTCCTCTCTAAGATCCTGGAGAAGGTGGTTGCTGAACAACTGTCACTTTTCCTTGACCAGAGCAGCGTTCATGATATGTACCAGTCTGGTTTTCGTAAACACCACTCAACTGAGACAGCGCTACTAAAGGTGTCAAACGACATTATGATGTCCGCTGACTCAGGGCAATACACCATCCTGGTCCTCCTGGACCTGTCCTCGGCCTTCGACACTATTGATCACCAGATCCTGTTGAGAAGACTGAGGGATGAGGTCGGCCTTTCAGGGTCAGTTCTGAATTGGTTCTGTTCATATTTGTCTGGACGTAGCTTTAGTGTCTCAGCAAATCACTTCATGTCTGATCCAGCCAAATTGCTGTGTGGAGTCCCTCAAGGTTCGGTCCTGGGTCCGGTGTTGTTTTTACTGTATTTAATTCCTTTGGGGAAGATCATTCAAAAATTTGCTGGTATATCTTACCACTTGTTCGCCGATGACATTCAAATTTATTGCTCATTCAAGCCGGCTGACCATCAGAAGCTACAATCTCTAGCCGACTGCTTGTCAGAGATAAGAACATGGCTTAGCGACAACACCTTGCAGCTAAATGTTGATAAGTCGGAGACGCTGATTTTTGCCCCTGATGACTCCATTCCAGCGCTGAAGCAATACTTAGGTGTCTTGGGACAGTCCGTTAAAATGAACCTTAGGAACCTGGGTGTTAGATTTGATAACAACATGTCCTTGGTTCAGCATTGTAACCAGCTGACTAAAAATTGTTTCTTTCAGCTGAGGAACATCGCAAAGCTGCGAACAGTGGTATCTCAGAACGACCTGGAGATAATCATCCATGCCTTTGTGTCCTCGCGCTTAGACTATTGTAATAGTCTGTTCACTTTCCTGAATAAAAAGGAGCTGACTCGCCTGCAGTTAGTTCAAAACGCTGCAGCCAGAATTCTGACCCGCTCTAGCAGGAGGACACACATAACACCTGTCCTCAAAGACCTTCACTGGCTGCCAGTATCATTTAGGATTAATTTCAAAATCCTAACACTAACTTTCAGAGCTCTGCACGGCCAGGCTCCACCTTATATTAGTGCCCTGATCCGCCCTTACACCCCTGCTCGGGCGCTGAGGTCTACGGACCAGAATCTATTGATGGTGCCGCGCACACGGCTTCGAACCAGAGGAGACCGATCCTTCCAGGCTGTTGCTCCAAGGCTCTGGAACGATCTCCCTGTCTCTCTGCGTTCACTGGATTCTGTCGAACATTTCAAAATAGCTCTTAAAACTTATTTATTTATTCAGGCATTCGGTTGACGGTTTTTTAGGGGCTAGGATTAATCACTAATTTATAACTCCATTTTATCCTGTTATTGTTCTTATTTTACATAGTGGTACTGTTTTATTGCTTTTACTGTTTTTTATTGCTTTTATTGTTTTTATTGTTATTATTGTTTTACTGCTATTGTTTTTATTGTAACTGTAAAGCGCCTTGTGACCCTGGTCTGTGAAAGGCGCTATACAAATAAAATTTACTTACTTACTTACTTACTTACTTACCTTCAGATGCAGGCAGCACATCTGTTAATAAGATACAGAATAATGAACCAGTAAAGTATCACCAGAGTCCAGGATAAGACATGAAGCACCCAGCAGTATATATTTACCTCCACCATGAAACTACACAATGCATCAATGACTATAATCCCACAACATAATATGCACTCAGCTGCTGGTTTATTAGGAGCCCGATAGTTTTTATATCCATGATACATTTGGATTATGGTGAACTTAACAGGTTTCTTCTGACTGGAAATGAAACAAACAAGACATAAAACACAGTCAGACTTTGTGTTGGAGATGCTGCTGCTGATTAGTTTAAACAGGTTCTTATTGTTTATTTTTATCAAAAATGTTAAAAATTACTAATTTCCTTTAGATGTTCCACGTGTTTGAGAATATTCAGCTTTTCTTCCAGATGTTCTTTATAATTTCTAGAGGCTGGTCATTAACATCTCTAACATAACGTCTTAGTGTGTTTCATTTATGTCATTTCCATCCAGAAGAAACCTGTTGGTCAAATTAAACTGAACTAAATCTAGTTCTGCTCTGACTCTGGAGAGCTGAGGCTGAACCGACGCAGTCTAAAACAGTCCTGCAGTAAATTCTGCTTTCATACACTTTGGGTTTTGTTGGAAAGGTTCCAGAGAGTTGTTGGTTCTCCTTCATGGTTTTATTGCTTCACTCTGACAGGTGTGTTTATGATTCTGTTCCAGCCGGATGACATCAGAAGAGGAAGGCTGAGCAGATCTGGATTCATGGAGCGTCTGAGGTGGGAGGTCCAGTTGACGAAAGGAACAAGAGGAACCGTTCAGAACACTAGAAGATGTAGTGAAGAGAACGTTACAGTAACATCAATGGAACCTTAGAGTCCAACTCAACTGGTTCAGTCTGCTTCAGAATCTGGTCTTTCTCCTGGGTCATCAGTAGATACTGCTCTTGGTCTTCTTCTAGGTCTTGTTCTTGTTCTTAGACTTGTTATTGCTCTTAACCTTGTTCTTGGTCTGAGTCTTGTTTTTGGACTTGTTGTTGGTCTTGGACTTGTTCTTGGTAGTGGTCTTGTTGTTGGTCTTGGTCATGTTCTTGTTGTTGGACTTGGTCTTGGTCTTGGACTTGTCCTTGGTCTTGGTCTTTGTTTTGGACCTGGTCTTAGACTTGTTCTTGGTGTAGTTGTTGGTCTTGGTCATGTTCTTGTTCTTGTTCTTGTTCTTGGACTTGTTGTTGGTCTTGGTCTTGGACTTGTTCTTGGTCTTTGTCTTGGACCTGGTCTTGGTCATGTTCTTGGTCTTGTTTTTGGTGTTGTTGTTGGCCTTGTTCTTGGTAGTGGTCTTGTTGTTGGTAGTGGTCTTGTTGTTGGTCTTGGTCATGTTCTTGTTGTTGGACTTGTTCTTGGTCTTTGTTTTGGACCTGGTCTTATACTTGTTCTTGGTGTAATTGTTGGTCTTGGTTGTGGTCTTGTTCTTGTTGTTGGTCTTGGTCTTGGTCTTGGTAGTGGTCTTGTTCTTGGTCTTTGTCTTGGTCTTGGACTTGTTCTTGGTCGTGGTCTTGTTGTTGTTCTTGTTGTTGTTCTTGGTGTTGTTGTTGGTCTTGGTCTTGTTGTTGGTCTTGGTCTTGTTGTTCTTGGTCTTCTTGTTGTTCTTGGTGTTGTTGTTGGTCTTGGTCTTGTTCTTGGTCTTGTTGTTGTTCTTGGTCTTGTTGTTGGTCTTGTTGTTGTTCTTGTTCTTGTTGTTGGTCTTCCTTGTGCTCTCGTGTTGTTTCCATCCGTTGTAAACACTGAACAACCTGCAGCCTGAACTGACTCAGACTAGTTTCATCACATCTTTAGCAACAAACCTGATTAATTCTGACTCACTGTTGTTTCACATGTGACACCTGCTTTATTTGGGTTAATCTTACTAATACTCATCACAGAGCATCACGGTGCAACATGTGTTTCAGTGAGTCAGTGTGTGTTTAGAGTTTTGCAAAGAGAGACGATGAGTTCTGTCATTTCTGTCCGATCTAATTTAAGGTTAGAGAGTTTGAAGTTTAGTGTTTACAGATTCAGTAAACGGTAAGTTCAGCCTGTTATGGAGCTGCAGGGACGACAGTCAGAGGGTCCAGGTGTATCCAGAACCTTTATACCTCTGACAGAAAACAGAAAAACCTCTGCTGCCTCCCCTCAGATCTAGAGTGCAGTGAGCCGATGCCACCAGCAGGGGTCAGACTGAGCCACCGCTGCAGACCGAGATGCCTTCAGGGTGGAAGATTCCCAACATTCTGACTGCAAGCAAATCAGCTGGAGATGTGATGAATCCAGCAGAAACCTCAGATTCAGACATGAACTGTGAAGGAGGCGTGAGGAGAAGCTGGACGGGAGGATGAACAGGAGGACGAGGAGCTGCAGAGACTGTAGGCTGATAGCAGCAGAGCAGGGAGGAGAGCAGTAAATAATGGAGGAGAGCTGGGAAGTCCTCGTACGGAGGTTTTGTCTTGTGTAACTGGAGTGTATAAACACACACATCAGGAACACAAAGACAAATATAAAACCCCAAGTAATGTGTGTTCTGAAGAGGCAGAGCCCATAAAGTCTGCATCCCAGCGGCTAAAACAAAGCTAATCACATAAACTGCACCATTAGAGGCCTTATCAGAGGCTTTTCTCAGCGTTTATCTCTCCCTGGCTGCCTCCCTCCTCCTCCCCCTCACTGCTAAAAACAATCCTGACTCCCTCCGTCGCCTTCATCTTTCACTTCTCCGTCCTTTCTTACATTTTCCTCTGAGTGAAACCCAACGCCGGCCAGCTGTCGGACCTCCTCCCTCCACATTCTCCTCCTCCAGATGTGTAACATGTGCTTCCAATTAACACATGTAGAAACCGACGGTCACGATGAGCAGAGCGAAGCGGTTCAACCAGCCCGACTGGATGCCTTCAGGTTGAAGTGCTGCTCATTATCCCTGCAGCAGCTGAGAGTCACACATGAAAGTCACTGATTACAGGAATTACGGGGGAGCGGGTCGGCCCGATGATATTAAACAGGACCTGCTGCATTTACATTCAGAGCAGCATCACCGCCCAGATAAGAAGCCGACGGCGTGTTGACAGGAACATGATAGAAGCCGTGTGCTCCATGTGTTGCAGGGCGGCTTCGTGTCGCTGCTTTGTGTTGAGCTGAAGAGCAGCTGAGAGTCTTTGTCACTCCGATGTATCACCGCCGAGATTAGTGTCAAGAATTCCTTCCCTCTGTGTTTGACCTTGTCTCGCATTGATGCTCCATATCGTAGATCACCACGCTGTCACACAGACTGTACCGAAGAGAAGCGGCGTGTGACAGGAATGCAGCTCGGCCCGAAGCATTCTGGGAAAATATCACATCATTCCCTCTGCTATTGATTCACGATGAGACTCTTTAACGTGGAGCTTCGGCTCGATATCCAGGATCAGAATGTGACACCAGGAGGAGGCGTGAATCCACAAAACCAGACTCAGTTTAAAGTCTAACCTGCTCCACAGCACCAGTCTTGTTGTTTCTCAGCTGCCCCTCGTTCATTCTGGTCTTTGTGGATCCCAGTTTCCCCCTGACTGTTCAGCTTCACTCTGACAGGTGTGTTTATGATCCTGTTCCAGCCGGATGACATCAGAAGAGGAAGGCTGAGCAGATCTGGATTCATGGAGCGTCTGAGATGGGAGGTCCAGTTGACGAAAGGAACAAGAGGAACCGTTCAGAACACTAGAAGATGTAGTGAAGAGAACGTTACAGTAACGTCAACGGAACCTTAGAGTCCAACTCAACTGGTTCAGTCTGCTTCAGAATCTGGTCTTTCTCCTGGGTCATCAGTAGATACTGCTCTTCTTCTTCTTCTGGGTCTTGTTCTTGTTCTTGTTTTTGTTCTTAGACTTGTTCTTGGTCTGAGTCTTGTTGTTGGACTTGTTGTTGATCTTGGTCTTATCGTTGGTCTTAGTCTTGGACCTGGTCTTTCACTTGGTCTTGGATTTATTCTTTGTCTGGATGTTGATCTTGTTTTTGGTCCTGTTCTCAGACTCAGACTTGTTCTTGGACCTGGACTTGGACTTGGTCTTGGACTTACTCTTGGTCTAGATGTTGGTCTTGTTCTTGAACTTATTCTCGTTTTTGGTCTAGTTGCTGGACATGGCCTTGATCTTGGACTTGTTGTTAGACTAGTTGTTGGTCTTGGACTTATTCTTGGTCTAGATATTGGTCTTGTTTTTGGTCTAGTTGCTGGAAATGGTCTTGATCTTGGACTTGATCTTGGACTTGTCCTTGGTCTAGTTGATCTTGGTCTCGAACTTGTTCTTAGACTAGTTGTTGGTCTCGGACTTATTCTTGTTTTGATGTTGGCCTTGTTCTTATACTTGTTCTTGGTCTAGTCCACCTGTCCACCTGTTTACCTGTCCACCTGTTCACCTGTTCACCTGTTTACCTGTCCACCTGTTTACCTGTTTACCTGTCCACCTGTCCACCTGTCCACCTGTTCACCTGTTTACCTGTTTACCTGTCCACCTGTCCACCTGTTTACCTGTTTACCTGTCCACCTGTCCACCTGTCCACCTGTTCACCTGTCCACCTGTCCACCTGTCCACCTGTTCACCTGTTTACCTGTTTACCTGTCCACCTGTCCACCTGTTTACCTGTTTACCTGTCCACCTGTCCACCTGTTCACCTGTCCACCTGTCCACCTGTCCACCTGTCCACCTGTTTACCTGTCCACCTGTTCACCTGTTCACCTGTTTACCTGTTCACCTGTTTACCTGTTCACCTGTCCACCTGTCCACCTGTCCACCTGTTCACCTGTTTACCTGTTTACCTGTCCACCTGTCCACCTGTTTACCTGTTTACCTGTCCACCTGTCCACCTGTTCACCTGTCCACCTGTCCACCTGTCCACCTGTCCACCTGTTTACCTGTCCACCTGTTCACCTGTTCACCTGTTTACCTGTTCACCTGTTTACCTGTTCACCTGTCCACCTGTTCACCTGTTCACCTGTCCACCTGTCCACCTGTTTACCTGTCCACCTGTTCACCTGTTCACCTGTTTACCTGTTCACCTGTCCACCTGTTCACCTGTCCACCTGTTCACCTGTTCACCTGTTTACCTGTCCACCTGTCCACCTGTTCACCTGTCCACCTGTTCACCTGTTTACTTGTCCACCTGTTCACCTGTTCACCTGTCCACCTGTCCACCTGTTCACCTGTCCACCTGTTCACCTGTTCACCTGTCCACCTGTCCACCTGTTTACCTGTCCACCTGTTCACCTGTTCACCTGTTTACCTGTTCACCTGTCCACCTGTTCACCTGTCCACCTGTTCACCTGTTCACCTGTTTACCTGTCCACCTGTCCACCTGTTCACCTGTCCACCTGTTCACCTGTTTACTTGTCCACCTGTTCACCTGTTCACCTGTTTACTTGTCCACCTGTTCACCTGTCCACCTGTTCACCTGTTCACCTGTCTACCTGTTCACCTGTTCACCTGTTCACCTGTTTACTTGTCCACCTGTTCACCTGTTTACCTGTCCACCTGTCCACCTGTTCACCTGTTCACCTGTCCACCTGTTCACCTGTCCACCTGTTCACCTGTTTACCTGTCCACCTGTCCACCTGTCCACCTGTCCACCTGTTCACCTGTCTACCTGTTCACCTGTTCACCTGTCCACCTGTCCACCTGTTCACCTGTTCACCTGTCCACCTGTCCACCTGTTCACCTGTTCACCTGTCCACCTGTTCACCTGTCTACCTGTTCACCTGTCCACCTGTCCACCTGTCTACCTGTTCACCTGTTCACCTGTCCACCTGTCCACCTGTCCACCTGTCCACCTGTTCACCTGTTCACCTGTCCACCTGTTCACCTGTCTACCTGTTCACCTGTTCACCTGTCCACGTCCACCTAATTCATCTGTATTTCACCTGTAGTACTTAACACATCCGGTCCTTGTCCTTGTCTTCTACACAGATTTACAGCTTCACCAGTCTGACATGTTGAGTGTCAGACATTTTTAGCTGTGTTAGTCTAATACCTATCTAGTATTCTGGGTTGTTTTACATCTTAATCAATTTGAGCTTTTCAAGTTTAAGTTATGTAAAACAAGTTTTGTTAAAAGTTTCAAGGTGGAAAAGTTTCAAGTTTTGTGGCGAGGAAGGAGGACAAAAGTTTCAGTTATATGGGACTAATCAGCTGCTTTTAAAAAATAGGTTTTAACGGGTTTCAATTTTTTTGAAGATTTAATAAAACTTGGGCTGATTTATTTATTTTGGCATTTTGGAGTCAAATGACCAAATGTTGTTACAGATCTCAAGTTATTTAAGATGCTGTTTAACTGTGTTTGCTCTAAACTTCCTCTGCTTTTGGACTCATTTTGTGTAGTTTTGGACCTTCTGGTTCCTCTTAGTCCTGGTCTAGAAGCTCTGGTCTGATGTTGTTCTCTGGATAAATCTTCCTCTTCTCCATCTGGTCAGCCAGTGTTCTGGTTCCTCCTCAGACCTTCATGGAGCATCTCTAAACATCATCAGCACCTTTATCTACCATCACACTCCACCTCCGTGCTTCACTGTCAGGACTATGATCCACTGTGGTGGTCCTGGTCAGGTTCTGGACTCCATCTGAGCCCAACTCATTGATGTTCATGTGACCAAACAATGTTCTCCAGCATCCATCAGGCTTCTCTTCATCTTCTTTAGCTCCATGTGGAAGTTTAGTTGTGAGCAGCAGCCAGGTTTAGTTGTGGTCCTCCGTCCATAGAGGTTGATGTTCTCCAGGCTCCTCCACACTGTCTGAGCTCCACACTAACTCTGGTCTCCATTGATCAGCCCTGGTCCAAGTGTGAAGCAGCTGCCGTCTGTTGTCCACAGCTAGATAGTGAAAGTAGTTCCCTGTCCGTGGAGTCATTGTAGGAGCTCTGATCAGTGCTACTATGGCTCCTTCTAGACCTCCTGGTTCCTGCTGACACTGGGCTTCACTGGTTCTTAGTGGATCCCTGGTCTTCCTGGATCCTTTTCCATCTTTGTCCAGTCTCACAGTCACATTGTTCACTTCCTCTGTTCACTTCTTCTCCATGTGGAGCCATGATGCAGACATAGATAGACCCAGTCCATAGGTACAGACCTGGTCCATAGATAGACCCAGTCCATAGGTCCAGACCTGGTCCATAGATAGACCCAGTCCATAGGTCCAGACCTGGTCCATAGATAGACCCAGTCCATAGGTCCAGATCTGGTCCATAGATAGACCCAGTCCATAGGTCCAGACCTGGTCCATAGATAGACCCAGTCCATAGGTCCAGACCTGGTCCATAGATAGACCCAGTCCACAGGTCCAGACCTGGTCCATAGATAGACCCAGTCCACAGGTCCAGACCTGGTCCATAGATAGACCCAGTCCAGGTCCAGACCTGGTCCATAGATAGACCCAGTCCACAGGTCCAGACCTGGTCCATAGATAGACCCAGTCCACAGGTCCAGACCTGGTCCACAGATAGACCCAGTCCACAGGTCCAGACCTGGTCCACAGATAGACCCAGTCCACAGGTCCAGACCTGGTCCACAGATAGACCCAGTCCACAGGTCCAGACCTGGTCCACAGATAGACCCAGTCCATAGGTCCAGACCTGGTCCATAGATAGACCCAGTCCATAGGTCAAGACCTGGTCCATAGATAGACCCAGTCCACAGGTCAAGACCTGGTCCATAGATAGACCCAGTCCACAGGTCCAGACCTGGTCCATAGATAGACCCAGTCCATAGGTCCAGACCTGGTCCACAGATAGACCCAGTCCATAGGTCCAGACCTGGTCCATAGATAGACCCAGTCCATAGGTCCAGACCTGGTCCACAGATAGACCCAGTCCATAGGTCCAGACCTGGTCCATAGATAGACCCAGTCCACAGGTCCAGACCTGGTCCATAGATAGACCCAGTCCATAGGTCCAGACCTGAGGAGGTTCTCAGTAGAACCAGGGTCATCATCAGACTGATGGAACCACAGCTGGACTCTAGTGGTTCTCTGAGGTTCTACTCTGGAGCCTGAATTCTCAGGATAGTCCTTATAAAGGATTTGTTTAACGTGTAATGTGGATTTTTCATGCAGCTCTGGAACAGTAGCTTGAAAATATTACATGCTGCTTGTGAAGTGAGTGGATCATGTTTTTGGAACCATGTCTGTATTAATTGATTAATAATAATGATAATGATCTAACCTTTATTGATCCCCTTAGGGAGATTCCTTCCCTGCATTTGACCCATCCTGTTCATAGTTAACCTTAACTCTACATTCTAGGAGCAGTCAGGGTTAAGGGTCTTGTTCAGGGGCCCACAGTGGTGGTGACTGGGACCAGTGGTCGCTCTCACTCTCCCACCTCAACCTCTTACCAGTCCAGGGACTCAAACCGGCGACCCACCGGTAACAAGTTCACATCACAAACCGCTAGACCACAGGGTTAGGGTTAGGGCTGCCATGTGGTGACATGAGTACCACGTTGTAAACGAGGTGTAGGTTTTTACAGGACTCTCTTTGCTGTTTGAGACCTGTTTCCTGTGTCCAGCTCTGGTAAAGGTTTTATCTCCAGACTCATTCAGGTGTTTGCTGTCATCATACAGAACTTTATGCTGCAGATTAGTGGATGGATGAATGTGACAGAACAGGTTATTGATAGAAAGATTCCCTTATGTCTTTTTGTTGCTTCTTTCTACACCTGTCTTGTATGAATCACTGAGGTCTTTGATAACGAGGTCTCTGATAACGAGGTCTTTGATAACGAGGTCTCTGATAACGAGGTCTCTGATAACGAGGTCTTTGATAACGAGGTCTCTGATAACGAGGTCTCTGATAACGAGGTCTCTGATAACGAGGTCTCTGATAACGAGGTCTCTGATAACGAGGTCACGATGCTGCTGTGAGACGTCCCCTCTGGAGTCTTTAAAAGAAGCTGCAGCAGAGTCTCAGCCCAGTCAGGAGACTGAAGCAGGAGATCAGCTGTTGTTTTGTCTGGATGTTGGAGCTGTTTGACCAATGATGAATCTCTGCAGTATTATCTCACTGACTCATGTGGTTTTCAGGTTGCACCAGCTCTGTCTTAGTTTGTAAATAGAATACAGAGAACAACGAAGTTAAGCTGCAGTCCTTTAGATGCTTCCATGTTACCATTGCAGTAGAATAGGAAATGTACATTATAGATGTGTGAAAATAGACTGAAGTAATGCACAAACTCTAGCCTGGACCTGTACAGACTCTGACCATGTTAAACTCCACGCAGGCTTCATATTTCACATTCATTGCCTACTTGGACACTGGAGCCTTCAGATATCTGTACTTCCTGATTGTTCTGACTGTTTATGTTCTAATCGTTGGGGCCAATGTGTTCCTCATCCTGGTGATCTGCATGAACAGGAGCCTCCATGAGCCCATGTACATGTTCCTGTGCAGCCTGTTTGTCAATGAGCTGTATGGTAGCACAGGGCTGTTTCCCATGCTGCTGCTCCAGATCCTCTCTGACGTCCACACTGTTCCTGCTCCTCTCTGCTTCCTGCAGATCTTCATTGTTTTTTCCTATGGAGGAGTTGAATACTTGAGTCTGGCTGTCATGTCTTATGACCGCTACGTGGCCATCTGTCATCCTCTGCAGTATAAAACTCGTATGACGTCTAAAGCTGTGGCCGTTCTCATCACTGTGACCTGGTTCTATCCGTGTTTGATGATGTTTGTCTTCTCGTCTTATGCTTCTCCTCTGCAGCTGTGTGGAAGCGTCATTAACAAACTGTACTGTGACACCTACTCGGTGGTGAAACTCTCCTGCTCGGACATCTCAGGAATGAACACCTTCGGACTCGTCACTTCTTTCAGCACCATCATCGGCCCTTTAGTCTGCATCTTTTACACCTACATGAAGATCTTCCTGGTGTGTTTCTCTGGTTCTGAACGGACCCGACAGAAGGCCGTCAGCACCTGCTCGCCTCACCTGGCCTCCATCCTGAACTTCTCCTTCGGGGCCAGTTTTGAGATCCTACAGAGCAGGTTTAACATGAGCAGAGTGCCCAGTGTGCTGCGTATTTTTCTGTCCTTGTACTTCCTGACCGTTCCTCCGCTGTTTAATCCTGTGATGTACGGACTGAAGGTGTCCAAGATCCGCTTCTTCTGTAAAAACCTGGCATCAAATGTAGAGCGACGAACCTGAGACCTTTACTTCATCCTCAGAGACTCTGAAGTAAACTGATCAATTGGACTGGAACCAAGGATGATCTCATTATTGAAGATCTTCTGTGTGAATCCATCAGATGTTTAATGGAACAGCAGTAAATAATGAAAGATGTGGATCAGAGTTTCCTCCAGTGTCTGGTTTAGTCCTCAGATCCTCAGTCTGCTGCCGTGGAGGAGGAAAGAAACCAGGAAGAGTCTGAGATCCCAGATGTAGACTGGTTTTATTCTGTGCTGTTGATCATTTAATAAATCTGCTGTCTGGTTCCAATCTGTGTAAACGGGTTTACAGCAGGAGCAGACAGAAAACCTCTTTCACACAGTGAAGTCTGCTGTAGTGGTCGTACACATGTAGAACAGAACAAACCTTTACACAGAAATACAGTCGCTTCAGCTGTTTGAACGTCGTGTTCAGACAGGTTTAGATACGTGATGGTATCTCAGGTCCTGCAGATGTTACAGTGGTGATTAAAGCAGCGTGTTATAGTGAGTCACAGGTCACAGGACTGAATAATAAAACTCATCACATATACAAGCAGTGAAATGTGTTATAGAGTGTCTCTAAATACAGTAAAGGGCAGTTTGTTGTGTTTTCTAGCTGAGATCCGACGTAGCATCAGCACGTCAGAAAAAACCTCACACAGTACTACGTTATAGAAAACTACTCAGCACAGTACACAGTTCAGAAGGCCAGAGGGTCCAGTGTGTTCTAAAGTACCACAAAACGTCAGAGTGTCATAAAACCTGTGTAACAGTACCGTGTATTATTAAAAGTACTCCAGTATGACGTCCAGGACATGTAGTACTGTCTCTGTAGTATATTTATATGTTAAAAAACATCTCTGTAGTATTTTATTTAAAATGGCCCTTTATCGTACGTCAGCAGTTCAGAACAGAATGAAAAGCCCCAGTATAATATTCCATAGAGAACCGTGTCGTACCACGTCAAGGATGTCACAGTGTTTATACACAGTGTAGTATTTGATTTTAAACTGACTAATATGTTGGTAAAGGGAGAGGTGCACTGTGTCTGATGGAATATCAAACTGTAGTATTTAGAAAAACCTCCATGTTGCTCTGTGCTGTGTACAATTTAATCTGACGTCTTCATAACACCGTCTCAGAACGTCACAGGGACAAAACAAAACAACAGTAGAACAGCGTGAGGACGATCCACTGAACCACAGACAGGAGGCTGTAGATAGTCCTGGTGTAGGACGTCCAGGAAGACAAACAGTAGTAAAGAAATGTCACAGAAATGATGGTATATAATCCAGACGTCAAAACATGTTGTAGTGTGGTACTTAAGACAAACACTGGACTGTGTAGTATGTAGTAGAAGTATGTTATTGCGTAGAATGTGAGGTGGAAAATGACGGTATGTTGAACATCGAAGTGTCACTGCAGCACAGGATAGAAAGCTCCCATATAGGAAGTCACAACATGGTCATGGTGCAGCAGGTCAGACGGACATGAGTGGACTAAGTTAGTACAATATGTCACAAAACATCCCTCGAGCACGTTATAAGGAAAAGAGTAGAGAGTGACACAGATGTGGACTAAAGTCTCCTCCACTATAAAGTCCATGGTCATCGTTCAGTCTGTGGTCTCCAGTGACTCCTAGAACTCTGAATGTTCTCTGATGGAACCACTGGAACATGGATCTTAGTCTCTGAAACAATCATGGGTTTGGTTCTTTCATAGATTCATTAAAGGTCTCTGGAGATATGAGGAAACCTGCTGGATCATAAACAAACATTAATGTTCATGTCTGGTTAAACTGGTCTGTTTCCTCCTCAGTCCAGTTCTTCTGGTTCCTCTTTGACTCCTCTGGTCAGAACCGGTTCAGTCCAACTAAATGTGTCGTCTCCATGACTCAGACTGGTTTCTTCAGGTTCTTGATGGTCTAAGTCAGGACTTTGGGGGGACCAGTCTAGAACCTTCATTCCAGCCTGATGGAACCATTTCTTCACCACCTTGATGTGTTTGGGCTCATTGTCTGGTTGGAACATCCAGCTGTGTCCCAGATCAACCTTCTGCTGATGGTTTTAGGTTCTGATCCTCCTCCTTCATTGTTCCATTGACTTTGTGTGAAGCTCCAGTTCCACAGAGCAGGATGCTGCCACCTCCATGCTGATGGTAGGTCTGGTGTTGTTGGGGTTGAAGGCCTCACCTTCTCTCCTCAGTCTTTGTTCCATCTGACCTCAGAACTTGCCTCCAGAAGGCCTTTTCTTTGTCCATGTGATCAGTGGAGCTTTAAGGTTCTGCTTCTAGAGGAAGAACTTCCTTCTTCATGGAGCCTCTCAGCTCATGTTGATGTCCAACCCTGTGGACACTGACAGCTGTGTTCCAGCAGCATCTGGTTCATCCAGACCTGCTTCCTGCTGGTTCCTGGTTGACTCTGGACCATCCTGACCAGGTGTCTCTCAGCAGCAGGTGGTAGTTTGTGTTTCCTTCCTGATGGTGGCAGCAACACACCTGGACCATGAACTTTATACTACAAACAGGTGATTCTAGGACCTGAAGCTGCTTTGAAACGGCTCCAAGGGACTTTCTGACTGGTTCTAGTCCATGATTTGCTTCTTCAGGTCTTTGCTGAGCTCCTCAGACTTTCCCACTGTAGTGTCTGAGTCTAATGAGTGGATCAGTGGTTCTAGTTAAACTGGATCAGAGGAGTCAGCAGCTGTAGTCGATCAGAACCACTCAGAACCTTCTACAGCAGAGACAGTTTATACATCCCTTCTGAAAATCCATCTGCACAGTTTGCATTGCAGTTTGCACAGTACTTGAACTTTTTGCACCATGTTTAACTTCACTGTATGTATTCTGTATATTTACACTCCATCTTTATATTTCTATTCTCCTTCAACTGCAGCTGTGTGTTGATGTGAATTTACCCCTTGGGGGATGAATAAAGGTGTATCTTAGCTTAGCTTAGCTTAGCTTAGTTTAGCTTAGATTTAGCTTATCTTATCTTATCTTATCTTAGCTTAGCTTAGCTTAGCTTGTCTTGTCTTGTCTTAGCTTAGCTTAGATTTAGCTTATCTTATCTTATCTTAGCTTAGCTTAGGTTGTCTTATCTTATCTTAGCTTAGCTTAGCTTAGATTTAGCTTATCTTATCTTATCTTAACATAGCTTAGCTTGTCTTATCTTAGCTTAGCTTAGATTTAGCTTAGCTTATCTTATCTTATCGTATCTTAGCTTATCTTATCTTAGCCTAGCTTAGCTTAGCTTGTCTTATCTTATCTTAGCTTAGCTTAGCTTAGGTTAGCTTAGCTTAGCTTAGATTTAGCTTATCTTATCTTAGCTTAGCTTAGCTTAGCTTGTCTTATCTTATCTTAGCTTAGCTTTAGCTTATTTTATCTTATCTTAGCTTAGCTTAGATTTAACTTAGCTTATCTTATCTTATCTTAGCTTAGCTTAGCTTAGCTTAGCTTATCTTATCTTAGCTTAGCTTAGATTTAACTTAGCTTATCTTATCTTATCTTAGCTTAGCTTAGCTTAGCTTATCTTATCTTAGCTTAGCTTATCTTTGTCAATCATAATCACTCTTTTCAGTATCTTTGACCCAACAGGTTTCCTCATATCTCCAGAGACCTTTAATGAATCTATGAAAGAACCAAACCCATGATTGTTTCAGAGACTAAGATCCATGTTCCAGTGGTTCCTTCAGAGAACATTCAGAGTTCTAGGAGTCACTGGAGACCACAGACTGAATGATGACCATGGACTTTATAGTGGAGGAGACTTTAGTTCATGGCTGTAGGTCTGCTGTCATCACATGTCTGACTGCAGAAAGCTGTGAAATAGAATAACCTAACCTATAATACAGCATCGTTTGCTGTAAAAAGTCCTTGTATGCTGCAAAAGCAACACAGTAAGTCGTGTGTGTCATGTAGTAAAAGTTGTCATGGTATCGTTATCATGCAAAATGACACGACATACTGTAGTACTTTGCTGAAACTGTCATAGAATAGCACATAAAACGATCTCATAGGAGACTCTGGCATGGAACAGGAATATGTTCTGTCAGCAACCAGTAAAAGTGACAAAATGAGAAAGTATAATCTGTTGTCAAAGTGTAGTACTACACCATAAATACCAGAGTATGTACTAAAACCACACAGTATACTATGTCATGAACAGGTACCTAGTATCGTATGTTGTACATGTTTGTTATAACATGTTCCAAGAATGATGACGTGTAGTACTTTATCAAAATGCCAACAAGTGTCCCTGTAGTGCTACTCTATAACTGTACTACTCTATAGTACTACTCTATAATGTACTACTCTATAGTGTACTACTCTATAATGTACTACTCTTTAATGTACTACTCTATAGTGTACTGTACTACTCTTTAATGTACTACTCTATAGTGTACTACTCTATAATGTACTACTCTTTAATGTACTACTCTATAGTGTACTACTCTATAATGTACTACTCTATAGTGTACTACTCTTTAATGTACTACTCTATAGTGTACTACTCTATAATGTACTACTCTTTAATGTACTACTCTATAGTGTACTACTCTATAGTGTACTACTCTATAATGTACTACTCTTTAATGTACTACTCTATAGTGTACTACTCTATAATGTACTACTCTTTAATGTACTACTCTATAATGTACTACTCTTTAATGTACTACTCTATAGTGTACTACTCTATAATGTACTACTCTTTAATGTACTACTCTATAGTGTACTACTCTATAATGTACTACTCTATAGTGTACTACTCTTTAATGTACTACTCTATAGTGTACTACTCTATAATGTACTACTCTTTAATGTACTACTCTATAGTGTACTACTCTATAATGTACTACTCTTTAATGTACTACTCTATAGTGTACTACTCTATAATGTACTACTCTATAATGTACTACTCTATAGTGTACTACTCTATAATGTACTACTCTTTAATGTACTACTCTATAGTGTACTACTCTATAATGTACTACTCTATAATGTACTACTCTATAGTGTACTACTCTATAATGTACTACTCTTTAATGTACTACTCTATAGTGTACTACTCTATAATGTACTACTCTTTAATGTACTACTCTATAGTGTACTACTCTATAATGTACTACTCTTTAATGTACTACTCTATAGTGTACTACTCTATAATGTACTACTCTTTAATGTACTACTCTATAGTGTACTACTCTATAATGTACTACTCTATAATGTACTACTCTATAGTGTACTACTCTATAATGTACTACTCTTTAATGTACTACTCTATAGTGTACTACTCTATAATGTACTACTCTTTAATGTACTACTCTATAGTGTACTACTCTATAATGTACTACTCTTTAATGTACTACTCTATAGTGTACTACTCTATAATGTACTACTCTATAGTGTACTACTCTTTAATGTACTACTCTATAGTGTACTACTCTTTAATGTACTACTCTATAATGTACTACTCTATAATGTACTACAGAAACTACAGACAGACGACAGCGTGTACCGGATCATCCAGCTGTACTGCAGTACATCGCAAAAAATACCTCTACAGTGAAGTACTTTTAAAAACAGTGTAGTATTTACAACACGAAGCTGTGTGTTAAACAACTGTGACGTGTTGATAAACTACATACATGTTGTTCTTCACATGCTAAACATGTTTAATGTTAATCAGTGTGACCTCAGTGATTTTCTCAACATGCTTTGACTTTTTAAAAACATTCTGACAGCATTCGTCTGATCTACGTCTACGTGTGTCTTCAGTTTGAGTTATATCATGTTTCATCTCACAGTGGAGGTTTTATGTGGCTCTTTGGAAACACGTTGCTCCACTCCTGATGCCGTCGACCTGTCATCCTGTACGTTGTCTTTAACACTAGACTGCTCAGCGCTCCATGACCTGCTGTTGTTCTAACGTTCTTCATTCACACTGTACTGAATGTTGTTGCTCTGCTGAATGGAAAAGGCTGCTGACACTTTGTTCAAATTCAACACAATGAAGTTTAATTCAAACATTATTCTGATCCACAGAATCAAAAGTGTTCATTCAAACCTGCTGTAACCAGGAAAGGTTCAGAATCAACAGCACAGAGAGCAGCCGAAGCCCTCAGCTGGTTGGGAACGAGAACAGATCAGCACTGATGACATGTCAAAAGCTTCTTGGCTGCAGCAGATAAAAGAGAAACTCCAACACTGTCCTGACAGGATGAGTTCAGTAGAAAGTAAAGGTGCATTTAAACGTTATTCTGTGTTCTCTGAGAAACCTGAGGCTGAATGCAGTTTAAGTTCAACACAGTTAATAAAGCAGCTTTGAAAGGAGGTTTTTACATGACCCTCTGATGGTGGACAGCTTCAGTCCGTACATTAGAGGGTTGAAGACCGGCGGACATGCAAGGAAGTACAGTGATAAGAAGATCCGCAGCTCGTTGGGCACTCTGCTCATGTTGAATCTGCTCTGGACGATCTCAAAACAGGCCCCGAAGCAGAAGTTGAGCAGCGAGGCCAGGTGAGGCGTGCAGGTGTTCACCGCCTTCTGCCTGCTCCGCTTGCAGCCGGAGAAACACACCTGCAGGATCCTCAGGTAGCTGAACACCATCAGACTCAGAGGCAGGAAGATGAAGTGGAAGGAAACCACGAGTCCGCCGACGTTACTGGCAGCAGCTGCAGCAGCAGAACAGGCCAGCTTGACCACAGCGTGATTATCACAGTAGACCTTGTTGATGACGTTTCCACAGAGCTGCAGAGTCGAGTTCAGACTCACCGAGACGCTGTTTAGAACCACAGGATAGAACCACGCCAGCAGAACCAGAGCCGAGGTTCTCTGAGGCGTCATGCGGCTTTTATAGTGCAGAGGATCACAGATGGCCACGTAGCGGTCATAAGACAAGAGAGCCAAACTCAGAAACTCAACGCTGCCGTAGAAATAAACGTAGAAGATCTGCAGGAAGCAGAGAGGAGCAGGAACAGTGTGGACGTCAGAGAGGATCTGGAGCAGCAGCATGGGAAACAGCCCTGTGCTACCATACACCTCATTGACAAACAGGCTGCACAGGAACATGTACATGGGCTCATGGAGGCTCCTGTTCATGCAGATCACCAGGATGAGGAACACATTGGCCCCAACCGTGAACACATAGACAGTCAGAACAACCAGGAAGTACAGATATCTGAAGGCTCCAGTGTCCAAGTAGGCAGCGAGGGTAAAATAAGGAACCTGTGTGGAGTTCATCATCATCATCATCATCATCATCATCAGCCTCCTCTAGTTCACATCAGGCTGCAGATTAAACTGTTGGTTCCTAAACTTCTGATTTAAATCTGTTCTCACAACATAAGACATGAAGCAGAGAATGGAAGCGAGCATGATGACAGGTCTCACAGATTAACTGAAGCTCCTGGACGTCCACGTCCTTCCATCAGGACGTCTCCTCTTATACAGCAGCTCTGGGCTTTTCCCTGGAGGCCTTCACTGGTTCATCTCCTGCAGTTTGAACAGATTCATTCAAACAGCAACAGAGAAAGGTTTCTACTGAAAATACCGACCAGTCTTAGGGTTAATAAAGTTTGAGCTAATCTTATGTGGACCAGCAGGTCAGTAAAGACGTCCTACTGTGTCTGATATGCAATAAAAAAAGAGCCAACATGCACACAGTGTGTTGTAAACAGTATTTTATGTGTCAAACAAACTAGATGTTGTAGGAACTGACAGGTTTAATAGCAACAAGTGATGAATTACAGCTTATGGTTCAAATGTTATAAAACCACTAAACCATGTTATAAAGTGACACAAAGAGCTTCAGAGTCAAAACTAGTCGGTGTTTCCAGTAGAAACACTCTTTCTGTTGCTGATTGAAGGAACAGATTTACTGATAAAAGTTCAAACTGCAGCAGATTAAATCTGATCAGTTATAATACGGCTGATGAAAGGTGACGGATCCAGAAGGCTTCAGCCTCACTGACCATCAGCTGATTATTACGTTCATCAGCTGATGGATATAGAACAGATTTAAAGGGATCAGTGAAATATGAAGGATTTGTTTCTTCATTTTTATTGTACTTTAACTTTCTGAACTCTGACACAGTTTGTGTTTGTGTTTGTCAGCCGTAACCGTGGCGACAGCTCTAATTAGCCTAATTAGCCCGTTAGCGGAGCGAAGCCTCCAGAGTGTCCAAGTGTCCGTAAACACTCCGGCCTCAGAGACGACCGACCCTCTGAGACTCATTACTGAGCATGATGAAACCAGCCGACAGAAAACACTCATCAGCCACAAACTGGAAAACAGAACCTTCTCAGCAGGCCTTGAACTCACCATCTGTGACGTTTGGATCCAGCAGGACAATTAATCAGATCTTAAGCTTGAAACTGGATATCTCATCAAAATCACTTCATCTGACACGTCTCATCTAAACGTTCTCCAAAACAACCCACCAGATTCTGTAAAACCAAACACTGACTCAGCTGATTGACTGACTGAATGGATCCAGCAGAGGACACAATTTAATTACTGGACCTTCAAAATAAAAGACAACCTCCAACCAGGCTGGTCTAGAGTCTCCATAAAGTCCCTCTAAGTGTACGTCCATGGATGGATCCATGGTTCTACTAGAACATTTCTCCAACTGTTGAGGCTCTAACATCAGTAGAACCTGATGTGTCAAAGTTGGACCAGACCAGGTTCCAGTTTGTAGATGTTGAGACTAAATGTTGAAGTGGAGTCACTGGTAGGAACCAGAACCTGGTGTTCATAGGGGTCTAGATGTTGGTGTTCATAGGGTCTAGATCAGGGGTGTCAAACTGCGGTCCTCGAGGGCCACTATCCTGCATGTTTTAGATGTTTCCCTGTTCTTAAACACCTGATTCAAATGATCAGCTCATCATGAAGCTCTGCAGAAGCCAGATAACGATCCTGATCATTTGAATCAGGTGTGTTGGAAGAGGGAAACATCTAAAACATGCAGGATAACGGCCCTCGAGGACCGGAGTTTGACACCCCTGGTCTAGATGTTGGTGTTTATGGGGGTCTAGATGTTGGTGTTCATAGGGGTCTAGATGTTGGTGTTTATAGGGTCTAGATGTTGGTGTTTATGGGGGTCTAGATGTTGGTGTTCATAGGGGTCGAGATGTTGGTGTTCATAGGGATCTAGATGTTGGTGTTCATAGGGTCTAGATGTTGGTGTTCATAGGGGTCTAGATGTTGGTGTTCATAGGGGTCTAGATGTTGGTGTTCATAGGGGTCTAGATGTTGGTGTTCATAGGGGTCTAGATGTTGGTGATTATAGGGGTCTAGATGTTGGTGTTCATAGGGTCTAGATGTTGGTGTTCATAGGGGTCTAGATGTTGGTGTTCATAGGGTCTAGATGTTGGTGTTCATAGGGTCTAGATGTTGGTGTTCATGGGGTCTAGATGTTGGTGTTCATAGGGGTCTAGATGTTGGTGTCCATAGGGTCTAGATGTTGGTGTTCATAGGGGTCTAGATGTTGGTGTTCATAGGGGTCTAGATGTTGGTGTTCATAGGGTCTAGATGTTGGTGTTCATAGTGGTCTAGATGTTGGTGTTCATAGGGGTCTAGATGTTGGTGTTCATAGGGTCTAGATGTTGTGTTCATAGTGGTCTAGATGTTGGTGTTCATAGGGGCCTAGATGTTGGTGTTCATAGGGGGTCTAGATGTTGGTGTTCATAGGGTCTAGATGTTGGTGTTCATAGGGTCTAGATGTTGGTGTTCATGGGGTCTAGATATTGGTGTTCATAGGGTCTAGATGTTGGTGTTCATAGGGTCTATATGTTGGTGTTCATAGGGTCTAGATGTTGGTGTTCATAGGGTCTAGATGTTGGTGTTCATAGGGGTCTAGATGTTGGTGTTCATAGGGTCTAGATGTTGGTGTTCATAGGGTCTAGATGTTGGTGTTCATAGGGGTCTAGATGTTGGTGTTCATAGGGTCTGGATGTTGGTGTTCATAGGGTCTAGATGTTGGTGTTCATAGGGGTCTAGATGTTGGTGTTCATAGGGGTCTAGATGTTGGTGTTAATAGGGTCTAGATGTTGGTGTTCATAGGGGTCTAGATGTTGGTGTTCATTGGGGTCTAGATGTTGGTGTTCATAGGGGTCTAGATGTTGGTGTTCATAGGGTCTAGATGTTGGTGTTCATAGGGTCTAGATGTTGGTGTTCATAGGGGTCTAGATGTTGGTGTTCATAGGGTCTAGATGTTGGTGTTCATAGGGATCTAGATGTAGGTGTTCATAGGGTCTAGATGTTGGTGTTCATAGAGGTCTAGATGTTGGTGTTCATAGGGGTCTAGATGTTGGTGTTCATAGGGGTCTAGATGTTGGTGTTCATAGGGGTCGAGATGTTGGTGTTCATAGGGTCTAGATGTTGGTGTTCATAGGGGTCTAGATGTTGGTGTTCATAGGGGTCTAGATGTTGGTGTTCATAGAGGTCTAGATGTTGGTGTTCATGGGGGTCTAGATGTTGGTGTTCATAGGGTCTAGATGTTGGTGTCCATAAGGGTCTAGATGTTGGTGTTCATAGGGGTCTAGATGTTGGTGTTCATAGGGGTCTAGATGTTGGTGTTCATAGGGGTCTAGATGTTGGTGTTCAAAGGGGTCTAGATGTTGGTGTTCATAGGGGTCTAGATGTTGGTGTTCATAGGGGTCTAGATGTTGGTGTTCATAGGGGTCTAGATGTTGGTGTTCAAAGGGGTCTAGATGTTGGTGTCCATAGGGGTCTAGATGTTGGTGTTCAAAGGGGTCTAGATGTTGGTGTTCATAGGGGTCTAGATGTTGGTGTTCATAGGGGTCTAGATGTTGGTGTTCATAGGGGTCTAGATGTTAGTGTTTAAAGGGGTCTAGATGTTGGTGTCCATAGGGGTCTAGATGTTGGTGTTCATAGGGGTCTAGATGTTGGTGTTCAAAGGGGTCTAGATGTTGGTGTCCATAGCGGTCTAGATGTTGGTGTTCATAGAGGTCTAGATCTTGGTGTTCATAGGGTCTAGATGTTGGTGTTTATAGGGGTCTAGATGTTGGTGTTCATAGGGGTTTAGATGTTGGTGTTCATAGGGGTCTAGATGTTGGTGTTAATAGGGTCTAGATGTTGGTGTTCATAGGGGTCTAGATGTTGGTGTTCATAGGGGTCTAGATGTTGGTGTTCAAAGGGGTCTAGATGTTGGTGTCCATAGGGTCTAGATGTTGGTGTTCATAGGAGTCTAGATGTTGGTGTTCATAGGGTCTAGATGTTGGTGTTCATAGGGTCTAGATGTTGGTGTTCATAGGGGTCTAGATGTTGGTGTTCATAGAGGTCTAGATGTTGGTCTTCATAGGGTCTAGATGTTGGTGTTCATAGGGGTCTAGATGTTGGTGTTCATAGGGTCTAGATGTTGGTGTTCATAGGGTCTAGATGTTGGTGTTCATAGGGTCTAGATGTTGGTGTTCATAGGGGTCTAGATGTTGGTGTCCATAGGGGTCTAGATGTTGGTGTTCATAGGGGTCTAGATGTTGGTGTTCATAGGGTCTGTATGTTGGTGTTCATAGGGGTCTAGATGTTGGTGTTCATAGGGTCTAGATGTTGGTGTTCATAGGGGTCTAGATGTTGGTGTTCATAGGGGTCTAGATGTTGGTGTTCATAGGGTCTAGATGTTGGTGTTCATAGGGGTCTAGATGTTGGTGTTCATAGGGTCTAGATGTTGGTGTTCATAGGGTCTAGATGTTGGTGTTCATAAATTAGATGCTGGTGTTCAGTAGGGCTCAGATGTTGGTGTTCAGGGTCTGGGATGTTATGTTCATAGGGCTCCAGATGTTGGTGTTCATATGGGTCTAGACAGTTGGTGTCTACATAGGGTCTACATGTTGGTGTTCATAGGCTCAGAGCGGGTGTTCATAGGGTCTAGATGTTGGTGTTCATAGGGCTTAGATGTTGGTGTCTATTATAGGGTCTAGATGTTGGTGTTCATAGGGGTCTAGATGTTGGTGTTCATAAGGTCTAGATGTTGGTGTTCATAGGGGTCTAGATGTTGGTGTTCATAGGGGTCTAGATGTTGGTGTTCATAGGGGTCTAGATGTTGGTGTTCATAGGTTCTAGATGTTGGTGTTTATAGGGTCTAGATGTTGGTGTTCATAGGGGTCTAGATGTTGGTGTTCATAGGGGTCTACATGTTGGTGTTCATAGGGGTCTAGATGTTGGTGTTCATAGGGGTCTAGATGTTGGTGTTCATAGGGGTCTAGATGTTGGTGTTCATAGGGGTCTAGATGTTGGTGTTCATAGGGGTCTAGATGTTGGTGTTCATGGGGTCTAGATGTTGGTGTTCATAGGGGTCTAGATGTTGGTGTTCATAGGGGTCTAGATGTTGGTGTTCATAGGGTCTAGATGTTGGTGTTCATAGGGTCTAGATGTTGGTGTTCATAGGGGTCTAGATGTTGGTGTTCATAGGGTCTAGATGTTGGTGTTCATAGGGGTCTAGATGTTGGTGTCCATAGGGGTCTAGATGTTGGTGTTGGTGATCTGAAAACTTAGAATTCTCACAATTCAGAATAAAATCTTTGACAACTTAATTTTGGGTCCCACATGACAAATCATTAAACAGATAAACCAGACTTCTGTAGAGTTGAACGAACCTCTAAGCAGAAAACCTGAACTCCATTTAATGAAGTCAGTATTTTTAGTCTTAATGGTAAAGAGTTTAGTGTTAGTAGAATATATGTTTCCCTGCAGCGTCTTCCTGCTGGGCCTCTGAGTTCAGCTCTGAGGCTTCGCTGCTCTTTGTTGACTATTTTTAGGTCTGACAGATGAATGCAGTTTAATTTTACGACCAGGTGACTGACAGCCGAGCCGACCAATCAGCCGCGGCGCTGCTCGGCATGTGCGTCGGGTATTTTAAGTGTGTCTCCTGATAGAAATACTCGGGTCCGGTTACTGACAGATAACCGAGTGTGAAGTGGCAGCGCTGCCCGTTAATCTCAGCCGGTTTGTTTTTGGTTTATTTTATTACGGCACTAAAACGCCGCTGTCTGCGCTCCGTCAGCTGCTCGGCTTAAAACAGCACAAACTGCTTTTACTACTGTTTGTTCAGAGGGAAGCAATGTTAAACCCACAGAGGAACACCAGAAAACTTTATTGATACGTGACTTTTTATACAGACAGAATCCAAATATGCAGTTAGAGACCAAAACACAGCCGATAAAACACCAACAATAGGAGTTTGAAAGCAGAAACACTGAAAAAAAGCAGCTTTAAGTGAAATAATTGAATATTATAATTAGTTAATTTAAACACCAGACGCTTGAGCTCATAAAGAAAGGATCCATCCTCCATGAAGGACCTAGGATCCCTAATCTGTCTCTATACCTACCAGTAGCAGTGATTCCTAACACGTCTCTGGGGGTCATCAGGTGGAAACCTCCCTTCAACGCTGTTTCTCCTACTTAGTCCCACGACACCTCCAGGAGGCTAGGAGGTGAACTCTGGTGTCCCAGAGTCACCCCCCTAGTGCCAGTTCACACTGCTGCTACACAATCCAACCAGCACTGCTATGTTCAACTGACCCAGGCCTGTTTAGGAGATGCTCCAGGTAGTGACCAGTGCTGACGCTACCATTTAGCTAGCTGCTAATGCTAATTCAACTAGCACTGCCACGTTCAGCTGACCCAGGCCCGCTTAAGAGATGCTCCAGGTAGCGAC
>CM045451.1:650490-667990 GCA_024666655.1 Dascyllus trimaculatus
GTGTTGTTGTTGGTCTTGGTCTTGTTCTTGGTCTTGTTGTTGTTCTTGGTCTTGTTGTTGGTCTTGTTGTTGGTCTTGGTCTTGTTGTTGGTCTTCCTTGTGCTCTCGTGTTGTTTCCATCCGTTGTAAACACTGAACAACCTGCAGCCTGAACTGACTCAGACTAGTTTCATCACATCTTTAGCAACAAACCTGATAAATTCTGACTCACTGTTGTTTCACATGTGACACCTGCTTTATTTGGGTTAATCTTACTAACACTCATCAAAGAGCATCACGGTGCAACATGTGTTTCAGTGAGTCAGAGTGTGTTTAGAGTTTTGCAAAAAGAGACGATGAGTTCTGTCATTTCTGTCCGATCTAATTTAAGGTTTTGCCAAAAGAGAGAGAGTTTGAGGTTTAGTGTTTACAGATTCAGTAAACGGTAAGTTCAGCCTGTTATGGAGCTGCAGGGACGACAGTCAGAGAGTCCAGTGGTATCCAGAACCTTTATACTTCTGACAGAAAACAGAAAACAGAAAACAAAAACCTCTGCTGCCTCCCCTCAGAGTTAGAGTGCAGTGACCCGATGCCACCAGCAGGGGTCAGACTGAGCCACCGCTGCAGACCGAGATGCCTTCAGGGTGGAAGATTCCCAACATTCTGACTGCAAGCAAATCAGCTGGAGATGTGATGAATCCAGCAGAAACCTCAGATTCAGACATGAACTGTGAAGGAGGCGTGAGGAGAAGCTGGACGGGAGGATGAACAGGAGGACGAGGAGCTGCAGAGACTGTAGGCTGATAGCAGCAGAGCAGGGAGGAGAGCAGTAAATAATGGAGGAGAGCTGGGAAGTCCTCGTACGGAGGTTTTGTCTTGTGTAACTGGAGTGTATAAACACACACATCAGGAACACAAAGACAAATATAAAACCCCAAGTAATGTGTGTTCTGAAGAGGCAGAGCCCATAAAGTCTGCATCCCAGCGGCTAAAACAGAGCTAATCACATAAACTGCACCATTAGAGGCCTTATCAGAGGCTTTTCTCAGCGTTTATCTCTCCCTGGCTGCCTCCCTCCTCCTCCCCCTCACTGCTAAAAACAATCCTGACTCCCTCCGTCGCCTTCATCTTTCACTTCTCCGTCCTTTCTTACATTTTCCTCTGAGTGAAACCCAACGCCGGCCAGCTGTCGGACCTCCTCCCTCCACATTCTCCTCCTCCAGATGTGTAACATGTGCTTCCAATTAACACATGTAGAAACCGACGGTCACGATGAGCAGAGCGAAGCGGTTCAACCAGCCCGACTGGATGCCTTCAGGTTGAAGTGCTGCTCATTATCCCTGCAGCAGCTGAGAGTCACACATGAAAGTCACTGATTACAGGAATTACGGGGGAGCGGGTCGGCCCGATGATATTAAACAGGACCTGCTGCATTTACATTCAGAGCAGCATCACCGCCCAGATAAGAAGCCGACGGCGTGTTGACAGGAACATGATAGAAGCCGTGTGCTCCATGTGTTGCAGGGCGGCTTCGTGTCGCTGCTTTGTGTTGAGCTGAAGAGCAGCTGAGAGTCTTTGTCACTCCGATGTATCACCGCCGAGATTAGTGTCAAGAATTCCTTCCCTCTGTGTTTGACCTTGTCTCGCATTGATGCTCCATATCGTAGATCACCACGCTGTCACACAGACTGTACCGAAGAGAAGCGGCGTGTGACAGGAATGCAGCTCGGCCCGAAGCATTCTGGGAAAATATCACATCATTCCCTCTGCTATTGATTCACGATGAGACTCTTTAACGTGGAGCTTCGGCTCGATATCCAGGATCAGAATGTGACACCAGGAGGAGGCGTGAATCCACAAAACCAGACTCAGTTTAAAGTCTAACCTGCTCCACAGCAAGAGTCTTGTTGTTTCTCAGCTGCCCCTCGTTCATTCTGGTCTTTGTGGATCCCAGTTTCCCCCTGACTGTTCAGCTTCACTCTGACAGGTGTGTTTATGATCCTGTTCCAGCCGGATGACATCAGAAGAGGAAGGCTGAGCAGATCTGGATTCATGGAGCGTCTGAGGTGGGAGGTCCAGTTGACGAAAGGAACAAGAGGAACCATTCAGAACACTAGAAGATATGTAGTGAAGAGAACGTTACAGTAACGTCAACGGAACCTTAGAGTCCAACTCAACTGGTTCAGTCTGCTTCAGAATCTGGTCTTTCTCCTGGGTCATCAGTAGATACTGCTCTTCTTCTTCTTCTGGGTCTTGTTCTTGTTCTTGTTTTTGTTCTTAGACTTGTTCTTGGTCTGAGTCTTGTTGTTGGACTTGTTGGTCTTGGTCTTATCGTTGGTCTTAGTCTTGGACCTGGTCTTTCACTTGGTCTTGGATTTATTCTTTGTCTGGATGTTGATCTTGTTTTTGGTCCTGTTCTCAGACTCAGACTTGTTCTTGGACCTGGACTTGGACTTGGTCTTGGACTTACTCTTGGTCTAGATGTTGGTCTTGTTCTTGAACTTATTCTCGTTTTTGGTCTAGTTGCTGGACATGGCCTTGATCTTGGACTTGTTGTTAGACTAGTTGTTGGTCTTGGACTTATTCTTGGTCTAGATATTGGTCTTGTTTTTGGTCTAGTTGCTGGAAATGGTCTTGATCTTGGACTTGATCTTGGACTTGTCCTTGGTCTAGTTGATCTTGGTCTCGAACTTGTTCTTAGACTAGTTGTTGGTCTCGGACTTATTCTTGTTTTGATGTTGGCCTTGTTCTTATACTTGTTCTTGGTCTAGATGTTGGTCTTGTTCTTGGACTTGTTCTTGGTCCTGTTCTCAGAGTCAGACCTGCTCTTGGACCTGGTCTTGGACTTGTTTGTATATTCTAATCTTTGTGGACTGCAGTTTCCATTTAAAACCCAAGAACTGTTCAGCTATTTTACCAGTTTCCCCTGTTTGAATAATTTTGGATTACACTGAATACAATTACAGAAAAAAGTACGAATTTACATGTTAAAATAAAATAAAAATAAAATAAAAACAGACCTAAACTGTAAATAACGTCCACATAAATAATCTGTAATTTTTATAAATGATTTATTAATGTTATTTCACAACATTTGATTATAAAATTGCATTTTTTACTGTGTTTAAATCCAGTAAAAATATAATTATTTTACAGATATGTGCTGTTATCTGAAAAAAATTAATAATTAATAGATGCTAAATTATTTTGTCTGTTTTGTTAAATAACAGATCATCTCTAGTAAAATCACAGAAAGAGTAATAATTTACATGTTAACTGTAAAAAAACAGGCCAAGACTGTAAATAACGTCCACATAAATAATCTGTATTTTTACAAGTAGTAATTTTCAGAGCCGGTCCTACCACAGTGGCCCCTAGACCAGATCTTACATGGCCCCCCTCCACCAGTGATCTACATACGCTGACATCAGACAACAACAGCAGAGTTAGAACTAATATATTATATAATATTAATGAGTTGTTGTTTTACATCTGAATCAATGTGAGCTTTTCCATTTGAAGAATTAATAGTAATAACTAGTGTTAATAGAATTATATTGAAGGTGAATTTTTCCTGATTTTGTGGCGCCCCCTGGAGGCCACGGCACCCTTAGCATTTAGCTATATGGGTCTAATGGTCCAGCCGGCTCTGGTCATTTGTTCAAACCCTAATCCTAACCACCTTTCATGTGTGACCATAAAATCTCTAATAAAATGTCATTATTTTACAGATATTTACTGTTATCCTTAGTTTAATTAATTTATTTTTTACATTTTTAAATATTAAATATTCTATCTAATGTTATATTATTTCACAGTTTTAACATATTTTTCTGGGAGTCTTGCAGCCAGACTTTCACAGATTTTTAATGGACTTCTTGTGACTGTGTGCTGTATTTACATCATGTTGTCACTGTAAATTACAACATTTAATTATTTTAAAACTACATGATAAGATGACTGAGCTTGGTAAAGATGTTCTATCCCAGGGCGTCAGTGTAAAGACGTCCTCTGCTTCTTAAATCAGACGGTGCTTCGTGTTAGATGAGTATTTTCTGTTCACAGCGTCAGTTTTGACATTTATTCCTGTTTTGGCTCCATTAAATCTTCATGTCTGGAACAGCAGAGCCTCACTGTTGGACTCTGACTGTGTCACTGCATTAATTCATCTCAGGGTGGATGAGTTCTGTCCGATCAGTCACACCAACCCCTGGACCGTCCTTCTATCTCTGTTTGTTGTGATATCAGCGACGTGGTTCTGTCCTTTCTGCAGTGTTGACTCGTCACAGCGTCGTGTCCACACCTCTCATGACTCTCCACTGTTCTTCGCTTTGCTTCCATCACCTCCCCATCTGCCCATGTCCTCTCCCCTCCGCTCGTCCTCCCATCTGTCCTGCTTCTCTGTTCTTTGTCCAGCGAGTCAGTGAAACACGACTGAGCAGGATCTCACTGTCCAGACTGTGAGGATTCGTCTGGACAAACACTCACAGAAACATCATGACTAATCAGAGCAGACAGAGAAGAAGCTGCTACCAGAGAGAAGGCAGAGCTACTGATTACAATACAACATGCTGGTGGAGACAAGAGGCTTCATGGATCCAGTCACACAAAGGTGGAGGTGATCCAACACCTGAGAGGACGTCCATCCAGGGGTTGTGTTGCTCTACCTTCCTCTGCTGGCTCCAGGTCTGGACTCTCACTGTCCAGGTCCTGGTTCCTCTTAGTCCTGGTCTAGAAGCTCTGGTGTGATGTTGTTCTCTGGATAAATCTTCCTCTTCTCCATCTGGTCAGCCAGTGTTGTGGTTCCTCCTCAGACCTTCATGGAGCATCTCTAAACGTCATCAGCACCTTTATCTACCATCACACTCCACCTCCGTGCTTCACTGTCAGGACTATGATCCACTGTGGTGGTCCTGGTCAGGTTCTGGACTCCATCTGAGCCCAACTCATTGATGTTCATGTGACCAAACAATGTTCTCCAGCATCCATCAGGCTTCTCTTCATCTTCTTTAGCTCCATCTGGAAGTTTAGTTGTGAGCAGCAGCCAGGTTTAGTTGTGGTCCTCCGTCCATAGAGGTTGATGTTCTCCAGGCTCCTCCACACTGTCTGAGCTCCACACTAACTCTGGTCTCCATTGATCAGCCCTGGTCCAAGTGTGAAGCAGCTGCCGTCTGTTGTCCACAGCTAGATAGTGAAAGTAGTTCCCTGTCCGTGGAGTCATTGTAGGAGCTCTGATCAGTGCTACTATGGCTCCTTCTAGACCTCCTGGTTCCTGCTGACACTGGGCTTCACTGGTTCTTAGTGGATCACTGGTCTTCCTGGATCCTTTTCCATCTTTGTCCAGTCTCACAGTCACATTGTTCACTTCCTCTGTTCACTTCTTCTCCATGTGGAGCCATGATGCAGACATAGATAGACCCAGTCCATAGGTCCAGACCTGGTCCATAGATAGACCCAGTCCACAGGTCCGGACCTGGTCCATAGATAGACCCAGTCCACAGGTCCGGACCTGGTCCATAGATAGACCCAGTCCACAGGTCCAGACCTGGTCCATAGATAGACCCAGTCCACAGGTCCGGACCTGGTCCATAGATAGACCCAGTCCACAGGTCCGGACCTGGTCCACAGATAGACCCAGTCCACAGGTCCGGACCTGGTCCACAGATAGACCCAGTCCACAGGTCCGGACCTGGTCCACAGATAGACCCAGTCCACAGGTCCGGACCTGGTCCACAGATAGACCCAGTCCACAGGTCCGGACCTGGTCCACAGACAGACCCAGTTCAAAGGTCCGGACCTGGTCCACAGACAGACCCAGTTCAAAGGTCCGGACCTGGTCCACAGACAGACCCAGTCCACAGGTCCGGACCTGGTCCACAGATAGACCCAGTTCAAAGGTCCGGACCTGGTCCACAGACAGACCCAGTCCACAGGTCCGGACCTGGTCCACAGACAGACCCAGTCCACAGGTCCGGACCTGGTCCATAGATAGACCCAGTCCACAGGTCCAGACCTGGTCCATAGATAGACCCAGTCCACAGGTCCAGACCTGGTCCACAGATAGACCCAGTCCACAGGTCTAGACCTGGTCCATAGATAGACCCAGTCCACAGGTCCAGACCTGAGGAGGTTCTCAGTAGAACCAGGGTCATCATCAGAACCACAGCTGGACTCTGGTTGGTTCTCTGAGGTTCTACTTCAGAGCCTGAATTTACAATCTAATATAATGAGGAGTTTATTTTTGATGTTCTTCGGCTGTTCAAGGTCATAGAATGTAGATCTGCTGACATTCAGGTGAAGCTGCTGTTGTTTCTGTTCCTCTTATCAGCAGTAGAATATAATAAAACTCTGAACTTCCACCACAGACATGAGCTCTGATGTGGTTCAGGTGGTGGATAAAAGACATGTTCTGCTCGTTTCCACACCAGGAAGCTTTCGAGGGGGAATGTGAGCAGATCAGAGACGTGATCCGGAGACCAGAGCGGTGCAGAGAGCTGTGGGTGGATCAGTACGTGAGATGACAGAGGAAGAGGTGGAGACTCGGCAGCAGCTCGACGGCGGAGGAAAACCCTCTGCTGGGCTTCTCTCAGGATGCTTTAATATGGGTGGATGAGAGGGAGGACGGGGGGGGGAGGCTGATGGAGGGAGCCGCTGCAGTGCATTGTCAGGCTGAGCACACAGAGAATCCCCCATTTTAGCTCCACTGTGTTACAGCAGTGCAGAGAAGCTCCTCCAGCAGCAGGACCAGCTCTGATCCCTCAGTTCCTCCTCCTCCTCCTCCTCCTCCTCCTCCTCCTCCTGCTGCATGTGTTTAGCGTGTTCCCAGGCAGGATGCTTCTCCACACGCAGTCTGCAGTTCAGCGCTGCAGATGAATCATTTTAAATCTAGTGGATCCCTGTTTATCTGCCTCCCTCAGGCATACTGACTTACTAACCGGATCCTCCTGTAAGACGCCGCACTGGAGAGAGAGCAGGAGGGAGGAGGGGGAGGGAGGGTGAGGGGAGGGTGAGGGAGCGATCGAGCAACGCAGCAGAGAGAGAGAGAGAGAGAGAGAGAGGGAGGGAGAGAGAGAGAGAGGGAGCAGAGGAAGAGCCGACAGAAGAAGAAGAAGAGGAGAGTCGCAGGAGGAAGCAGGAGAATGCTCGGCGTCTGGGCAACACTTCCCCGCTTGAGTCCAGGGCCTCAGTGAAGACACCATGGGATGCATCGGCTCCAGGAGGCTGAGTAAGCTGCTCTCCTTCTGTTACTGCAGGCTGGGGGAGGCTGGGGAGGGTGGAGGAGGACGGGGGAGGCAGGAGGTGAGGGATGGGGGAGGCTGGGGGTCCTGCGGGGGGGAGGCGTGCGTGTTTTTGTGCATGTGTTGGAGCTGTTTTCGTGGCTCTCAGCGACGTGTAGGAGAAGCTGTGGACGTCCAGAATCACGGCGAGGTGTTAGAATGTGCGGCTGCATCCCCCCGCCTCCCCCCCGCCTCCCCCCCCGCCTCCATCCGCTGATTTATGATGCTGTTTGGCAGAACGTGCATGTGTGTGAGTGGGAGGAGAGGGAGGTTATTTATAGGGAGAAGCAGGACGGAGCCGCTTCCAGGGGCGTCCGACCACTTTGTTGTTATTTGCATCAGTGATGAGGATGAAGAGCAGCTGAGGAGGAGGAGGAGGATGGCGGGGGAGGGAGGGGGAGGGAGGGGCAGGCTTCAGGTGAGGAACCTCCTGCGTTAGAAGCTCAGTGAAGCAGCAGGAGCTCTGGGAGGGGCTGGACCGAACCAGGAGCAGGTAAACAGTCTGAAGGCACGACTCCCAGGAGCTGCAGCAGGACGAGGAAACCCTGGTGATCAGCAGCAGAGAGCTTCAGAAATTAAAATAGAGTCAAATAAATAAAGGCTGAAAGCAGCACAGAGACCTGAGTGGGGGGACACTAGTGGGAGCTACACCCACACTGTAAAAACTCCACATCCTACCAGTTTATTCATCTTATTTTCAGTCTAATTGTCTGAACCCACTTGATTTAAGATAAATTCACTTTCCAGGTAACATTTCAGCAGATGGAGGGACGTGTTTTAAGACAACGCATCTTAAATATCTTGTTAAGTCAAACAATCTTGAAATGATCTTGTTTTAGTTGTATTTTACCAGAAACAAGGTTCATTTCATTTCATCCATGTTTCAAGCTGAGCTGTTGTTTGTATCAGATAAATAATCTGGATTTAAGAAATAAAGTAAATGCATTTGATTGGAAAATCACCAATTCATATCAGAAAACAGCTGCATGTGGAAAATGTGTTAAAAAAACAAAGCAAATGTCTGCTTTTGAGTTAAAACACCTCCTTTTGGGCGTAGCTGGCTTCACCTAAAACACAACACCTTCAAATGCTGTCAAACACCACTAAATATTAGGATTTCTAGCCAACTGTGAGAAGACATTATATCTCAGAATGCTTCAATTAATCTGTGTGATCTGATTTCAAGTACAAGATGGTCTTAAATCTAGAGAAGAGCCACGATAATACAACTAAAATAAGTTGAATACATCTCAAATTAAGAAGCTGACATTAAACTTATTAAAGCTAAAATCTATTTAATTCTTTAGCATGTCTGGTTTATTCTAAGACACCTCAGCTTGACAATGCTGCTAAAATATAGCTTCAAATAAGTTTTCCCTGCTGATTTTAAGACCTCAATATTCTAAATATCATGTCTTATTTCAAGAAATCTGACCAAGCAAATGTTCACTTGTTCTATTGGCAGATTTTTACACTTATTTCAGGTAAAAGTGACTTGAAATAGGTTTTTATTCTTATTTTGGGAGGGGCATTTTTTATAGTGCACCACCTGGTTAAAGGCGGTTGGAGGATGAAACATCGAATCTGTTTAGTTAAACACTACTGAGGTGGTTGGATTGACTTCATAGGTTACCTTCATTATATCTGTGGCTTAAACTCAAGTTTCTGCTGATTTAAAACTAAATGAAGTGGAGGTGAACTGAGGTCTCCTGTCCTTCCTGCTGAACACTGGAGCGACTTAAGCTTTTTAAATTAGTCGACTCAGAATCACTCGTTTATAACGATGGTGGACAGCTTTGAATGAAGTGGAGAAGCTGCTTGGAACAATTCGGTTTGTTTTAATTGTGTTTCTGGTGAACATCATTTCTCTAGAAGTCGTTTTCACTCAGACGGATTGATTCAAACTGTTGCGTTAATTTTTGGGGGGATTTTTTAGAGTGCACATTTAAGGAAAAGCAACCATTTAAAGCGGTTCTGTTGTCGGTCCGGCTTCATGAACTCGGGTTGGACCAGCTTCTTCCACCAGAGTCGTTTCAGTGTTTTAGAATCGTTCGGTTCAACCAGGTTGGATGAAATCAGCCCCAACAGTTGGAGATTCACTGAATGAACTCTGATAAATGACGTCAACGTGGGACGTTCAGCTGCACCGGAAGGAGAGAAGTTTAATATATTTGAATTCTTCAGACGGTCATTTTGCTGAGTGTAAACTGGATCAACTCTCAACATGAATGGATCCAAAGAATCGTTGAATATCAAACACAAACCACCTGATTTAAACTGAACTGAACCAGATGTCAGGCAGATGGTTTCTTTATCTTTTAGAGAAGCAAAGAGGTTTAAATCCTGTTTGTTTCTACTGGATTAATCTCAGATCAAACACCAACTCCTACTGAGCTCTGGAGGCTGATGGACTTGATTTAAACAGCTGATCCTTTAACGTGACAGCAGAGGGAGTTTCCTCTCTGCATCAGGACCGGCAGAACTTCTTGATGCTGAGTCGGTTCGTTCACACGTCTCCCTGCTGCAGGAATGGAAGGTAAAAATAAACACGGACGTCCGCCGGCCTTAAATATTCATGTTCCACTCAACACACGAGGCTCCAGCATGTTTACGGCTGATTCACCGAGAGGAGCTCCGCGGGTCACCGGGGTCAGAACCAGAACCTCCAGCCTGGTTCTGACTGAATTCTTCATGAGGAGGGTTTTAAAAATACCCGGAGCAGGGAGCAGGAGGAGGCGCTGACACAGTTAGGAGGCAGGTGTGAGCTGGAGGTCTGGCTGGATGCAGCATCTTCCATGGAGATGAAGCGACGAGGCTCCGGAGACGCGTCGCTTTAATCTGATCGTGAGCCTCAGAATGCTGAGGCTCGTTTTCATAGCAGCGATCAGAGGAGCTCAGGAATCCAATAAGGCTGCTCTGTGACAGTGATTACCTTTAGAGGCAGGATAAGAGGTGGAGGATGTGACAGAGGAGGACATGGAGAAGATCCCTGGAGCTGTCAGTCCACGGAGCACACTGTAAAAATAATCAGTAGAAATAATCAGTAGAAATAATCAGTAGAAATAATCTGTAAAAAATAATCAGTAGAAATAATCTGTAAAGATAATCTGTAAAAGATAATCAGTAAAAAATGATCAGTAAAAATAATTCGTAAAAAATAATCAGTAGAAATAATCAGTAGAAATAATCTGTAAAGATAATCTGTAAAAAATAATCAGTAGAAATAATTTGTAAAAAATGATCAGTAGAAATAATCTGTAAAAAATGATCAGTAGAAATAATCTGTAAAAATGATCAGCAGAAATAATCTGTAAAAGATAATCAGTAAAAAATGATCAGTAAAAAATCTCTAAAAAATCTTTAAAAATAATCAGCAAAAAATAATCAATAAAAAATAATCAGGAAAAAATAATCAGTAAAAATAATTCATAAAAAATAATCAGTAAAAAGAGATTGTGTATAAAAATACATTAAAACACATTAATATATGTACATTATTTTTCTTTAAAATAACTGCAAAATAATGATTTTTTTGCTCATTCAAATGCAGTAAAACTAATTTTATGGTCATAAAGTGTAAAAAAAAACAGTTCATTATTTATTGTGGACATTATTTACACATCTGCCTTTTTTCCTACAGTTAACAAATAAATAATTACTAGATATAATGTGTAATTTAATAAAACAGGGAAGATCTGTACCCAATATTCTTTAGTCCTTAAGTTACTTCAAATATCTGTAAAACAACTTTAAATCCAATTAAAAATTCTTTTATTTTCCAGTCAAACATCGTCGTCATAGTTTAACGTTATGATCAAATCTAAAACTACATGTGAACCTTTGTCTTCATTCAACATTAAATTCATTTATCTTTTCGTGGTTTTACTCCATGTTAAATGTGATTTAACTAAAGAGGTCAAATCTGTAAAATAATGATAAATACTTTATTAGATCCTTCATTTTCTCCGGCCAGGTCCTCCTCTGACCCCCAGCCTTCTCCTCTGGTCTGAGCTGTGATCGGACTGTTTAAACTGTTTTCCTGCCAGCAGCAGCCGAGCAGTCGGACCGAGGCGTGGTTCTGTTGGTCCTGCTGAGAGCAGCTCCAGAGTGCCATCGATCGGCCTCCTGAGGCAGCTGCCAGCAGGTCAGCAGCTGGACGGATGGACGGGTTCATCCTCCAGAAACACAATCTGCTGAGCTGCAGCCTGATAGCAGCGAGTAGAAACACCGATCGATGCTCCTCAGCGTGGAGCTGAATGAGGCGCTGAGCTGCTGCATCGGGACAAACAGGAGGAGCTCATCAGAGAACAACACCCTGATTCATGGGGGGCAGAGCTGGACATGGATCAGGAGGAGAGGGGGGACGTCTTCAGACTCAGGCCAGATGCTGAGACTGAAACCAGGAAGACGTTACTGTTAGTGAAGCAGGACTCAGTCTAGAACGACTGAGGATGTAAAGGAACACGTTTAGTCTGAGGATCCAAAAAGGTCTTCAGGTGAACGTCTGAAGGTTTGGTGCTAAACTGAGTCTGAGTTTAAACCTGTCCTGTACCTGGAAGGACGTCGTCATACGGCTGAACCACGTCTTCAGTCAGGGAGGTTCTGCTGGTGTTTCAAATCAACATGACCTAGAAAGAGCCTTAGTTTAACCAGGAGACGTGTTCCTGAACAGCCCACAGAGAGGATGAAGCCTGCTGTGGTGTTCGCTCTGTGGAAGACCAGAGCTCCTGAAGGTTTCGTTTGTTCCTCCATCTCCGGTGTTTCTGCTGCTGCTCAGGGATTCCCCGACTCTAAACTGAAAGCAAACACTCCCTTCAAACAGGTGGAGAAGCAGGAGGAACACCTTGAAGGGGAACGAGCTGCTGATGTCTCCCAGACCTCATGAAGCTCCTGTCTAGTGGAGCTCCAGCAGCAGCAGCAGCTCCACCTGCAGAGCTGGACCAGCCTCACGGTGGAGCATCAGGATGTATATGTTGGAGGAGGAATCGGGGTGTGTGGGCAGAGCTCGGTAAACAACGTGACTCACACCGAGTTATGAAATGAAACATAATGCGAAGGAGGAGATTTCATCAGCGCTGGAGCAGCTGATGGTGTCTGCAGCCTCCACCCGACGGAGGAGGAAGCTCAGAAACCTCTGAATGTCAAAGAGGAGGAATCAAGAGTTTGATCAGCGGCTGGTTCCTCCTCCTCTGCAGGTCCAGATGTTCTCCACGCATCTAACAGAACATTTATGACGCTGTAGGTTTCAGTTCACATGAATTAGTTCACTGATGGATGTTTGAACAGAAGGAACCTGAAGGTCACGTTGGGACGACCTGAGCCTTTGAGGATGTTCTGACCACAAGAACCCGTCCTGTAGATCCTCTATCAGGAGGGACCAGAGAGAACTTCCTAATCCAGCAGCCCTGAGAGGAGGTTCCTCCCACGGCTCGATGCTGTTGGTTAGACTTGCTTCTTCTCCCCAGCTTCACCATCAGCAGCCATAAGATGCAGATCGGCTTCTTCTCGTCTTGGTTCCAGCTGAGTTTGCTTCTCTCGGCTTGTCTTCTGGCTGCTTGAAGTCCTGGTTTGGAGTTTGGTGTCGGTTCAATCGTCCCTGAATTGTTGTTTGTGCTCACTGGTCTCATCGCTCCTCTGTGGGGGAAACGTCTCTCAGGTGGTTTGTGTTTCTTTAAACCAATCACAGTCGCCGTGGGCGGAGCTAAGAGCAGGAAGCAGCTTCAGTGTTCTGGTGAAACAGTGACGGTGGAATAATTTGGTGCAGGGAGAGGAGCTCTGTGGTGACCAGGGATTATAGCGCTCTCTGATAAACTTTGCTGCTCAGACCTTGTTGTTCTCGTTTCTGTAGTGAAGAAAATGGAAAGAGCAGGAGGAAAGACAAAGCTGATGAAGTGATCAGCGGCTAATATGCATCCAGAGAGTCAGAATAAACGGAGGTAGAGAGAATCAACTGGATCTTCCTGTTTCAGTAGCTGCTGCTGTTCAGGGTCCTAGAACTGGAGCTGCTTTAAGATCCACCTCAGCTGCAGTGGAAGCTTCCTACTGGTGATGTCTGACAGGGAGGAGCGTTTAAACTGGGGAAAGCTTTTCTGTGTGAGTGAGCTCAGGTTCCTCCACCAACCCTCTGGTTCTGGTCCTAAACCAGCATCTGTACATGTTGCTGCAGAGTCTTCATCCAGGTTTGTTGCCTCCTTCAGCATCACTGCAGCTGGAGACAGAATCACTGAGCTCCTTTAGCTCCTTTAGCTCCTTTAGCTCCTTTAGCTCCTTTAGCTCCTTTAGCTTCTCTCTTCCTGCTGCAGGACACCGGCTGCACAAAGATGCTCAGATGCTTCCTGATCTCAGGCTGTCGGTTCTGCACCGTCGCTCTGCTGCCTGTTTCCTCTCCCCAGCTCTTCCCCCTCCTCCCCCCTACTCCCTCATGGCCGCGGGGGAGATGCTGCGTGGGGGGGGAGGAGGGGGAGCCGGGGGAGGCAGCGCTGCTCTGGTCATGTGATCAGCTGTTGTTTCCTGGAGGAGGCAGCAGCAGAGTAACTGAGCCGCAGAGCTTCACCTCCTCAGAGCAGCTTCTCACACACACACACACACACACACACACACACACACAGGCTCCATGTCAGGAGGCTGCAGGGCTTCGGTCCGACTCCCCGTCCTCGCTGTGATTCATGGGACTCTGATCTCCTAATTGGCTGCAGAGGAGCTGTGGAGCTCCAGAGACCAGGAGGACGGGGAGGCTGCAGGAGGCTGCAGGAGGCTGCAGGAGGCTGCAGGAGGCTGCAGGGGGGGATCGAGGAGTTTGTGTTTGCAGGGCGGGTTTTGAACCCGGATGGGGAGAATCTGGGACGATCTCTGTGCCGGCCAACAGAAGATGAAGCTTGTGTCTGTTTAACTGGCATCAGCCAATAAGGAAGCACCTCTCAGTCCGCAGCACCAGAACCCACACGGCTGACTAATCCCAGAGAGGTCGCTCAGAGTTCAGCTGTGATCAGGAAAGTGGAGCTGGAATATCAATGTGGCCCTCCGAAATGAAGAGGAGACCAGCTGACGTGTTTTCAGGAACAGAGGAAGGAGTTTAACTGGACTGGAAGAACAGCAGCTGAAGTAGAGAAGCTCCACAGGAACAAACTGTCATCAGGTATAAATGAGTGGATCTCCAGTGGATGACTTTAAGACCTCTGTCAGTAAAGAATGATTCACTCTGAGGTGGTTTAATGGAGGAGATCATCTGCAGAGAACAGTCATTTAAAGTGAGCTGTAAAGAGCAGTCGGACGTCCAGGAGGGTTTAAACGTCTGGATTCATCTGTGCTGCTGATTTAAAGGGTCGAAATACCAACAGACAGAGGAGCTGCTTCTATTAAACTTCATCCTTCATGTAGTAAAAATATTTACATGCAGCTGATTTCTTTCTGCAGCTCAACAAACTCTGTGTCTTTAGAAGGAAGTTTGATACGAGTCCCTCAAACTAGAGTCAACTATCAGACATCATTATCAGTCCCTCCAGGTGTTTTTCCAGGTGTTTTTCCAGATTGTTGCTCCTAAAATGTCTGAATTCAGCAGCTTTTCTAAAAAATTGTGATGTTTTAATCGTATTTGTTGCAGGAGACAGTAAAAAATTTTCAAAAAGCTGCATTTTTTCTTTGTTTTGTATAATTCATTAAACATTTAAAAGTTTAAAGAGTTAATTCCACATCCCGTCACGCGTGTTCACACACACACGCTCACAGCTCGTCACGTCAGTTAATGAATCTAACTGACCTTCATTGTTTCAGTGCTGCCACAGATCTGGATGCAGCAGCTTCATCACGGTGGTTTGTCTGGTCTGTGGTCCGCTGGTTTCACCCATTCTCCTGATATGTTTACGGTAGAAAAGTGTTTGTCAGTGGATGGTTTTGGTTTGTGTTCCACCTCAATATTCCACGGGGTGAAAACAGTTTAGCTCCGCTTTGGTGAAGAACATCAGGGAATTGTTCTGCAGTAGTTTTTGTTGCATACGTATCTGTATCTTCAAACCATAAACAAGGAAGTGAATCCGGTGACGTACGTGCATTACTGGGGACTGCTGTGATTGGTGGAACTCACGGGAGGCGGGACTAAATTGCGGAAAAGTGGCGGTGATTGGATGAAAGTGCAAGGAGGCGCAGAATTCATGGAGATTGGTTGAATTTGCGTTGGTTGTTGCAGCATCCTGAGTTCCTGGAGGGACTGACTAGACTTTATCTGTAGATCTGTGATGGAAAATGAGAACCGTGAGAGTTTTAGTTCTGGTTTAAGCAGCAGAACAAGTTGCTGCATGATGTGTTTGGGTTCATTTACATCCCAGTGTTGATGCTGCTCTGTGCTGCAGCTCTACCTGGATGTTCACCCGACAGGTCCTCTGCTGAACGCTGACACTTCCCAGGAAGCAGAACAAGCTTTGTTCGTTCATTTCTACCAGTTTCACTAACTCAGAAATACATCCAGAACAAGTTTGCAATATTAGAAAGACACTTTCAGTCTGAAAAGCTAGAAAAAATCCTAAATATCATTGCATCATGTGAATATCCATAAGTTTTGTGTTTAAAATGTGAACTTGTGGTCTGAAAGTCCAAACTGAGGTTCTATCAGCTCTGTCTCCTTACAGTCTGTTCACATGGAGCTAAACGACCTCCTCAGTTAGATAAACTATGTGACGTATCAAAGATCTGTTTCTAATCGACGTCTTTATTTTATTGTTTTTCTGTTGCTGCTTTCTGCCTGAACACTGAGAAGTTCTAGAGAGTCGTGTTTAACTCAGACCATGTTCCTGATGGACAGAAGAAAACAGCCAGAACCTGGAAATCAGAGGTTAAAGTCACAAAGCTGCTTGTTCAGGTGTCCAAGGTTTTACTTACCTTTAAGTAAAACCATCATGTGACCAGCGGCTCAGGATGTTGATGTACCTTCAAACTGGACTCCGGCTCCGTCTCCTCCTGGACCTCAAACCGAACTTCATCTGCTGAGGAAACGTCTGAGGTTAGAAATGATCTGTGCAGCTGCTTCAGTCTTCATTTTAGATCAACAGCAGTCAGTTTAGAGGTTTTCAGGAGTTTCTGGAGGCGGCAAGTCGTAACTGGATGCATCTGTTTAGCTGAAAGTAGCATCAGGCTCCAGACTTTACTCCTCATGATGTGAACTTTGCGGCTCCTTCAGACTGAACACGTTTAGGGAAGACATTAGTTCCTCTCCAGACGTAAAGCAGAGAGCAGTTCATCTGTGGTTTGTAGGAGATGCTGTTGTCTCTGCAGCACCGTGGAGGACTGATGCTGAGACAAGCTGAGCAGCAGACACTCAGAGCCGGCGGAGCGTCCCGTTAAGCTAAATTTAATCCTGTAATGTTCAGCAAACAGCTGCTGATGAGGCTTTATGAGTGCAGAGGAGCGAAGGAAACAACGGGAAGTTTAGAAGAAGCACACAAACTGGGTCGAACAGAGCAGGACGGTAAATCACAGGACGTTAGAGATGTCTGAGGAGGTTCTCAGGCATCCAGGTCACGGTTCTCCTCCTGGTTCCAATGGACGAGAGGTGAGACGTCTCCTAGAAAGTGAAGCCAGTCCAGATGCTGCGATTAAAGACGTGATGATAGAGTCTGTCTGTAGGAGTGAAATCAGAGGATCTCAGAGGTCTGGTTCCTGGACGAAGCGTTTCCTCGTCGCTGTGATCTGATGCGACTGGATGCGGTTCAGAGGGAAGCTAATCTGAGAGGAGCTGATGCGAGTGAATCAGTGGGTCAGTGGGTCAGGCCGGACATCCTCGGAGCCGAGCAGCTCCTCAGAGGACGGAACAGAGAGCCGGTCCCAGCAGAGCCCCTGAAACCGAGCCGCACCCAGAGACCGGCTGTTTAACTCCATTACAGGACGCAGGCTCTAATTAAACCTCTGCTTTAATTAGGATTGGGACGGCCGAGATAACGACGCTCATTCATCCAGCAGAGACACGGCTCAGAGGCTGCAGTCGGGCTGTCGGCGGTTTAATGAGGATAAAACAACATTTATGGAAGGAAGATTTTAAGTCCTAGAAGTTCAGAAGTGTAGATTTTATAAAGGGGAAGGATCAGCTTTGATCTACAGCCACCTGAACACCTCCAAACCTCACTACACTAAAACACCGGCTTCAGCTTTCAAATGAAGTCACATCCTAACCGACCCTTTCAGTTCCAACAGGCAGGTTTAAAAGGCAGCTTACATTTAACAAAACACCCAAATCAGCTCCAAATCTGAGCCTCGAA
>CM045451.1:672990-713301 GCA_024666655.1 Dascyllus trimaculatus
TTGAGTCGGATTATTGTTTTGCATATCCTGTATTTTGGAAGATGCTGTAGACATTTAAACAGGGTGATAAAATCCAAAATCTAAAGGATCCATGTTGAAGGTCTGCTGTGTGGATCTGGTCCAATCACAGTCCCTGTGGGCGGAGCTAAGCTCAGGATGCAGGACGTTGTTCCTGTGAAACAGTGACGGTGGATGGTTTTGATGAACATCTGAGTTCAGTGTGATCAGAGCTGTCAGTGAAAGAAACGCTGAGAGAAGCTTAACGTCTTCTTCAGTTATGACCAGTGACACCCTGCAGGCTGCTGCTCAGTGAAGGACGTTTTAGAAATGATGGTAAATTTAAATCGTCTATTTAAATTTACAAAAAACACATCCTCATAGTTTCAGTCGGAGCATCTGGACTTTTGAGAAACATGAACAACCATGACCTGGATGACTGAGAACAGAAGAGACTCTTTCATGTAGAACTAAGAACAGATTTCTCTGGTAATGATCACTGAGACCCTCCGCCACCAAGAAGAACCAGGTTCTAGTTCTGGTGTTTAGTTGGTTCTAATCTGGTTCCTCCTAAGAACCCGTTTCCATTAACAAGGAGTCCAGTTGGAGCCATTGGGTCTCCATAAAACCACTACGCTAGCATCCATTACATAGCAGTTAAACAAACGCAGTAAGTTGATGATAATATCTATGTTTATCTCTATAGATGGTCTTAAGGCTGATTGTGAGGCGGAGGTCCTCCTGTTGCCTGGACACATCCGTGATCACGCTACTGGTGGGACACAACTGTAGCGGATTTCAGGTCAACAGTTTGTGGTAAACTTCCGTGTGTCCCGGGAGTCATTCCAATACATGTGTGATGGGACCAGGGACGTCCTGGAGAACAAGGACACTAATTAGCGCTTGTGTGTCCCTTTCCACCGTTGATGGTTGGTCACCATAACCCCGCCCCCAGCCCCTGACGTACTCGGTGCTTAGCTCTGGACCAGCAAAGAGTTGGTGCTTGCTGAGCTCCAGTTTATAGAACCTGGAGTCGGTGCTTAGGTGGTGGAAACACAAAGAAGTGGAGCTAAGTCAGGATCTGGCTCTGGACTAGACCTGGAACCAGCTCAGGGGTAAAGGGGGATGTGTCCAGGCAACAGGAGGACCTCCGCCTCACAATCAGCCTTAAGACCATCTATAGAGATAAACATAGATATTATCATCAACTCACTGCGTTTGTTTAACTGCTATGTAATGGATGCTAGTGTAGTGGTTTTATGGTGACACAATGGCTCCAACTGGACTCCTTGACAGGAGGAACCAGATTAGAACCAACTAAGAACCAAACCTAGGACCTGGTTCTTCTCGGTGGAGGGGGGTAACAGACATGTTTTAGCTGTAGGACTTCTGGCACTGAGTTCCATTAGAGTCACTTTAAAGATGGTGGATACTGATGCAGTCACTTACTTTTTTATATTTTTAGTTCTCTCACATGACTTTGTAGAAACCTGGAGTCTCTTCTGTAAATTCTCATCTACAAACCTGAACTAAATCGACCAGGATTCCCTGTTTAAAGGTAATAAGAGCTGAACTGCTGTTTCTAGCCGTCCGTGGTCGTCTGGTTTTTATTCTCCTTTTAAACAGGACACAGGAGAGGAAACCATTTTGGACTGAAGTGTAGAGAAACTCGGCTTTTCCACCAAATGCACTGTGGACTGATTGCATCATTTATTTATGCACTGTGCCCCAGAACGCCCTTCGGTCCTGCAGAAAGAAAGCATAAGTATATATATATAGAGAGGGAGCAGGGCTGTGGAGGGCTGCTGCTGCTGGGCTGAGCGCCGCCACTCGACTGTGTTAAATCTCTCATCAGTCCTGAGCGCCGAGGCAGAAGGCAGCAGAGAATAGAATTACAAGGAAGGAAGGGAGTGGAGGGAAGCAGGAAGGGGCTGGGATCGATGAACATGATCAGTGGATGGAAGACGCTCAGCGCTGCTCTGTCGTTAGCTCATTACCGTAGCGTAGCATTGGATTACCTCAGCCCTGCTTCTGGTCCACTGACCGGCTGGAATACAGAAAACACAGAGCAGGACTCATCGACGTGGACTCACCTGAGCAGCATCAGTCCTCCTCTGCTTACGGAGGTTGTTCTTATATGAATGGAACCTTTTCACATCCTGTAAGTTCATGCATTAGCTGGTTATTTCTCTGTGAGTGTTTCCAAAGGTAGTAAAACCCAGCAGCCCTCCACAGCTCACTGAGAACCACAGGACGTCCTCATTTCATCTGAGTCCAGACTGTTGGTTGGCAGCAGCAGAACCGTCCGACTCTCTGCTGGACGTCCAGGAAGCTCAGAGCAGAAACAGAACCAGACGTCGTTCATGTGTTGATCAGAGTCGGATCCTCAACAGAACCAGGACGGATGTTTCCTCAGTTCCAGTCTTTGTGCTGCCGTCCAGCAAAGACGTGAAAGTAACGTTCAATGTTTTATAAAAGCCTCAAACGTTAGACGAGAGAACAGATTCAACAGCAAACAATCAAACTGAAGTAAATCTGTGTGTTTGTCAGGATCTCTGGAACCTCCTGAGCAGAGAGGAGCTTCTGGGCTTTTCTCCTCCTGTTACGTTAAAAAAAATCACCAAAATGAAACCATTTAGGAGCCAGAAACTGAAGAAAAATCATCAGATATTCAAGTTTCAGCTGGTCTTTGAACGCATCGTGACTTCACCAAGAAAATGAACCAAATCTGAGCCTTAAAATCTGATATTTAATCAAAATCACTTCATCCTACTGGAGCTAATGTGTCTCCTCATCCTGTAGATATGATCTACCTCCATGTTCCATCATCTGTAGGAAGATGTTCCTCCATGCTGGATGTATCTCCGGCTACTAGATGTTCCTCCATGCTGGATGTATCTCCAGCTACTAGACGTTCCTCCATGCTGGATGTATCTCCAGCTACTAGATGTTCCTCCATGCTGGATGTATCTCCAGCTACTAGATGTTCCTCCATGCTGGATGTATCTCCAGCTACTAGATGTTCCTCCATGCTGGATGTGTCTCCAGCTACTAGACGTTCCTCCATGCTGGATGTATCTCCAGCTACTAGACGTTCCACCATGCTGGATGTATCTCCAGCTACTAGACGTTCCTCCATGCTGGATGTATCTCCAGCTACTAGACGTTCCTCCATGCTGGATGTATCTCCAGCTACTAGACGTTCCTCCATGCTGGATGTATCTCCGGCTACTAGATGTTCCTCCATGCTGGATGTATCTCCGGCTACTAGATGTTCCTCCATGCTGGATGTATCTCCGGCTACTAGATGTTCCTCCATGCTGGATGTATCTCCGGCTACTAGATGTTCCTCCATGCTGGATGTATCTCCAGCTACTAGATGTTCCTCCATGCTGGATGTATCTCCAGCTACTAGATGTTCCTCCATGCTGGATGTATCTCCAGCTACTAGATGTTCCTCCATGCTGGATGTATCTCCAGCTACTAGATGTTCCTCCATGCTGGATGTATCTCCAGCTACTAGATGTTCCTCCATGCTGGATGTGTCTCCAGTTACTGGCTTTAGTTCTGAGTTTTGAACAACACATGCAGAATTCAGCGGCTGTGATTAACTAGAACTAAAGCTTTTCTTCTCAGATTTGATTAATTTTCCTGACGGAGCTGCACATCGCACACGATGCATTCAAGGACTGTCAGAAAGCTAAAAATGTGAGGATTTTTCTGTGTTTGTGCAGTGTCAGGCTGATAGATGGGGTCATTTTGGTGATTTTTTAAAAACAAAACTTGCATTTTAAACCTGCCGTCTTTGATAAACTGATAATGCTCCGACTGAAACTACGACGTGTGTCTTTGTGATGGAAGAATAACAAGCTGTAGTTCCTGTGTGGCTCATGTTGGGCAGATCCCTGGTTATCTCCACTCAGCCTCCACATCAGTCTGTTTGAACACGTCCACCAGTGCTCCCAGTTTAGCCAGTGACGGTCGGCTGACAGGAGGACCGGTTGTTTCTTATCTGCCTTCACATGAACTCACCCAGTCGGCATCAGATGCAGCTCGGCTCTGTCTGCTCTGCTTTCGCTGTGTCTGGCTGCTCATGTAGCCCAGGAGGAGCTCATTCATCCGAAGCACATTCACTCTGCTAAACATGACGGAGCCAGTCTGACCTGATCCTGTCTAATCCTCCTCCTCCTGTCCTCCTCACTGACTGTTGCCTTTCCTGGAAAATCCTGTCGCTCTTTATTTCTTCTTAATTTCCTCCTCTGCATGTGGAACCAACCCTCCTCCTCCTCCTCCTGGTGCATGTGGATGTTCCTGTCTCTCACTCTTCCTCCCCTCCTCTCTCCTCCTCCTCTCTCCTCCTCTCTCCTCCTCTCTCCTCCTATCTCCTCCTCCTCTCTCCTCCTCTCTCCTCCTCCTCTCTCCTCCTCTCTCCTCCTCAGCATGGACGTTCTGAATTTTCATGGGAAGGAATCAATGTAAGTGTGGTGGCGTCTTTCCTTCGTACGTTTCTCTACCTGTTGTTTGATTTGACCTCCCTCCACCTCCTACAGTCGATCCCACGGGTCTTACTGAGCACACAGACACTAACTGCAGCAGGTGTGATGATGTCCAGGTTGTGTTGTATTAACCCTCCATCACCTGTCCTGTCCACTCACCTGTCTGACACTCACCTGCTGGATGTCCGTCACTCCGTCCACGCCTCCTCCATCCCTCTGTCCTCTCTCCTGCAGCTGTCCATGGAAGACACCACGTCCATCCTGCCTCGGCTCAAGAGGAACTCCAACGCTTACGGCATCGGAGCTCTGGCTAAGTCTTCTCTGTCAGGTGTGTCAGGTGTGTGTCTGTGCTGTAACTGGTAACCGACCCCATGCTGGCTCCGCCCCCAGCGGGAGTCAGCATGGTACCCAACCTGGGTTCCCCTCAATCACTTCCTCTCCTCACTGTGTCAATGGCTCCTCATGAGTCATTGATGGAAAGAACTCAGCTTCAAGAACACGACACACACACACACACACACACACACACACACACACACACACACACACACACACACACGTCATCGTCATGCAGTTTGTTGCTCTGAGTGTAGTTTTTTTCTTTCGTGGTTGTTGAACTGTGGATGTGTGTTGGTGTCAAACAGAGTTCAGTGTAGTGAAGTGTTTTACTTAGTGCAGTGGTGTCGGTTCAGTCCAGATGTTTGTGAGTAGCAGCAGTGAGAAAACACCTGAACAACATCACCTGGAGATGACATGAATCTGAACTGCATCACCTCTAAACACCTGCATCATTTCCTTCATCAAAACAAACTCTTTAAATTCAGACTCCAAAGTAGAACCTCAGTGATCCACCAGAGTCCAGCTGTGGTTCCATCAGTCTGATGATGACCCTGGTTCTACTGAGAACCTCCTCAGGTCTGGACCTATGGACTGGGTCTATCTATGGACCAGGTCTGGACCTGTGGACTGGGTCTATCTGTGGACCAGGTCTGGACCTATGGACTGGGTCTATCTATGGACCAGGTCTGGACCTGTGGACTGGGTCTATCTATGGACCAGGTCTGGACCTGTGGACTGGGTCTATCTATGGACCAGGTCTGGACCTGTGGACTGGGTCTATCTATGGACCAGGTCTGGACCTATGGACTGGGTCTATCTATGTCTGCATCATGGCTCCACATGGAGAAGAAGTGAACAGAGGAAGTGAACAATGTGACTGTGAGACTGGACAAAGATGGAAAAGGATCCAGGAAGACCAGTGATCCACTAAGAACCAGTGAAGCCCAGTGTCAGCAGGAACCAGGAGGTCTAGAAGGAGCCATAGTAGCACTGATCAGAGCTCCTACAATGACTCCACGGACAGGGAACTACTTTCACTATCTAGCTGTGGACAACAGACGGCAGCTGCTTCACACTTGGACCAGGGCTGATCAATGGAGACCAGAGTTGGTGTGGAGCTCAGACAGTGTGGAGGAGCCTGGAGAACATCAACCTCTATGGACGGAGGACCACAACTAAACCTGGCTGCTGCTCACAACTAAACTTCCAGATGGAGCTAAAGAAGATGAAGAGAAGCCTGATGGATGCTGGAGAACATTGTTTGGTCACATGAACATCAATGAGTTGGGCTCAGATGGAGTCCAGAACCTGACCAGGACCACCACAGTGGATCATAGTCCTGACAGTGAAGCACGGAGGTGGAGTGTGATGGTAGATAAAGGTGCTGATGACGTTTAGAGATGCTCCATGAAGGTCTGAGGAGGAACCAGAACACTGGCTGACCAGATGGAGAAGAGGAAGATTTATCCAGAGAACAACATCAGACCAGAGCTTCTAGACCAGGACTAAGAGGAACCAGGACCTGGACAGGGAGAGTCCAGACCTGGAGCCAGCAGAGGAAGGTAGAGCAACACAACCCCTCCAGCAAAGAGCAGCTGAACCCAACAGAGAAGAATGTGAGAAGATGTGAGCAGCAATGATGGACTCTGGTTTCCTCCATGCTGAGGAGGACTGAGTCTGTCACCAGGAGTAAAGGGGGACAGAGGAAGGACTGGAGGACCAGAGACCCTCATGGAAGACTTTAGTTTCACTGAGTTCCTGCTGTGGAGATGAATTTAATACATTAACCTGAACTGGTGGTTTGTAATCTGATTACATTAGTACTCTACTGTTAGAAGTAATCTGATTACTGTGAGGTGCTGCAGTTCTGAATGACTCCATTCTGTCGTCCAGGTTTGTACTCTCTGTTTACTGTATCTGAGTGCAGTGGATTGAATTACAGCTCAGTGTATTAAAGTGCAGCTGCTGCTCTGAGCCACAGATTTGTCTTATCATTTATTCATCAAGCTCATCTCGATGCGCCACCATCAGAGAGAATCAAACACCAGAGAGTTGCAGTTTGTGTCATCACATGTTGATCACATGGAACCTGGAGCGAAGCCACAGAGCAGGTCTGGATGAAGTCCTCCTTTAGTTGTGAGACGAGCTTCGTGTTCGTCCTCAGCAGCTCAGCAGAGGCGTGAAAACACAACATGTCAACGAGCCAGGCTCTCATTACTCAGCCACCTCACCCTAATTAACCCCATCCTTCCCATGATGCACCTCTGTCAGACACGACACGTCCTCCCTGAACAGCTGACAGCTTAGTCTCATTACATTCATGAGCGTCACCTCCTGGACCTCCGTCGTTTAGCTGCTCCTATAATCCATCCTGTCCTCTCCACCTGCAGCAGAGCAGCAGGGTTTGACTGCAGGTCTGTCTCTGTGGAAGCTGCCCATCGTTAATATTTTAATTAGCATTTTTATTTGTCACGGACACCCAGAGACGTTCAGCTATTCAGTGTTTCCTCAAGTTTTATTTTAACGCCAGTTAAACAGGACAGGAGGCGCTATCACTAACAGCACTTAACCCTCTGATCTCCAGGCAGCTCCTCACCTTCCTCCTACCGGGGCTCACTTTTCCTTTTTTATTTTGTCCTCATGCTTTCAATCGGAGCATCTGGACCGGCTCGAGTCGCTCGAAGACGTTTCGTACGTCCAGATGCTCCGATTGAAACTATGAGGACAGCCATGACCGACGTACCAGCGCTGTGGAGAACCCTGTCGGTGTTCCTCTGGTTATTATCATTTTACCGGCTTTAAATTGCAATTTTAAGGCCCTAAAAATACTAGAAAACACGCATGACTCGGCACGAACATCAGACCTGGAGAAAAGTTTAATATTATGTGGGAATTAAACATGTGAGTGGCCAAATGGCTCCACAGCGCCCCCTAGAAAATTACAAAAATTAGGCCCTCGAACTACGTTTCAGCTAAAGCTATGAAATTTGGTACACATATGTGTCACGACAAGACGCACAAAAAAGCCTCAAGAACCCATACCCACAATGCAACAGGAAGTCGGCCATTTTGAATTTACTGTCAGATTTTTGGCGATTTTGGCAAAAATTTTCCAAATTTTCCAGAGTGAACTCGTCCTAGAGGGGTAACTCAGAGGCCTCAAATGTGTCCAGCATATACTCCAGGCATTAGTGAGAAATATTTATTAACATGTTCCTCTAAAGTATGAGGGCGTGGCCATAGTGACCCGCGGCGTTTTGGCCTATCACCATTAAAGAAACAGGAAGTGATGTCTAACTAGCCTGAACGAGCTCCAATCAGCCTCAAGCTTTACAGGTGTGATCAGGGTCCAGGTCTCATGACAGCCATGTGACCATATAAGGATAGCTCAGTCATATGACCATATAAGGACAGCTCAGTCACATGACCATATAAGGATAGCTCAGTCACATGACCATATAAGGACAGCTCAGTCACATGACCATATAAGGACAGCTCAGTCACATGACCATATAAGGATAGCTCAGTCACATGACCATATAAGGATAGCTCAGTCACATGACCATATAAGGATAGCTCAGTCACATGACCATATAAGGATAGCTCAGTAGCACAACTGTTCTGATGCTCACCATCACGCCATGAAACAGGAAGTGATGTCTAAATAACCTGAACATGCTCCGATCGGCCTCAAACTTCACACGCGTGATAAAAGTCCGGCCCTGATGACATCCATGTGGTGATATCCAGTCTCAGTCGCTGATTAGTACGAAGCGAGGACCCGCCCAACGCCGCTCACAGCTTTAATTTTCCTTAATGAAATTTCACGTCGAGTTTCAAATGAGTCTTTCTGATTTTACGGCCTTCAGCTGATAAATGGTGCCATTTAGGGTTTTTTGTTTGCTTGTTTGTTCAAAAGTCAACCTGCCTTTTAAAATCACCAGCAGGGTTTGGAGCTCAGACGGTTAATCTGGCTGCAGTTTTGATTTTAAAACTAAAACCAGTTGTTTTTAAATGTAAGTAAAATACATTCTGATGGAGTCAGAGGTGTTTAGTTCGTCAGGTCGGTGTTTACTTGAGTAAATTAGAGATTTATAAGTTAAAATATGTAAAAATCACTGAACTGAACTTGATTCCTTTTGAAAAATTTCACAGTTTTTGGATATCAGAGGAATTATTTGGAATTTTTGTGGCAAATTTAACTAAAAGTTTATGTTAAGTTTATGTTTTTATATGATTTTTCCTTAATTTTGGTAGATAACCTAGATTTTTTAAATAAAGTGATTTTATTAAATGTGATGACCCTCAGCTCAGATAATGTACCTGATGAGACGGATTAGTTCGAGGACGGTCAGTGGCCTCAACATCCAGCAGCTCTTTGTGTTTTCTGCTAAATTGTCCCTTTTTACAGCTTTTTAAATAAATATAATAGAACTAAACTAACTGAGCTCACATTTACTTAAACTTCTTCTTCTTCTGTGGTTAATTAGCAGCTGCAGCCTCCCAGTAGTCAAACCAGTTGATCAGTCAAACCCTACTGGGTCCATACCTCCACCTGACACCAACACATCTACCTGACATCTGCATCATCACCTCCTTCTCCTCCTCCTTCTTCTTCTTCTTCTCCTTCCACCGCCACCTGATCTCCTCTGTGTCAACCTCTAATCTGTCACCTCCTCCTCCACCAGGAGTAACTCGCACCATGAAGGAAAGAGTAACCAAACCCACGGCCATGGCCCAGGGCCGGGTCGCCCACATGATCGAGTGGCAGAACTGGGGCATGCAGACGGTGGGAGCTGGAGGCCTCCCTCAGGCCCGCATCAGCACCCAGGAGAGGGAGAAGGAGCGGCGGCTGGAGAACGACGCCTACAGCGACCTCAGCGACGGAGAGAAGGAGGCTCGCTTCGCTGCAGGTAGGAAACCCAATCAGAGGAGGGTAGAACGGCCTCAGGTAGCAGGATGGTGTGTTCATCAGCTCACAGGATGGGACCCAGATCCCTTTATATTCTACTCCTCTGTCTTTTCTTACCTGTATTCTCACCTGTAACCATGATGCAGCTCCTCACCTGTCCTGCTCTGACCTCAGGTATCCTGCAGCAGTTTGCCATCTCAGAGGCGACGCTCCTGGCCTGGTCATCGATGGACGGGGAGAGTCCGCGGTCAGGATCCAACCAGGGCAGCGTGGCTCACCTGAGTGAGGTCAACCAGGAGAGCATCACCAGTCGAGGTAAAGGACTACAAACATGGCTGCTGCTGAGGAAACGTTGATGTAGAAAGAAGAGACTTAAAGGAGCAGTTTTTAGTTTAGTTTACAGTAATTAACTCACCTCATCAGATTTACTCTAATGCCATATCAAAAATCACCAGTTTAGATTTCCTATATTAAAAATTCAGGCCTGACATGGCTCTAACACCTCTTCACTGTCAGGACTATGATCCACTGTGGTGGTCCTGGTCAGGTCAGTGCTGCTATGGCTCCTTCTAGACCTCCTGGTTCCTGCTGACACTGGGCTTCACTGGTTCTTAGTGGATCACTGGTCTTCCTGGATCCTTTTCCATCTTTGTCCAGTCTCACAGTCACATTGTTCACTTCCTCTGTTCACTTCTTCTCCATGTGGAGCCATGATGCAGACATAGATAGACCCAGTCCATAGGTCCAGACCTGGTCCATAGATAGACCCAGTCCACAGGTCCAGACCTGGTCCATAGATAGACCCAGTCCACAGGTCCAGACCTGGTCCATAGATAGACCCAGTCCACAGGTCCAGACCTGGTCCATAGATAGACCCAGTCCACAGGTCCAGACCTGGTCCATAGATAGACCCAGTCCACAGGTCCAGACCTGGTCCATAGATAGACCCAGTCCACAGGTCCAGACCTGGTCCATAGATAGACCCAGTCCACAGGTCCAGACCTGGTCCATAGATAGACCCAGTCCATAGGTCCAGGCCTGAGGAGGTTCTCAGTAGAACCAGGATCATCATCAGACTGATGGACCCACAGCTGGTCTTAGTTTAGTTCTCTGAGGTTCTACTTTGGGGCTGGATTTTCAATATTGTCATGGTCAATAGTTTGTGTTCGACGTTCATCAGAGGAAATATTCTGCTGAGGTCTAGAATCATTTGACATTTAAATGATGACCACATGGACGTCCTGGTTCTAGTCTGTGCTGTATGTAGGTTTCCATGTCTTCCTCTAAGTCTCATAAACACTGAACAGGGTGATCATATGTGGCTGTGTTTACTCCTGGCCTCGTCTTTTACTTCCCTCTGGAGAGACAGAAACACTGAACAGCATCAAGGCTGCGTCTGCATGATGCACTCTGACAGGAGTGATGACTCAACAGTGAAGGTGTGTCAGCGTTCAAACTGTTTTCATGCCACAGAGTTCTGTCAAAACACTTATTCAGCCGATGTGGAGGTTTTCTGCTCAGTCAGACCTGCTTTGACCTCTGATACTAAAAGTGTTAGTCACTGCAGGGATTAGTAACAACCTGCATTCAGGTGTTTTACTCGACCACTAAATGATGGAGACGTGTTCACTAAACATCCTGAGCTGAAGCCAGAAAACCTGCAGCTCCACTTAAAGATGTCCTGGTTTTCTATTTGCTGGTTTTACATGAGGAGGCTTCAGTCGTTTGTGCCTTTGCAGAGTCGTGTTCTGCTTCCATCTGCTCTCCACTCTGAGGAGCACTAATAGCAGCTGCTGAATTTTTCATCTTCCAGATCAGATATTGCACCACTCCTCAGCAGAGGTGTGGCCTCACACGTACGTCTCCCAGGGCCACTACTGCCTCTCCTCCTCCGATGCCTGGGAGCCCATCAGCAGCGACCCCTCCGGTGTGGCGTCTCCCCCTGCTGGCTCCTATGTGATGGGGACGGACGGATACGACGGCCAGGCGGCGGCTCACTTCCTGTCTCAGCAGCAGCAGCAGCAGTTCAACCTCCAGCAGCAGAGTCAGCTGCAGCAGCTGCAGCAGATCCAGCAGATCCAGCACTACCAGCAACAGCAGCTGCTGCAGTATCAGCAGCAACAGGTGACGACCGACGGCAGCTGGAGTCTGTTTACCACCAGTTGAAACACAGTAGAGGCTGCATGAGGCCGAGGGATGCAACTAACTACTACTGAGATCATTATATGGATTATTGATTGATTATTAGGTCTCTTAAATGTCTGGTTCAGTCTAAAGATGTTCAGTTTACTGTCAAAGAGGAGGAAAGAAACCAGGAAATATTCACATTGAAGAAGATTAAACCAGAGAATTTAGAATCAAGTCAGAGTTGAGTTGCTTCTAGAACTGTGACAGAAAGTGTTTGGAGCTCAGAGGTTTCATCTGATCAACCTCAGACTCATGTTTACATCAGAGAACCAGCAGGTGGTTCGGTGGATCCTCGTCTCCTCTGTTGTCTTGTGTTTCCTGATGTTTCTCCATCATGAAGTCGGTGTTCGGTTCCAGCTGCAGACATCAGCTCTCTGTTCTTCTTGTGTTTCAGTCTCTGGAGCACCGGCTGCACAGCGCCAACCACTCTTTGCAAGCGACGCCCAACAGCACCATCCACAGCCTGGTGCACCAGGTCCACCCTCCGCTGGTGGACCTGTGGAACACGGGCCAGATGGAGGCCTACCAGGCCGAGGCCGGGGGCTACATGGGCGTGGCGGCGGTGGTGGAGCCCAGTCTGTGTGTCCCCTCTGGAGACGAGATGGTGGGAACAGAACATTCACCGCTGCTGGAGCAGCAGGAGGAGGACGTGAAGGTGAGGAGGACTTTATACAGGACTGGACCTGCAGAGGAACAGAACTCACAGGAGGGTTAATAATAATAAGTTCATAATCATAATTACAGTCGTGTGTCAGACGTCATGTAGAGTCTGAGCTGGTTTCATTCATACAGTCGAGGAATCAGTGCTCAATAATCAGAGGATCAATCGACTGAATCTGGATTTCTGATCATCACTAACGTGTCCTCTGTGATTTGATTTCTAACGAGCTGCTTTTAGTTTGGAGCTCCTGGCTGCTCAGTTTAAAGATGTCACGCAGGTCTGGGACAACAAAGACCAGAACATTTGATCAGCAAACATTTTCCATCTGGATCTGTTATAAAATCATGTAGGAGTTTGCTGTGAACAAACATTTAAAGAGTCGTTGGTGTTTCCTGCCTTCGTTCTGAGCCAGCAGCACAGAAATGGCAGAAAATGAGGGATGATGGATGGAAAACAGCCAGACTCATGGCAGCAAACCAAACCCCAGACTGCATTTACTTTGTTCAACATGCTGTTTAAAAGTTGTGGGAGAGACGGTCTGAAAACCTGTTTGATCGAATAGAATGTAGCAGGAGCTCCGACGGACCTGCAGCCTTTTAATGCACCAAACAGCCGACAGCCAGCTGATCTGATCTCCTCCTCATGGATGTTAAAGCTGCTGCTGCTGTTTGCTGCTCCAGGTCTGATAGAAGATCAGTGTTAGATTAAAAGTTTATCTTGAGATCAGATCAAGCAGAAGAATCTGCTGAGGAAAACTCTGTGAAATGATCAAAAGCTCCAGAACAGCTTCAGACTGGACCTTTAGATCCTCTGACTGCATCTGTGTGGTTGATGGATGAAGAGCATCTACTGGAGGATCCAGGAGGTTCTTCACAAACACAGTGATGGATCTGAGACTGTATTATTTAATTAATCCCCACTAGAGGCGCCACAGATGAGTAGAGAACATTTTAAATTTGTTCCCCTCTCAGGTTTTCTTTTGGAGCTCTTTTGTGTTTCAGTCATTTAAAATCTCAAATTAAAACCTCATTATTCATTTTCCTCTCATGATCTGTAGATGCAGAAGCAGCTCTCCTGCATGTGTGGAGATGATTTTCATAAAACGCAACAACTTCTTCTGTTTTTCTTTCATGAACAGCTGCTGCAACGAACAATCACTTTTATTAGCGATGAATCTGACCTGATCTTCTTGTTCCTTCATTTTTCCTGTATTCAGTCCAGACAACAAACACATCCTCTTAAATCTCCTCACACATTTTTTTGTTTTCAGTCATTTTAAATCCTGATTATTGATTTTTCTTCATGAAATGTAAACGCAGAAGCAGCCGTACTGCATATGTGCAAATTATTATTTAAAAAAGCACAGAGAGATTAATTATTAGCAGCTAATCTGACCTAATAATTGTTAAACTGACTGTTCACCCTGTGCAACCATCCAGAAGCCCACCTGTCTTCTCATAGAGCAGCTTCCTGTCGGCTCCTCGGTGACCTCCTCCGCTGACTGATTCTGTTTCCTGTTTCTGTCCCGACCAGGAAGAGGAGGCGACGCTGTGCGTGGAGCCTGAGTCGGCCACGTTGACCCCGCCCACACAACAAGGGGACGCCTCCGGAGGCAGTAGCCCGGGGCAACCGCCGGCAGAGCCAATCACGGAGCGGAAGGCCTCCGACGTCACCTCGGGCCTCATTCAGACACTGGAGGAGAAGGAGGAGGAGGGGCCGCCCGTCTCCATGGCAACCAACTGAGTTCCTGTCTGTCAGGAGACTCTGAGTACAAACTGACCTGGAGTCAGCGAGGACCGAGTAATAACACAGTATATATCTATTAATCCGTCCGTTCAGGTATCAGACGGGGTTTGGCTGCGAGGACCCTTCAGACGGACTCACGATGAGACCGGAGGACGAACCTGCTGCTCTTCAGGCCTTACATCCCAGAGGAACAGGAGAGAGATGGAGGACAAACTGAAGCCTTTCCATCAGGGAATGAACCACTGAGACCAGGAGGAACGGAAACATGCATGCTTTTTATGGAGACGAGCAACTCGATAATGAAAACCTACATACTAAAACATTATAATAAGAATAATTTTGTAATAAAGCAACAAAAGAAGAAGAATCTATGTATAAGTGTAAGATAAGATGCCGGTTCTCCTGCTGGAGGCCTCCTCTGTTTACAGCTGTTACTCCACTCAGTAGGTCGTGTTTAATCCGATCCATCTCATCAACTCATACGTTACTAACGGCAACCCAAACAACTTCACAGAACACGTCAGCATTTCAGTGAAATGCAGAAAACAGATTCTTGTGAGGCCCGAGGCACAACCAGGGTCAGAACCAGAACCGTCTGACTGCACACTCTGAACCTGCACAGATAAGGATTGTCCTGTCCACAGTGTGCTTCCTGCTCCGATGCTCTGTATGCATGTTTCTTCAGAGCACCACGGAGGACCTGTACTATACGGCACTGTATAGACTTTGCACTGAACCATAGTATCCCAGGTGAGGCCCGCCTGAGGTGGACCAGAGGGGGGTCTACTTGGGGCCTGCAGTGGTCTTGACGTGAGTCTACATTTTGGCCTGAAGTGGATCTACTTTGGACCTGCAGTGGGCCTTCTTTGGACCTTTGGTGACTCTGAGGAGGGTCTACTTTGGTCCTGTTGTTGACCTGCACTAGGCTCATGGTGAACCTGCAGTGGGTCTAAAGTGGGTCTCTTTTGGTCCTGCAGTGGGTCTCCTTTGGGTCTAAAGTGGGCCTCCTGTGGGCCTGAGTTCGATCTACTTCGAGCCAACAGTGGGTCTACTTTGGACCTACACTAGACCTGAGGTGGATCTACTTTGGTCCTGTTGTTGACCTGCAGTGAACCTGGTCTAGGCCTGGTGTAGGTCTACTTTGGGCTTTAAGTATCCTGTCTTTGGTCCTGAGTTGGATCTACTTTGGACCTGCAGTGGGTCTACCTTAGGTTTGACGTGGACCGACAGTAAACCTACTATGAGCCTGGTGGGGGTCTACTTTGAACCTGTTCTGGGCCTGGTGTGGGTCTACTTTGAACCTGTTCTGGGCCTGGTGTGGGTCTACTTTGAACCTGCGGTGGGCCTGATGGGGGTCTACTTTGGACCCACGTTGGGCCTCGTGGGGGTCTAGTTTAGACCTGCATCGGGTCTACTTTAGGTTTGATGTAGACCGACAGTGAACCTGCTCTGGGCCTGGTGTGGGTCTATTTGGACCTGCTCTGGACCTGGTGTGGGTCTACTTTGGACCTGCGTTGGGCCTGGTGTGGGTCTACTTTGGACCTGCTCTGGACCTGGTGGGGGTCTACTTTGGACCTGCTCTGGACCTGGTGGGGGTCTACTTTGGACCTGCTCTGGACCTGGTGTGGGTCTATTTGGACCTGCTCTGGACCTGGTGTGGGTCTACTTTGGACCTGCTCTGGGCCTGGTGTGGGTCTACTTTGGACCTGCTCTGGACCTGGTGTGGGTCTACTTTGGACCTGCTCTGGACCTGGTGTGGGTCTAGTTTGGACCTGCTCTGGGCCTGGTGTGGGTCTACTTTGGACCTGCATTGGGCCTGGTGTTAGTCTACTTTGGACCTGCGTTGGGCCTGGTGGGGGTCTACTTTGGACCCACGTTGGGCCTGGTGGGGGTCTACTCTGGACCTGCTCTGGGCCTGGTGTGGGTCTACTTTGGACCTGCATTGGGCCTGGTGTTAGTCTAGTTTGGACCTGCGTCGGGCCTGGTGGGGGTCTACTCTGGACCCGCGTCGGGCCTGGTGGGGGTCTACTCTGGACCCGCGTCGGGCCTGGTGGGGGTCTACCTTGGACCTGCGTCGGGTCCGGTCTGGGCTCCAGCTGCAGGTGTCCTGACGGAGACGTAAAGACTGAGCTGCATATGCGAACCTCTTTTGCACTGATGCAATCCAGCAGACCGGAGGCGGCCTTGGGTCTGCTGACGTCCCCCATCCCCCCTGAAAGCTTTCAGAACCACCGACAACCAAAACCGAGCCACTAAACAACACGAACCCTCAGCTGCTCTCTGCTCCACGCGCAGGACGATAACCACTACTCTGAATGTACCGACGGCTGGGCTGGTCCACGTGGACAGAACCCGGAGGTTTACCGAGGAACCAAGGACCGTGTTGGGAACTGGACTCACTGCTGGCTCACCTACACAACCACACACACACACACACACACACACACACACACAACACTGTCTGCACAACTACCTGTTCTCATACAACTGAACTGCTTCCTCGTGTTCGTGACCAAACATTCCAAAAGGTGGAACGTCTTTCCTGCAATGTTCTGAGGACGTTCTGTGGACGTTGTTGAAGGAACACATCATGGAAAGTTCTTCTATCAAACAGGACGGAGGAACGTTCTCAAGCCAACATTCATAAAACGTTTCCTAGATGTTACCGAGGCCTCAGATGAGAACGTTCCCGTAATGTGGTTTATTAAAGGTGGAACATTTACCTGTTGTTGTCGAGGGAACACATTAGAGAACGTTCTCCTGTAAAACGTTCTTCGACAAATCTTTTCCACAACGATGGTTAAAGGAGAACATCCTCAAACCAACATTCATAAAACGTTTCCTAGATGTTACCGAGGCCTCGGATGACAGAACGTTTTATACAGAACGTTCCTCTAATGTGGTTTATTAAAGGTGGAACATTTTGCCTTTCTGTGGAGGGAACACATTAGAGAACGTTCTTCTGTGAGGCTTTTCCACCATGATAACAAAGTAAGGATGTTCTCAACACAACATTCCAAAAACGTTTTCTAGATGTTATCAAAACCTCAGATGACAGAACGTTCTTTAGAAAAAGTTCCTGCACTGATATACGTTAACAAAGATTCTGGCTGCAACGTTCTGAGGATGTTTTGGGGATGTTGTTGATGGAACACATTATACAATCTATAAAACGTTCCCACAATGTTCTCATAATGTTGCAGGACAACAAAGCAGGAACTTTTTAAACCAACATCCAGATGCTATCCAGACCTCAGATGGTAGAAGGTTCTCTACAGGATGTTCTTCACTTTACTATATTAACATTCTGGCTGCAACGTTCTGAGGATGTTTTGGGGATGTTGTTGATGGAACACATTATACAATCCATAAAATGTTCCCACAATGTTCCATGATAACAAAGAAAGAACTTCTTAAACCAATATTTGGAAAACGTTTTATAGATGTTGTGGAAACCTCAGATAACAGAACGTTCTTTATAAAACGTTCCTGTCATGTTATATATTAACAAAGGTGGAACATTATGGCTGGAACACATTATAGAATCTATAAAATGTTCCCAAAATGTTCCATGATAACAAAGGAGGAACTTTTTAAACCAACATCCAGATGCAATGGAGACGTCAGACGGTAGAACGTTCTCTATGAGACGTTTCTTTACTGCGGTATATTAACAAAAGTGGAACATTCTGGCTGCAACGTTGTGAGGATGTTTGGTTGATTACATCATAGCATCTATAAAACGTTCCCACAATGTTCCAAGTCTTCAACCAACATCTGGAGAACGTTTTCTAGATGCTATTAAAACCTCAGATGACAGAACGTTCTTTGTAAGTTCCTGTCATGTTATACATTAACAAAGGTGGAACATTATGGCTGAAACACATTATAGAAACTATCAAATGTTCCCACAGTGTTCTCATAATGTTGCAGGGTAACAAAGGAGGAACTTTTTAAACCAGCATCCAGATGCTATCCAGACCTCAGATGGTAGAACGTTCTTTACTGCGGTATATTAACATTCTGACTGCAACGTTCTGAGGATGTTTGGTTGATCACATCATAGCATCTATAAAAGGTGGAACATTATGGCTGGAACACTTTATAGAATCTACAAAACGTTCCCACAGTGTTCCCATAATGTTCCCACAATGTTCCATGATGACAAAGAAAGAACTTCTTACACCAACATTCGGAAACGTTTTCCAGATGTTATCAAGACCTCAGATGGTAGAACGTTCTCTATGAGACGTTTCTTCACTGCGGTATATTATCATTCTGACCGCAACGTTCTGAGGATGTTGTTGATGGAACACATTATACAATTTATTAAATGTTCCCACAACGTTCTCATAATGTTCCATGATAACAAAGGAGGAACTTTTCAAACCAACATCCAGATGCTACTGAGACCTCAGATGGTAGAACGTTCTCTACAGGACGTTTCTTTACTGCGATATATTAACAAAATTGGAACATTATAGCTGGAACACATTATAGAATCTATAAAACGTTCCCACAATGTTCTCATAATGTTCCACAGCGCTGCAGGACAACAAAGGAAGAACTTGCCAGATGCTGTTGAGACCTCAGATGGTAGAAGGTTCTCTACAGGACGTTCTTTACTTCGGTATATTAACATTCTGGCCGCAACGTTCTGAGGATGTTTGGTTGATCTATAAAACGTTCCCACAATGTTCCATGACAACAAAGGCAGAACGTTCTCGGTGTAACATTCAGGTGGTAGAACTTAAGGGGCGTAATGTTCTAACAATGTTGTCACCAAACATTTTCAGAACGTCTTTAAGAAGAACGTTCAGGGAACTAATAGAAAACTTCAGTAGAACTTTGCAGAACGTTCTCAGAACGTTGTTGGAACATCAGTGACCCAGCAGGGAGGGGGATCAGACTGGGGGCTTCTCCTGGACTGAACCAACAACAACCACAGAGCTGCAGCCTGAGAACGTTGGTTCCTCAGGAGGTGCGAGTCCTGAAGGTCCTCCTGCCTCCGTCTGTGGTTCCTGCTGCGTCACAGTTTAATCCTTCCTGGTGGAAACGTAGCCGAGGTGCTGTTCAGTCGTATGAGGACGTGGTTTGTGCCGACGGGCCGAACACAGACTGTCTAATATCTAAATTGTAACCAGCAATAGGCAGCAGCTCAGCAGCTTCCACCGGCTGCTGTCAGCTGCTGTGGATGTACAGACCTGATCTCTGAAGTCGCCTCCACCCGTCACAGCTGTTTGTTACTGTATGATTTCTTTATTTTTCTACACCTCCAGTCCCACTTTGCTTTGGGATCGAGCTCACAGTCTGGCCTGAACCTCGTCTTTCTTAAAGACTAACGGAGGAATGTTGAACGGAGCGACGGCTCGGACCGGAGGCTGGTCGACGGCTGGAGGAGACGTGGCGGGTCGACCGGCCAATCAGGGACCAGGAGGCTGAGGCGTGGAGCCCGTCGGCGTCTTCCTGCTCAGCGTTCTTCCTGTGATGCCGTCTGAGGAACTTCATTGAGGATCTCCGTCACTTTGAGAGGAGCATCATCTCCTCTGTGCATGACTCACTCCAAGCCGCTGATGATTGTGAGAGACTTTCCAGCAGCGGCGCTCCGGTTTATTGACTTGAATGATTGATTTATTGATTGCTTCTTTATGCAATGTTGGGGACAATGTTTATTTTTCTACTGACCTGCTGAAATCCCCTCCGGTATTAGTTAGAATAGGTGTCGCCGAGGTGAAGCAGCGAGTCCAGGCGGGTTTGGAGCTCCTCAGATTAAAGATGGTCGGGCAGCTCTCAGTTTAAACATCAGAAACAAGCTCAGAGGCTCCCAACCTGCAGACGGACCCCCTTCACCCGGCAGCACGTATTAATTTATTTATTGAACCAGTACTTGGTGGGGAGGACTGGTGCGACGGCGTGTACAGAGTCTTTAGCTTCATGCAGGAACCCTCCGGGAGCAGCTTCTTCTTTCTGGGTCAGACGTGGAGGAAAGACTTGAGGCTTTACGTCCGCTGATGGAGACCCATCGCGGCTCATTTGGGCTCGACTGTTCAGGAAACACGAAACCAGAAGAGACTCTGCTTCACTGAGAGCTCGCTCCAGACGAAACCAACCAAATCTGATCAGAGGTCCTCCTCAGAACCTCCTGGTCCTCCATCTCCAGAACCTCCATCACTGATCAGAGTTCTACCTTCAGACCATGAAGGTCTCCTTGAAGTCCATAGAGGGGGGTCCACATGGATCAGAACCTCATCAGTCCAGCAGATAGACACATGACATGTAGGAGGAACAACACACTGGAGTTCTGCTAGAACCTGGACCCAGATCAGTTTACATCCATCCAGGAGTCTCAGTCTCAACACCTGGTTTAGTTCATGTTCTCTAGAACCAACTCTACTACTTCATGAATCCTGTCTACAGATGATCCTTTAATGATCCTTCCATTGTCTCTAACTGTTCTGACCAACCTCCTACCAACATGCTGATAGGAGCCTTAAAGTTTACCCAGAATGCACTTGTTAAAGTTTCCTCTGGTGGATGATCAGAAACCAGAAACACATCCAGGAACCACTGATGGTTTCTAGGACTCTATGTCAGACATTAGACTGTTCACACCAGGAGACATCCCATAATACTGATGCTACAGCTGATTAGGGTGTTGACTGGAGGTTTTGAGGCATTCTGGATCAGCTTGAAGAAGAATGGATGATTTACAAATCATTTTAGACGAGTCTCAGTGGATTCTGGACTGTTTTTAGTCATTTAAACTCACTTTAAACTAATTTAAACTCATTTAAACAGGTTTGGAATCACTCTGGACATGCTGTTGTTGTCATTGTCGTTACGTTTTGAGTCAGTTTGGAAAAGCTTCCAGGAATTTTGGACCATTTTTGTGTCTTTTGGATAAACTTATGGGACATTTTGAGTAATTTTGAACAGACTTAAGCAACCAGTTGAACAAAGACTAGATTTATTCTTCAGACTGTGACGATGGATGGATGTCAGATTAACTGGAACCATTCTGGAGTCAGTTTCCTCCCTTTGTGAGGTCATTTTGTGTGTCTTTGTGGTATTTTTGGCTCTTTTCGAGGTGATCTGGGTCCAGGTTCTACCAGAACTCCAGTGTGTTGTTCCTCCTACATGTCATGTGTCTATCTGCTGGACTGATGAGGTTCTGATCCATGTGGACCCCCCTCTATGGACTTCAAGGAGACCTTCATGGTTCGAAGGTAGAACTCAGATCAGTGATGGAGGTTCTGGAGATGGAGGACCAGGCTGGAGGTCCTGGTTGGTTCTCCTGGACTGGCTCTCTGGGTTCCTTTACTGCTTTTTTTTTGTTTAAAATCTCAATGAATGAATAAACGAATAAGAAGAAGCCAAATATATTTCTGTGATGCTAAGGTTTACTGATCTTTGTTAACCAGCTCAGTTGGTCTTTTGTATGATCTACTGCCATCTTCCAGAGTCACGGTCTGCAGGCATGATGCTCCTCCTCCTCCTCCTCCTCCTCCTCCTCTATCTCCTCGTATCCGTTCTGTATTCGTGTCTGTCTGTCTGTCTGTCTGTACAGTAAGTTGTCTGCTGTCTTGTTGGAAGAATCACTGCCTGAAAAAACAGAAAATATCTCATCATTCTGAGGGGGTCTGGAGCAGTCGGTCTGGTCTGGAGATCCAGTAGCTGCTGTAAAGTCTGACTGGGTTTGTTTGTCTGGGCGGAGGAACACTCTGAACATCACCTATGCATGCTTGTTGGACGGCTGTCACGGGAGGGTTCTTCCACGTGGTCCCTTCTCTTCTGTTTCTACCTGTTTCCTCCTTTTCCTGCACGACAGAACCTCCTCCACTCTGCTCCTCTGCCGTCTCCTCTTCTTTTCTCTGGTGGAGAAAGAGCAAATAAACGAACCAACAAACAAACAGCGCCTCCTGTGTGTGCGTGTCTTTTCTCACGTGTCCTCTGGAGCCTCGAACACGCCTGACGGAGCAGCAGGAGGCGCTGATCCGGCCTGTCAGGCTCCTCCACAAACACTCCTCTCCTGCTCATCAGGGCTTCATGCAGGCAGAATATTAATGACAAGTGGTGTCAGACGGGCCTCCTCTGCTGGGACCGGCCGCCTGTTTGTTCAAGCCCACACAGGAATCAGAGCCTCCAACACTCTGCTGACCTTCTCATCAGTAAACGTTGAGATATTCTGTGTTCCAGTGCTGATGTTCTGTCGCCCTCAGAGGCAGCAGAGCGTCGGTGGATCCATGACTGTGGTCCAGTTTAGCTCCACAGTCACTGGATGAATTAGGATTAGATTTAACACAAAGGTTCCTGATCCCCTGAGGATGAATCCTAATGACTGCTGCTGACCTCCAGTCGGTCCTCTGGCGCCACCGTCTGGCTGTCATCTGTAGTTTTTCAGTTTAAAATATCTGATAGATGCCCCTGTTCCTCTGAGGGTGAAGATAAAACCTTTAACTCTCTGAACCCAGAGCAGGTTCTGGACGGTGGTTTGCTGCTGTCACTGATCATTTATGATGCAAACGTTTAACAACCTGGATCAGCCTGTCTGGTGTCCACAGCTCTAACTAATGCTGCTCCACCTACTATTAATGTTGAACATTCTTAGTTTTCTGACTCGTCTCCTCTCTGCTCTGTGGAAACACTGCCTGCAGTTCAACCCAGACGTTTAAATGTTCGTCACATGGCTTCACGGCTGCTCAGAGGATCGCAGATTATCTGTTTTTAAAGTAGCTTTTTAACTTTTAAACGTTTAGTGTTTGACAAACGTTTAAATGACACCTGGAGCCAAAAGAGACGAAGCTAAAAACCCAGATTTTAAACTCAGACTTGGTTCATTTCAGGCTGAAGGGTCAACTTATCAGGTTAAATTCTATCCAGCTGTTACGTCGGTCGCTCCCACCAGCCTCAGATATATTCTACATTCAGTCGTTCATCATGGAACAGCTGTTAGCTTCGGTTCCTTCACCGCTAGAGGCTGATCTGAATCCCAGGGACCAGTTTCTGATCCACACTTAGGTTCTACACTGTAAAAACTCCACATCTCACCAGTTTATTCGTCTTATTTTTAGTCAGATTGTCTGAACCCACTTGATTTAAGATAAATTCACTTTCCAGGTAACATTTCAGCAGATGGAGGGACGTGTTTTAAGACAACGCATCTTAAATATCTTGTTAAGTCAAACAATCTTGAAATGATCTTGTTTTAGTTGTATTTTACCAGAAACAAGGTTCATTTCATTTCATACATGTTTCAAGCTGAGCTGTTGTTTGTATCAGATAAATAATCTGGATTTAAGAAATAAAGTAAATGCATTTTATTGGAAAATCACCAATTCATATCAGAAAACAGCTGCATGTGTAAAATGTGTTAAAAAAAAAACAAAGCAAATGTCTGCTTTTGAGTTAAAACACCTCCTTTTGGGCGTAGCTGGCTTCACCTAAAACACAACACCTTCAAATGCTGTCAAACACCACTAAATATTAGGATTTCTAGCCAACTGTGAGAAGACATTATATCTCAGAATGCTTCAATTCATCTGTGTGATCTTATTTCAAGTACAAGATGGTCTTAAATCTAGAGAAGAGCCACGATAATACAACTAAAATAAGTTGAACACATCTCAGATTAAGAAGCTGACATTAAACTTATTAAAGCTAAAATCTATTTAATTCTTTAGCATGTCTGGTTTATTCTAAGACACCTCAGCTTGACAATGCTGCTAAAATATAGCTTCAAATAAGTTTTCCCTGCTGATTTTAAGACCTCAATATTCTAAATATCATGTCTTATTTCAAGAAATCTGACCAAGCAAATGTTCACTTGTTCTATTGGCAGATTTTTACACTTATTTCAGGTAAAAGAGCCTTGAAGTAAGTTTGTTTTCTTGTTTTGGGAGGGACATTTTGTCCAGTGTGGTTTTACCTGCCGCCCAGCGTCTGTCCTGCAGCTTCAGTCCTTCAGACTCAGTGAATCCAGGCCAACAGATGCTCAGACCTCCTGGACCTGAATCCAGAAGAGGTCCAGAGACATCATCGAGGACCACAGCAGCACCAAAACCTCCACCGTGTTAAAGTTAAAGTGGGAAAAAGCAGGACTGAATAAAAAGGTTTCTACAGAGAACAGAGGAGAAAAAACCAGAGAGCCTCCAAGAGACGATTCCAGATCACTGAAGATGTAAACTGTTAATTAAAACTAGTTATTTCATTTTTTACAGTGTAGCATGACTTTAATTCCTGCAAATAAATCAAAAAAGTTAGACGACAATTTTTATCATTTATTATTTTTAAAAATTACAAACTGGCAACACTGATTTAAATATTTACCAGACAGGAAACACATGATGAACTAAATGAACGTCAATCAGTGAACATGAACGGTGATTGATCTGTGTGACGTCTGGGTCACATCCAGTCATCGATAATCATCTCATTAACATGTGATTCACGGCTACCAGCTGTCAGAGGTACGACAGATCAACAGATGTGATCAGCAGGTTCCAGATGTGGAGAACATGGTGATGCAGGGCGAAGACACCTGAGATTCAAAGAGTGAAAAAGTGAGAGTGAGTAGAAAAAAGCTTCCAGTCCAGAGTCGATGAGCGTCTGAGAGTCTCAGTCCTCCTATATGGGCTCATCGGACTCCTCGCTCTCCCTCTCCTCCTGCAGGGAGGACAGGGTGAGGACGGGGCTGCTGGGGGAGGCAGGAGGTGAGGTAGGGGAGGACGTGGAGGGGGAGGCAGCGTCCTCGGTGCTGCCTTCAGCCCCGTCAGCAGCGCTGCTGGGGGAGGACGGAGCGGCGTCTCCCCCTGGAGCTGCTCTGGAGGAGGACGACCTCCCCCATGACTCCTCCCTGGACTCCTTCAGCTCCCCCTCCCCCCACAGGTCTCTGTCCCTGGTGGGGGAGGAGGGGGTGGAGGAGGGAGGCTGGTGCTTCTTGGTTTTCCTGCTGGCGTCTCTGAAGCTGGCGAGGGGAGGACGGAGCCTCACCCCACTACGAGTGGAGCCTTCGATGGCCTTCTGGAGCTGAGAGACACAAGAGAGAACATCAGCTGGTGACAGAGTAATCAGATTACTTCTACAGCAGAGTACTAATGTAATCAGATAACTTGTAACAGTAATACTAATGTAATCAGATTACTTCTAACAGTAATACTAATGTAATCAGATTACTTGTAACAGTAATACTAATGTAATCAGATTACTTGTAACAGTAATACTAATGTAATCAGATTACTTCTAACAGTAATACTAATGTAATCAGATTACTTCTAACAGTAATACTAATGTAATCAGATTACAAACCACCAGTTCAGGTTCATGTATTAATTCATCTCCACAGCAGGAACTCAGTGAAACTAAAGTCTTCCATGAGGGTCTCTGGTCCTCCAGTCCTTCCTCTGTCCCCCTTTACTCCTGATGACAGACTCAGTCCTCCTCAGCATGGAGGAAACCAGAGTCCATCATTGCTGCTCACATCTTCTCACATTCTTCTCTGTTGGGTTCAGCTGCTCTTTGCTGGAGGGGTTGTGTTGCTCTACCTTCCTCTGCTGGGTCCAGGTCTGGACTCTCCCTGTCCAGGTCCTGGTTCCTCTTAGTCCTGGTCTAGAAGCTCTGGTGTGATGTTGTTCTCTGGATAAATCTTCCTCTTCTCCATCTGGTCAGCCAGTGTTCTGGTTCCTCCTCAGACCTTCATGGAGCATCTCTAAATGTCATCAGCACCTTTATCTACCATCACACTCCACCTCCGTGCTTCACTGTCAGGACTATGATCCACTGTGGTGGTCCTGGTCAGGTTCTGGACTCCATCTGAGCCCAACTCATTGATGTTCATGTGACCAAACAATGTTCTCCAGCATCCATCAGGCTTCTCTTCATCTTCTTTAGCTCCATCTGAAGTTTAGTTGTGAGCAGCAGCCAGGTTTAGTTGTGGTCCTCCGTCCATAGAGGTTGATGTTCTCCAGGCTCCTCCACACTGTCTGAGCTCCACACTAACTCTGGTCTCCATTGATCAGCCCTGGTCCAAGTGTGAAGCAGCTGCCGTCTGTTGTCCACAGCTAGATAGTGAAAGTAGTTCCCTGTCCGTGGAGTCATTGTAGGAGCTCTGATCAGTGCTACTATGGCTCCTTCTAGACCTCCTGGTTCCTGCTGACACTGGGCTTCACTGGTTCTTAGTGGATCACTGGTCTTCCTGGATCCTTTTCCATCTTTGTCCAGTCTCACAGTCACATTGTTCACTTCCTCTGTTCACTTCTTCTCCATGTGGAGCCATGATGCAGACATAGATAGACCCAGTCCATAGGTACAGACCTGGTCCATAGATAGACCCAGTCCATAGGTCCAGACCTGGTCCATAGATAGACCCAGTCCATAGATCCAGACCTGGTCCATAGATAGACCCAGTCCATAGGTCCAGACCTGGTCCATAGATAGACCCAGTCCATAGGTCCAGACCTGGTCCATAGATAGACCCAGTCCATAGGTCCAGACCTGGTCCATAGATAGACCCAGTCCATAGGTCCAGACCTGGTCCATAGATAAACCCAGTCCACAGGTCCAGACCTGGTCCATAGATAGACCCAGTCCACAGGTCCAGACCTGGTCCACAGATAGACCCAGTCCACAGGTCCAGACCTGGTCCACAGATAGACCCAGTCCACAGGTCCAGACCTGGTCCACAGATAGACCCAGTCCACAGGTCCAGACCTGGTCCACAGATAGACCCAGTCCACAGGTCCAGACCTGGTCCACAGATAGACCCAGTCCACAGGTCCAGACCTGGTCCATAGATAGACCCAGTCCACAGGTCCAGACCTGGTCCATAGATAGACCCAGTCCACAGGTCCAGACCTGGTCCATAGATAGACCCAGTCCACAGGTCCAGACCTGAGGAGGTTCTCAGTAGAACCAGGGTCACCATCAGACTGATGGAACCACAGCTGGACTCTGGTGGTTCTCTGAGGTTCTACTGAACATCCAACCCTGTCTTTCTACAGAGTTTGTTTTGATGCTGATCAGAGGACATATTCTACCTTTAACTGCTGCTGGTGTTCAGAGGTTCTGCATCCTGGCATCATCTGACATTCAGTGATGTAACTCAGAGTTAATCACTGAGAACATTAGACGACTGTGAAGGCGGTTAGTAGAAGAACTGCATGAATCACAGCGAACAATGATCATCCTCTAACAGAACAACTGCCCACAGCGTGAGATCATCAGCGCTCGCTGTCAGGCCACGTTACAGAGGTGACAGAAGACATGCAGACGAAGAGGACGACGGTGACTTTACCTCTTTCAGAGCCACGACTCCCACCAGCTTCCCGATGCTGGTGACGTAGGCGTGACTGAGGCCCAGCAGGGAGAACAGAGTGTGGGTCTGGAGAGGACACAGATCCAGTCAGAGCTCAAAACAAGGACAGCAGGAAACGCATGACGCAAGCTGACATTTAGAGCTGAGGAGTCCTACGTTTCCCATGATGCAACCTCACCATGTTTTTCATTACAGCCTTAATGTCCATTTTAAACCAGTTTAATCAGACCAGAACATGTTGAAACATGAACCTCCAAACTCAAAATCTGTTAAAAATATATTATTATTATTATTATTATTATTAATAATAATATTATTAATAGGCATTTCGTTTTAAAAATAATTGTAAAATAACATTAGTTTTGTTTGTTTTGTGATTTAAATACAGTAAAAAAATTAAAAATACAATCAAATGCTGTGGAGGAACAAACTATTATTTATAAAAATACAAATTTAAAAACAACCTAAAATAAATTGCAATTATTGCAGTTAAAAAAAAGACTGTTAATTACTAATAAACATATTTTTTCTATCAAATAATAATAAAAATAATAATAATAACAGCAGGTAACTAAAATAATATTTTTTTGCAGAAAAAGAATTGTATTTATTTAAATAAGAATTTAAATACAGTAAAAAACCCAAAAAGTTGTCGTTTTCCAGCCGAATATAAAAAAATAAATAAAGTATTATTTATTATGATTTTGTGGGCATTGGACATTATTTATGGTTTTGAGTTGTTTTTTTTAATTAATAATAAAAATGAATTTTATTATTTTTAAAAACAAAACCTGACCTGTTTTGTTTTTACAGCGAACATTTAAAATATTTTTAAAAATATCTAAAATGAAATCTTTCATGACTGAGTAATTATAATTTTCCTTTCAGACAGAAGCAAATATCTGGAAAATTATTTTTAAAAAACATTCTGACTCAACTACAGTAAAAACACGGCGTAATTTCACGGCCAAACACTGTAAAAACAAATTACTATTGTAAAAATATCAATAAATGTTTGATGTGGACATTATTTACAGTTTTGGCCTGTTTATTTATTTATTTCTTTGTTTGTTTATTTTTTACAGTCAACATTTAAATTAATACTTTTATCTAAAATGATTTAACAAAACATTGAAAACCTGTAAAACAACAGTAATTATAAAGATTATAGTTTAAAAAGAAACATTAATTTTTCACAATGGAGGAAAAACCAAGGAGGCTCCAGGAAAAGGTTTCTGAGACTGGAGAGTCTGGAGGAGGAGGACACCTGGAGCTCAGGTGTAGCTGCTCTCGCTGCCACAAGGGGGAGACAAAAGCTCCACACTCAGCTTGAAGCCTTCAGGTTTTAGAACAACGAGGTCTGAGCTGTAAACTGGAGACTGACTTCACCCAGAACATCCTCAGACGTCTGGTCTGATCTAAACCTGCCTCTATGATGTGCCTCCAGGTGAGGCGTCGCTCACCTTGTGCAGAGACGTCCTCTCCACCAGCTGGAACGGTGACGGATCAATACGTATCTGCTCCATATCGATCGGCTTGTCCAGCTCGGCCTCTTCCCAGGCTTTGATCTGCAGCAGCCAATCAGAGGGAGGCAGAGGCTCAGAGGAGACAGGGTTTCTGATAATCGATCAGAGCGATTAGTTGGCTCTTTGTCCTGATCAATACGGTACCGTACCTCCTCTGGAGACATGGTGTCCGTCAGCGGAGGGGGCGTGGCCTCCTGAGGACAGAGATGAGATGGAACTTTATTGATCCTTAATTCTCACGGCAGATATTTACTCAGAAAAATGACAAAACAGAGTAAAAGTAATGTTCAATAGAAAAACCACAACATAGACGTACGATAAAGGACAAAAAACAAAATAATAATAACTAATAATTAATAATAATTAAGGAATATTACGTATTATAATGAGATATTACACCTGAGGTGTAAATATTCCAACTTAAATTGAAAATAAAAAAAGAAATATTACACCTGAAACTGAGATACTGCATCAAAAACTGAAATATTACATTCAAAATTGAAAAATGAATTGAAAATTGAAAAAAATATTTAAATTGAAATTTTGTGTATGAAAACAAATTATTGCACCTAAAAATGAAATAATAACACTGACGCTGAAATACTGCACATGGAATTAAAACATGACATCTGAAGCTGAGATACTTGATACGCTATATAAATAAAATCTGACTGACTGATTATTAAACTGAACTTCTAATAATTAAACTGACAGAAATATTGCACCTGAAATCAACGCATCACATCTGAAACTGAAATATTTAAAAATACATTGGAATAATACACCTGAAATTTAAAAATATTACACAATAAATTAAATCATTATGTGTAAAATTAAAGGTTGCAAAGTTTTAATATTACATCTGAAATAGAAAAAAATAAACTTAAATTGAAAAAAAAAATTACACCTGAAACTGAAATATTACATTTAAAATTGAAAAACTGCATTTGACAACGAATTACTGCACCTGAAAATGAAATAATACCACTGACATTAAAATACTGCACATGGAATTAAAACATGACATCTGAAGCTGAGATATTAGAGATGCTCTATAAATAAAATCTGACTGATTGATTATTAAACTGAACTTGGAATAATCATCCTCTCATAGAAATCCTGAGCTCCACCTCCTGACTGACACTGATGTTGGCCAACGACTGATAAAGTAACAGCAGATGATACTGAGAGCTCAGCTGGTCCGGCGCCTCCTGCTGGTCCTCTGAGGCAGGACATGTATCATCACCAGGTGAAGCTCCTCCCTTCACACCAGGGAGGTCGTCTGGTTCTGCTGATGCTGTCTGAGCTGATCCCTGATCAGATCTCTGGACTCTGACTGAGGTCGGTACCTGAGGTTCGGTCGGACCCGACGAGGACGTGGAGGAGAAGAGTCTCTGCAGAGTTCTCCTGACGGACGGCAGCTTCCTCTGGTCTGCAGACACAGATTAAAGAGTCAGAGCAGAGAGGAGGTGACGTCTGACGGAGAACCAGGGAGGAGGCGGAGCTACCTGAAGACGTGTGGTTGGTGGACGGTTCCAGGGGTCTGGGGGACGGGACGGGTCCGTTACATTCATCCTGGACAGGAGCAGCAGTCTGGAGGGAAGACAGGCAGGGAGTGTTAGTGAGGGAACATCACACCTGGCAGACAGGTGACCTTCTGGACAGGTAAACACAGTGTTTCATCTTCACTATTGGTCATCCTGGATCAGTGAATGGATGCAGCATCAGAACCAGGGAACAGACGAGACAGTAGCTGGAGATACATCCAGCATGGAGGAACATCTAGTAGCTGGAGATACATCCAGCATGGAGGAACATCTAGTAGCTGGAGATACATCCAGCATGGAGGAACATCTAGTAGCTAGAGATACATCCAGCATGGAGGAACATCTAGTAGCCGGAGATACATCCAGCATGGAGGAACATCTAGTAGCTGGAGATACATCCAGCATGGAGGAACATCTAGTAGCTGGAGATACATCCAGCATGGAGGAACATCTAGTAGCTGGAGATACATCCAGCATGGAGGAACATCTAGTAGCTGGAGATACATCCAGCATGGAGGAACATCTAGTAGCTGGAGATACATCCAGCATGGAGGAACGTCTAGTAGCTGGAGATACATCCAGCATGGAGGAACGTCTAGTAGCTGGAGATACATCCAGCATGGAGGAACATCTAGTAGCTGGAGATACATCCAGCATGGAGGAACATCTAGTAGCTGGAGATACATCCAGCATGTAGGAACATCTAGTAGCTGGAGATACATCCAGCATGAAGGAACATCTAGTAGCTGGAGATACATCCAGCATGGAGGAACATCTAGTAGCTGGAGATACATCCAGCATGAAGGAACATCTAGTAGCTGGAGATACATCCAGCATGGAGGAACATCTAGTAGCTGGAGATACATCCAGCATGGAGGAACATCTAGTAGCTGGAGATACATCCAGCATGGAGGAACATCTAGTAGCTGGAGATACATGCATAGTAGGAACATCTAGTAGCTGGAGATACATCCAGCATGGAGGAACATCTAGTAGCTGGAGATACATCCAGCATGGAGGAACATCTAGTAGCTGGAGATACATCCAGCATGGAGGAACATCTAGTAGCTGGAGATACATCCAGCATGGAGGAACATCTAGTAGCTGGAGATACATCCAGCATGGAGGAACGTCTCCCTACAGCTGATGGAACATGGAGGTAGATCAGATCTACAGGACGAGGAGACGCCACGACCACAAAGAGACACTAAACAACGCAAATGAGACACAACTGACAACGAAGATCTTCAGGACGTCCTGCTGCAGTGAAGATGAGCCACAGTGAGTTCAGTTCTCTGGGTTTAGAGGGTTAAAGGTGGACTCTGGTGTGTTTGCTCCACCTTGGCGGCGCCGTCGTCTCCTCCTTCCTCGTCCACGAAGCTGAAGGACTCCCAGCTGACCTTGGAGGTCGGGGAACTCTGTCCTCTCTCAAACACTCGCCTCTCCGCTGAAAGCCACCAGTCGAAGACGGCCTGGAGCTCCGTCCTCTCGATGGACCCCAGGAGGATCATCGACTCTGCAGAAGGAACACAGGGAGGTTCTCAGAGGGTCTCTGAACCCAAAAATCACAAATGCATTTAAAAGACAGCCGTGGGAGGTACAGGGGAGGTAACAGATCTCTGGTCTTCACAGGTCTGATGATCTGAACGTGTTTTTTGCCTACAGCAGCTTTAAAGTGAAACACAGATGAAGAGCAGCAGCAGATCTCCTCCTTCAACATGAGGCCTCTAGAGAGGAGGTGAAGGTGGAGATGAAGCTCCTCCTACCCTTGGAGTCGACCAGCGGGATGGTTTTCAGCGTCGTGTTCTCCAGCAGGTGGTTTAGTTCCCGGTAGGTGGACTGAGAAGACAAGAACTTGACTTTGCGCACCATGATGTCCTCCACGAAGATGTTGTATTTGCTGCCGACGGAGAAACACCACAGTGAACTCAGTTCTCCACCCAAAGCTGCAGCTGCAACAGGAGCAGGTGTGTCTTTACCTGATGTGCCCGAGGGCCAGCTCAGGCAGGTAGGGCAGCTTCTTCACCTGGATGATGGAGTCGTAGAGCGACGGCTGCAGGCCCTGAGCCACCATGTTGGCCAGGATGACGGCCACCATCATGGGGAGGATGTGGGAGATCTGGCCGGTGAGCTCGAAGCAGATCACGGCTGTGGACACGGTGTGGGTGACGGCGCCCGTCATGGCCGCCGCGCCTACAGGAAGCAGAATTATTACTCATGATAATGTGTGGGTCTGTTTGTCTGTTTGTTTGTTTGTGTTTAATGTTTAATAATGTTAAAAATAAATAAAAAGACATTGATCAAAACAAAACATTCTTCCCTCCTCCACAGACCTGTGAAACCAGGACTGATCCAGCTGTGACCAACAGTCAGGTGTCAATAATTCAGGGTTTCTATTGGCTGAACTGCAGCCTGTCGACTTATGAACAGTCTTATACCTACAGGATGGGGGGCGTCCATGTTGTCCAGGGTTGGTAACGTCTGTGGACTCGTTTATTTTATTTTTATGTTTTTTTAAATACATAATCCAGAAAGATTCAACCTTTGTTGCATTTTAAACTGATTCAGGACATTATTTATCTGTTTCTACACGTCCTCCTGAGCCCTCCTGGCCAATAGGAGGCTGGGGGAGGTTCTCAGACTGACCAATCACAGCGTAGCCTCCCGGCAGGATGCGGTAGACGATCCCGTCAAACAGGATTCCGTTGGGGAACAGCGTGGCCATGATCTCCCCCACGAGGCGACCGAAGGCGGCTCCTGGAGGAGGAGACAAGAGACGGAGGTGAGGATGGAGCTGAGCAGGAGACGCTGCCTCCTCCGTCTGAACATCTCACCTAAGATGAACACGGGCATGAAGGCTCCGGAGGGGATGGGCATCGTCGTGGAAACCGCTGACATCCAGAACTAAGGACAGAGGAAGGGTCAGGGTGAGATCCAGAGGGTCCTCATGAGGTGGCTAAAGGAGGAGGAGGAGGAGGAGGAGGTACCTTCATGATGAAGAAGAGCAGGAGGACGATGAAGACGCTGACTTGAGGATGCAGCCAGACGGAGGAGCGACCGAGACCCGGAGGAGCAGGAGAACCGGAGAGTTTGGTCCAGGTGAAGTTATCGAACAGGGAGTTGATGCACTCTCTGGGCATCAGCTGATCAGGAAACACACACACACAGACACACAGATACACAACACACACACAGACACAAACACACACACAGATACACACATTAACACAACACAAACACAAACACACACAGAGACAAATACACACATAAATACACACAGAGACACACAATGTAAACAGACAAGGACACAAACACACACAGACACACACAGATACACAAACAGATACACACAAACACACACAGATACACACATAAACACAACACAAACACACGTCGACACACAAATACACAATACAAACACAAACACACACATAAACACAACACAAACACAGATACACAACAGAAATACACAAAGATACACAATGTAAACACACAGACACAAACACACAAAGATACACACATAAACAACACAAACACACGTCGACACACAAATACACAATAAAAACACAAATACGCACAGATACACAACACAAGCACGCAGAGATACACAATGTAAACACACAGACACAACACAAACACAGATACACACAACATAAACACCCACAGACACACAAATACACACGTCGACACACAAATACACACAGATACACAACAGAAGCACAAAGATACACAACATAAACACCCACAGACACAGTTTCAGCAGCATCCTGTTCAGTATTTGATGAATCAGTTTCTCAGACTCTGTTGTTTATATAATAACTGCAGCTACACTACAGAAGATCCTGAGGACTTCAGATGGAAACACCTCCAGCTGCTTCTCTCCCTGTCTGATCACTACATGTTCTCCATGTCAACATCCAGTAATCAGAAGTCCAGACCCAGACCCAGACCCAGACCCAGACCCAGACCCAGACCCCTCACTAGCCCCGCCCTCCATGAACACAGAGAACAGAGAACAGTCTGGGGTCCAGTCTCACCTCTCCGGCCATGAACTGACCGAATCCAGGAGGGAAGGTGAAGGTGGAGATGATGAGGGTCACTGCTCCGGGGTAGATCAGACGGCTGGAAGGACACACACCACCATCGTCATCATCATCACCACCACCATCATCATCATCATCATCATCATCACTATCATCATCATCACCATCATTATCATCATCATCATCAACATCACCATCATCACCATCATCACCATCATCATCATCATCATCACCATCATCATCATCATCATCATCATCACCATCATCATCATCATCATCATCATCATCATCATCACCATCATCATCATCATCATCATCATCATCATCACTATCATCATCATCATCACTATCATTATCATCTTCATCATCACCATCATCACCATCATTATCATCTTCATCATCACCATCATCACCATCATTACCACCATCATCATCATCATCACCTTCATCATCACCATCATCATCATCATCACTATCATCATCATCATCATCACTATCATCATCTTCATCATCACCATCATCACCATCATTACCACCATCACCATCATCATCACCTTCATCATCACCATCATCATCATCATCACCACCTTCATCATCATCCTCATCATCATCATCATCACCTTCATCATCACCATCATCATCTTCATCATCACCATCATTACCATCATTACCACCATCATCATCATCATCATCACCATCATCACCATCATCATCTTCATCATCACCATCATTACCATCATTACCACCATCATTATCATCATCATCATCATCATCATCATCACCATCATCATCATCATCACCATCATCATCATCATCACCATCATCATCATCACCATCATCATCATCATCACCATCATCATCATCACCATCATCATCATCATCATCACCATCATCATCATCATCACCATCATCATCATCACCATCATCACCATCATCATCATCACCATCATCACTATGTTTGTTGTGTTTATGTGTTTGCTGTGTTTGTTTATTTGTGTGTTTATGTGTTTGCTGTTTGTTTATTTGTTGTGTTTGTTTATTTGTTGTGTTTGCTGTGTTTGTTTATTTGTGTGTTTGCTGTGTTTGTTTATTTGTTGTGTTTGTTTATTTGCTGTGTTTGTTTATTTGTTGTGTTTGTTTATTTGTTGTGTTTGTTTATTTGCTGTGTTTGTTTATTTGTTGTGTTTGTTTATTTGCTGTGTTTGTTTATTTGTTGTGTTTGCTGTGTTTGTTTATTTGTTGTGTTTGCGTCTCACTGTTTGGTCAGGAAGCGGGTCAGAGCCGTGGGCCTCCTCATGAACAGAACCACCTGTCTGTTCAGGTAGACGAAGAACGCTCCCAGGAACCCACAGGAGATCCTGGAGGGTTGAATAAATAAACTATTAATAACAATAAAAAATTAATAATTACAATAATAAAATAATAAGACCTCTGAGAAAAACCTCTGATACTGAAACATCCATAGATGAAGAGCAGCTTCTAATAATAACATAAAATAATAATGATAAGAAAAAGAAGGAGAAAAAGAATAAGAATAACAATAAGAAGAATGTAAATAATAATGCAAATAATAATATCAACAACAATAAAAATAATAATAATAATAAATAATAATGATAAGAAAAAGAAGGAGAAAAAGAATAAGAATAATAATAATAAGAATGTAAATAATAATGAAAAATAATAACAACAACAGTAACAGTAAAAATAATAATGCTAAATAAAAAATACAAAATAATAATAATAATAATAATAATAATAATAAATAATAATAATAATGATGATAAATAATAATAATAACAATAAATAAATAATAATAATGATAACAATAGTAATGATAATAATGCTAAATAATAATAATAATAATGAAGATGCTAAATAATAATAATAATGTTAAATAATAAGAATAATGATAAATAATAATAATAATAAAAATAATAATGCTAAATAAAAATGCTAAAAATTGTTATTATTATTAATAGTAATAATAATAATAATAACAATAATGTTAATAATAACAATGATGACGATTAATAATAGTAATGATAAACATCAACAACAACAATAATAATAAACAACAATAATAATTCAAATTTTCAATAAACAGCCCTGGGTCAGAGATGAGCTGAACATGCATTATGTTTATTCCAACTTACAGACACTGAAATTAGTTTCTTGCTGTTTCTAATGTTAGTTGGATTAAAGCTGCAGCAGCCGACAGGTCGATGCTGAGCCGCCTCCTTTTCACTTTAAGCTACAAACCAAAGCACACGTCCGTCTCAAACCTTCTCACCCTATTATTGCGAACGCCGGCAGCTCCTGCAGGTCGAAGGGAAAATCCATGCGGAAGTTGGTTTTGAACAGAGCCGTGATTGTGACTGAAAGAGAAACGAACATTACAGAGAGACTCGTGAACATCAAACCGACGTGTGATCTCCGGCCGGGCGCTCTGCTCGGCGGCTCAGTTTGATTTGTTTTCATCTGAGCAACACAAAGAAAAGTCTGCTGGGAGGAAGAGCAGAAGAACGAGAGCATCGCATTAAACACCATTCACACATTCTTCAGATGCTGCAGGAGCCTGCATCCGCTCAGCGACTCTGTTGGCACATTTAACTGTTGTATTTACACATCAACAGGCTGAGAGAAGTCTAATATTCAGTCTGCAGCAGCTCCAGAGGGAAATATCTGTTTTAGAATCTAATAAACAGCAGGTCTCCTAAAGCTTTACTGTAAATAACAACCAGCTGATGTGTGACTTAAAGCAGAGAGTGAACAGAGAAAACAAGCAAACAAACAAAGAAGCTTCAGTCGTCCGTAGTCAGGATTATTATGAATATCACTGAATATCACTGAACATCACTGAATATCACCGAATATCACTGTAGGGTCACAAAAAGGGACATGTCTGACATGCAGAGTCAATAAAAAGTATTCGCCCCCCTAGAAGGCTCCCTTTTTATTGATTTTCAGCATTAAATCATGATGCTGCCACCACCGTGCTTCACATCATGATGCTGCCACCACCATGCTTCACATCATGATGCTGCCACCACCGTGCTTCACATCATGATGCTGCCACCACCGTGCTTCACGTCATGATGCTGCCACCACCGTGCTTCACGTCATGATGCTGCCACCACCGTGCTTCACGCCATGATGCTGCCACCACCGTGCTTCACGCCATGATGCTGCCACCACCGTGCTTCACGTCATGATGCTGCCACCACCGTGCTTCACGTCATGATGCTGCCACCACCGTGCTTCACGTCATGATGCTGCCACCACCGTGCTTCACGTCATGATGCTGCCACCACCGTGCTTCACGTCATGATGCTGCCACCACCATGCTTCACATCATGATGCTGCCACCACTGTGCTCCACATCATGATGCTGCCACCACCATGCTTCATCATGATGCTGCCACCACCATGCTGAACATCAAGATGCTGCCCCCACCATGCTCCACATCATGATGCTGCCCCCACCGTGCTTCACATCATGATGCTGCCCCCACCGTGCTTCACATCATGATGCTGCCCCCACCGTGCTTCACATCATGATGCTGCCACCACCATGCTTCATCATGATGCTGCCACCACCATGCTTCATCATGATGCTGCCACCACCATGCTTCATCATGATGCTGCCACCACCATGCTGAACATCATGATGCTGCCACCACCGTGCTTCACAGTGGAGGTGGTGTGTTTGTCATGATATGCAGCGTTTCATACATTAAGGCTTGTACATTTTGAAAGCTGGATTCCTTTAAGGAGACGTTCAGATTAATATATATACAATTTAAAGTGAATCTGAGACAATGACTGAAAATAAAATGCACTGATTTAAGTGATTTTACCTTTTGAACTGTAACTTTTTCGATAAAACTGGTCAGAAATTGTGGAAATATTCACCATAAACTGTAAGAAACTGAATGTGTTTGTGAGGATGAGGAGTCTGAATGATGTTTGAGCTGCATCTGTGACATAAAAGCACAAATCTGGAAAATGTTTAAGTCCACTGTACGTTCTTATTTCCAGTCAGACTAAATGTGTGAATTCATAAAAACATGACACACAGTGATCTTTTCTCTCTGAATCACATCTTATGTATAAAATATTTGGAAATGTGAATGTAAACTGTGAGAAGCTGACACTGAGATACTGCAGGGTGATTTAAATGCAAACTGGTGTGTGAGGATTTTACACTTTGGTGCAGCCGGATGCTTTTATACTGAAGGTGATGACTTGAAACATTTGTGGTTAATCTACAGCGGCAAATATCCCTGAGCTGCTTTAACAAAACGCCGCCTCAGCTGTCTCAGTGTTGGATGAGCGTCTCACCAGCATCCTTGTTCCACACAGACAGAACCCTGAATATGAAGGCGCTGAACGTGGCAGCAAAGTATCCTCGCCAGTAATTCCTCACCGCAAAGTAGGTGGACGTGACCTCGATGCTGAACAGAACACCTGGTGGAGGAGGAGGAGGAGGAGGGATGGAGGGAGGGAAGATGGATGGAGGGAGGGAGGATGGATGGAAGAGGAGGAGGAGGAGGGATGGAGGAGGGAGGGAGGAGGGAGGGAGGAGGGATGGAGGAGGAGGAGGATGGAGAGGGAGGGAGGAGGAGGAGGGATGGAGGAACAAAGGGAGAACAGGAGAGGGGGATGGGGGAGGATGGAGGGAGGAGGGAGGGAGGAGGAAGAGGAGGGGATGGAGAGAGGGAGGAAGGATGGATGGAGGGAGGGAGGGGATGGATGGAGAGAGGAGGAGGAGGGAGGGTTGGAGGGGGAGGGAGGGAGGGAGGGGAGAGGAGGGAGGGATGGAGGAGGAGGAGGAGGAGGAGGATGGAGGGAGGAGGAGGAGGAGGGATGGAGGGACAAAGGGAGAACAGAGGGGGGATAGAGGGAGGATGGAGGAGGGAGGGAGGGAAGGATGAAGGGAGGACGGAGAAGGATGGATGGAGCATGGTGGAGGAGGAGGAGGAGGAGGGAGGGAGGAGGGATGGATGGAGAAAGGATGGGTGGAGGATGGTGGAGGAGGAGGAGGAGGAGGAGGAGGGAGGGACAAAGGGAGAACAGAGGGGGGATAGAGGGAGGATGGAGGAGGAGGAAGGATGGAAGGAGAAGAATGGAGAAGGATGGAGGATGGAGAAAGAAGGTGGGAGGATGGAGGAAGGATAGATAAAAGAAGGAGGATGGAGGAAGAGGGAAGGGTGGAGGAGGATGAGGAGGGAGGGAAGGAGAAGGACGGAGAAGGATGGAAGGAGGATGGAATGAGGGAGGATGGAGGAAGGAAGGAGGATGGAGGGATGAAAGGAGGAGAGAGGATAGAGTGAGGATGAAGGGAGGATGGTGGAGGAGGAGGTAGGATGAGGAGGAGGAGGGATGGATGGAGGAGGAGGAGGAGGAGGAGGAGGAGGAGGAGGGGGGGAGGATGGATGGATGGAGAGAAGATGGGTGGAGGATGAGGAGGAGAAGGAGGAGGAGGAGGGAGGGAGGATGGATGGATGGATGGAGAGAGGATGGGTGGAGGATGGTGGTGGAGGAG
>CM045451.1:713401-723401 GCA_024666655.1 Dascyllus trimaculatus
TGGAGGTCCTGCGGCAAAAATTCTGGTGGCCAACCCTGGAGAAGGATGCCAAGGAGTTCGTGGCCGCATGTTCCGTCTGCGCCACCAACAAGACCTCTAATCGGCCGAGTTCGGGGCTCCTTCAACCACTTCCAATCCCTCATCGACCCTGGTCCCACATCGCTGTGGATTTTGTCACTGGACTTCCCCCGTCTCAAGGTAAAACAGCCATTCTAACCATTGTCGACCGGTTCTCCAAAGCCGCCCATTTTGTCCCTTTAGACAAATTGCCCTCAGCCAGAGAGACGGCCGATCATCTGGTGAACCACGTTTTCCGACTCCATGGGATACCTGTGGACGTAGTGTCAGATCGGGGACCACAATTCACGTCAGAGGTTTGGAAAAATTTTTGCTCCGCTATGGGAGCGTCTGTCAGTTTGACCTCTGGATTTCACCCGCAGTCCAACGGCCAGACGGAGCGAACCAATCAATCACTGGAAACCTTCTTACGCTGTATGACCTCTGAGAACCCTTCCGCCTGGAGCAGCCTTCTCCCGTGGGTCGAGTATGCGCACAATTCTTTGTCTAATGCTTCAACTGGACTCTCTCCATTTCAGTGCTCCCTGGGATACCAGCCTCCCTTGTTCCCCTCCCAGGAACGGGAGATTTCCACCCCGTCTCTTCAGACCTTCCTGAAGAGATGTGAAAGGATCTGGAAGCGCTCGAGGGCCTCCTTATTGAAGGCGTCCCAGAAGATGGAGGGTCAAGCCAATCGTCACCGTTCTCCTGCCCCTGTCTACTCCCCGGGCCAAAGAGTTTGGCTCCGGGCTAAGGACTTACCCCTCCGGGTAGAGTCTAAAAAGTTGGCACCTCGGTTCGTGGGGCCTTTTGTCATTGAGCGCATCATTAATCCCAGTGCTGTCCGCCTGAAGTTGCCCTCCTCTATGAGGATCCACCCCACATTTCATGTCTCCCAAATTAAACCTGTGAAGGAGAGCACTCTGGCCCCCCCTGTCCGTCCCCCTCCACCACCCAGGATGGTGGACAATGCCCCGGCATACACGGTGCGCCGCCTGCTGGATGTTCGTCGCCGGGGACGGGGTCTCCAGTACCTTGTGGACTGGGAGGGATACGGTCCTGAAGAACGTTCCTGGATACCCAGGCGCCAGATCCTGGACCCTGCCCTCATCCGGGAGTTCCACCGGAGGAGACCTGACCGGAGTATTCGTGCACCTGGAGGTGCACGTAGAGGGGGGGGTACTGTCACGCCCTCCACCTCTGCTGCCTGAGCTGGCAGCCTCCCTTTCCCTTTTCCCTCTCCCTCTCTCTCTTCCAGGTGGGCGTGAGCAAGGTGTGGGCAGCGAGGAGCACGGCAGGTGCAGCCACTCGTAATCAGCGGAGGAGGCACGCGTGCGATTGGATGATCAGCTCCCACTCTCTCAGTTAAAACCACGCTCCACATGCTCCTCGATGCCAGACCGTCGCATAGCCTCAGTCAGTTGCCAACCTCTGCTCTTGTTTCGTCTGCCCTGCTTGCTTTGCTCTGCACCATTGCTATTGCTAACGCTATTTCCTCTCCGCTTCCAGTTGGTTCCCCGTCTGCCGTCCATGTGTGCCTCCTCCGGATCAGCTCAACCACTGCCTCCACTCCGCCTGTAAACCCAGCCACCGTCAGGATCCCAGTCGTGGATTGCCACCCCCACTCCCGGACCTCAGCTCACCACCACCCTGCCTGCCTGCCTGCCTGCCCTTGCTCCCACCTGCTCCGCTCACCTGCTCCGTCGTGCCCCCCTCTCCGTTCAGGTTCAGTAGCCTAGCATTAGCATTAGCCCGTTTAGCTCAGTTTTCCCAGTGTCTTGTTTGTTATCAGCTCGTAGGTTTTCGTAGCTCGCTTTTCGTTTCTTATCAGCTCATAGGTTTTAGTAGCTCGCTTTCTGTTTCCTGTTTCGTTTTTCAGCTCGCCTTTTGCAGCTCGCTTTTTGTTGTTACTTTTAGTTAGTTTTCAGCCTTTGCTCGCTTTTAGTTTTGCATTTGTTTGTTAGTTAGTTTTCCTGCTTAGCAGTGATTTTCTGTTCTCCGTTGTTATTAATAAACGCTTTGATTTTGTATATCTGTGTGCCGTGTGTCCTTGCCTGCGCCTGAGTCTCTGCACCGTCCGTAACATTTATGTAGTCATTTCTTGGGTCTTTATGTCGTTGTGCGTCTCTTTGTTGATGTTTTGCATCTATTTTTAGTCATTTTGTGTGGTTTTGATATCATTTTGCATATCATTGTGGTTGTTTTGCGTCTCTTTGTGGTCATTTGTTCCTCTTTTCTTACATTTACATATTTATAGTCAGTTCTTGGGTCTTTATGGTCATTTTGTGTCTCTTTGCTGATGTTTTACATCTATTTCTGGTTGTTTTGTGTTTGTTTTGCTTAATTGTTTGGTAAGTTTGTGTGGTTTTGTGGTCATTTTACATCTCCTTGCTGACATTTTGCATCTATTTTTGGTTGTTTTGCATCTCTTTATGTAGGTTTTGTGCCTGTTTTCCTACATTCACATCTTTTTGCCATCATTTAATGTGACTTTATGTAGTTTTGTGCCTCTTTGTGGTCATTTTGTGTCTCTTTTCTGATGTTTTGCATCTATTTTTGGTTGTTTTGTGTGGTTTTGTGGTCTTTTTGCATCTGTCTGTGGACGTTTTGTGCCTGTTGTCTTACATTTACATCTTTATGCAGTTGTTTCTTGTGTCTTTTATGTAGTTTTTTGTCTCTTTGCTGACGTTTTGCATCTATTTTTGATTGCCTAGTGTCATTTTGTGGTCAGGTTGCATCTCATTGTGGGTGTTTTCCATCTATCTGTGGTCATTTTGTGCCTGTTTTCTTAAGTTTACATCTTCATGCAGTCATGTCTTGTGTCTTTATGTAGTTTTGTGTCTCTTTGCTGATGTTTTGCATATATTTTTGGTCGTTTTGTGTTTGTTTTGTTTAATTTTTTGGTAATTTTGTGTGGTTTTGTGGTCATTTTGCGTCTATCTGTGGTTATTTTGTGCCTGTTTTCTTACATTTCCGTCTTTATGCAGCCATTTCATGAGCGTTTATGTAGTTTTGCATCTTTATGCTGACGTTTTGCATCTGTTTGTTGTCGTTTTGCATTTGTTTGCATAACTTTTTGGTCGTTTTGTGATCATTTCCATCGATTAGTGGTTGTTTTGCATCTCTTTATGAGCATTTACATTTTGTGCCTGTTTTTCAACATTTGCATCTTTATGTAGTCATTTCTTGTGTCTTTATGTAGTTTTGCATCTATTTGTGGTCATTTTGCATTTGTTTGAATAACTTTTTGGTCGTTTTTTGTGGTTTTGTGATCATTTTACATCTTTTGTGCTCATTTTGTGCCTGTTTTCGAACCTTTACATGCAGTCATGTCTTGTGTCTTTATGTAGTTTTGTGTCTCTTTGCTGATGTTTTGCATCTATTTTTGGTCGCTTCGTGTCATTTTGTGGTTTAGGTTGCATCTCACTGTCGTTGTTATGCGTCTGTTTGTGCTCATCTTGTGCCTTTTTTCTGACATCTTCATGCAGTCGTTTCTTGTGTCTTTCTGTAGTTTTGTGTCTCTTTGTTGTCGTTTTGCGTTCCTGCTCATCTAGAAAACAGAGTAATAACCACATGATCTTCTTGCATGATGTCATAATGAACACATCACTACCAACCAGCCATGAGGTCATAAAGTCTGAGCGATAAAACGCTGACAACAAACCAGACGGCAGAAAGTGATTTAGCTCCTGTACGGCCTGTAGCTGACGTCTCTGTAGTTCTGGGTCATTAGTTTAACATGTGGCTGCATTAGAGCTAATAAACGTCCTGAACTCTCAGATTTATGCGGTGATTATTCAGGAGCTAACACGGTCTGAGTCATGTGTAACCTGCCAGCAGAGGATTCTGGGTATCTGGAGCAGAAGGTTGAACAGCAGGTCGGTTTGTTGAGTCGCTGCCTGAGGCGGAGCGTCGACTCGCTGCCGTATTTGGAAACGCTGAGAGAACGAACGCGAAGCTTTCAGGCTGGAGGAAGCGCTGGTGGTCCGACCACCCAGAGGTTCAGCTGCAGGCCTGAACGAGGCCTTGGAGGCTCCAGATCAGCCTTAAACCCAGTCTCTCAGGCCTCCACTCAGACCAGGTTCAGGAGCTCATTCCTTTGAGTCTTCTCATTGATGAAGGTACATTTTACGGCAGACAGGCCGTGAAGCAGCAGCGAGTCTCCACAACCGAACCACATCCCCAGTTATTCTGGAAGGGAAACTCGTTTACCGAAAACCAAAACTAAACACTGACAGGAAATAAAACTTAAATCTCAGACTGCAGTTTATCGTCCCTGTTTTCTTACATTAATGTCCTCATGCAGTAATTAATGGGTCTTTATATAGTTTTGCGCCTCTTTGCTGATGTTTTGCATCTTTTTGTGTCTCTTTCTGGTCATTTTGTGCCTCTTATCTCATATTTTACATCTTTTTATGGTCGTTTTGCATCTATTTGTGGTTGTTTTGTGCTTGTTTTCTAAGCTTTACATCTTTATGCAGCCATTTCTTGGGTCTTAATGTAGTTTTGTGTCTCTCTGCTGATGTTTTGTATCTATTTTTGGTCGTTTTGCATCATTTTTAGTCATTTTGTGTTGTTTTGTGATCATCTTGCATCTCACTGTGTTAATTTTGCATCTTTTTATGGATGTTTTATTCCTTTTTTTCTTACATTTACGCCTTCATGCAGTCATTTCATGCACGTTTATGTAGTTTTGCATCTCTTTGCTGATGTTTTGCATCTATTTCTGGTTGTTTTGCATGAATTTTTGGTCATTTTGTGCGGTTTTGCAATCATTTTTCAGCTATTTGTGGTCATTTTGTGGCTGTTTTCTAACGTTTACATCTTTATGTAGTCATTTCTTGGGTCTTTATGTAGTTTTGCATCTCTCTGCTGATGTTTTGTATCTATTTTTGGTCGTTTTGCATAATTTTTTGGTCATTTCGTGTGGTTTTGTGATCATTTCGCATCTCACTGTGGTTGTTTTGCATCTATTTATGGATGTTTTATTCCTTTTTCTTACATTAACATGTTTATGCAGTCATTTCATGCACGTTTATGTAGTTTTGCGTCTCTTTGCTGATGTTTTGCATCTATTTGTGGTCGTTTTGCATAAATTTTTGGTCATTTTGTGTGGTTTTGCTGTCATTTTTCAGCTATTTGTGGTCGTTTTGTGCCTGTTTTCTAATGTTTACATCTTTATGTAGTCATTTCTTGGGTATTTATGTAGTTTTGCATCTCTCTGCTGATGTTTTGCATCTATTTTTGGTCGTTTTGCATAATTTTTTTGGTCATTTTGTGTGGTTTTGTGATTGTTTTGCATCTCTTCATAGTTGTTTTGCAGCTCTTTATGTATGTTTTGTGCCTGTTTTCTTACATTTACATCTTAATGCAGTCATTTAAAGTGTTTTTATGTAGTTTGGCATCTATTTGCGGTCGTTTTGTCATTTTGTGGTCGGCTTGCTTCTCACTGTGGTTGTTTTATTATTATTTTTTTGTCATTTTGTGCCTGTTTTCTTACATTTCATGTGTCTTCATTGAGTTTTGTATCTCTTTGCGGTTGTTTTGTGCCTGTTTTCTAACATTAACATCTTTATGCAGTCATTTCTTGGGTCTTTATGTATTTTTGTATCTCTTTGCTGATGTTTTGCATCTATTTTTTGTCGTTTTGTGGTCATTTTGCATCTCTTAATGTGCATTTTCTGATCCATTTTCGAACATTTCATGCATGTTTAAAAAATAATAGTTTTGCATCTATTTGTGGACGTTTTGTGTCATTTTGCGATTGTTTTGCGTCTCTTTATGGTCATTTTGTACCTGTTTTCTAACATTCCCATCTTTATGCAGTCATTTCAAGTGTCTTTATACAGTTTTGCGTCTCTTTGCTGACGATTTACATCTATTTATGGTTGTTTTATTCCTGTTTTATTTACAGTAACGTCTTTATGCAGTCATTTAATGTGTCTTTCTGGAGTTTTTGTCTCTTTTTGGTCATTTTGTGTCTCTTTGCTGACGTTTTACATCTATTTGTGGTCGTTTTTGTAGTTTTGTGATCATTTTGCATCTCTTTATAGTTGTTTTGCAGCTCTTTATGTAGGTTTCGAGCCTGTTTTCTTATATTTGCATCTTTATCCAGTCATTTCATGGGTTTTTTTTTTGTAGTTTTGTGTCTTTGTGGTCATTTTGTGTCTCTTTGCTGATGTTTGGCATCTGTTTTTGGTCGGTGGTCGATGCTCTGCTCCTGGTGCTCCTGTGACATTTGTAAGGCTCCTTGGAAATCCTGTTATTCAGACAAATCACCGTCTATGATGAGCTCAGTCTCCTAAACTGCGACCTTTTACTTGTCAAACATGTAAACTGGATCATTTCAGCAGCGTTGAGGCCCTTCAGGAGAGTTTTCTGTAGGAGGACGGTATCGGATTGCGACATGAATAATGAATGTCGTTGCGTCGTCCTGCAGAAATACCTGAAGTGTTTGAGATGCTTCTGATTGTTCAGATTCTTCCTGCTGAACTTCACAGTGAAACAAAAGGCTGGAGACGCTGCAGGAATGTGGAACAGAACAGAGAGTTTCTACGGTGGGAAAATAACCCACAAGCACTTAAAGCACTTAAAGCACTTAAAGCACTTAAAGCACGCATGATGACAGAGATGGTGTTCTTTAAATAGCTCATACCTGCACCGTTTATCAGACATGTAAGAACGATGGGAACGAGCTCATCCTGGTGCTGATCTGAGCCGTCCTTCAGAATAAAAGCAGGAGGTTGATGGGGTCAGAGTTGTCCTTCAGAATAAAAGCAGGAGGTTGATGGGGTCAGAGCCGTCCTTCAGAATAAAAGCAAGTGGCTGATGGGGTCAGAGCCGTCCTTCAGAATAAAAGCAGAAGGTCGATGGGGTCAGAGCCGTCCTTCAGAATAAAAGCAAGTGGCTGATGGGGTCAGAGCCGTCCTTCAGAATAAAAGCAGAAGGTTGATGGGGTCATAGCAGTCCTTCAGAATAAAAGCAGGAGGCCGACGAAGCGAAGCTGGACGGGTCGCAGCCTGCAGAGCTTCCAGAGAACAGCAGCAGGATGAGCTGAAGGTTACTGAAATACAAAAGCCCACATTATTCATTAGAAAGAATGAGGAACAAGAGATTGATTCATTTCCTAGAACTATTACGTAACAGATGCACTTTAATAAACAGGAGAATATTCTGCTTGTTTTCCTGCTGAATCCATTTATTTACATTTGTTTTTCTATAAAATCCACCAGAATTTTTGTTTTGTTTATTAGAAAGCAGAAAATCAGTTTGGTTTTACTTTAATTTCACTTCATCTCATCACAGCTGGAGGGTAGAAATGATGAAGGACCTGCTGTAAAATGATTCCCCATTAGTCAGTCCTTCACATACAGAATGTCTTCTTTCTAATAACAGCGAACATCTGCACCATCAGGACATTATCGTGGATTTAAATGCAGTGTAGCTCCTTTTTCTACCTTACTGGGACTCAAGGTGCTTTTTCATTCTCCTTCTTCAGACTGTCCAGAAGTAGTTTATGAATCAGTGCTTTGTGGAGAAAAGAGAACCGTCCTCGTCTCTTGTAGTTCTGAGATCAGTCCTTCAGCTTTATTTAGAGCCGGACGACGTTCATCAGTTTAAAAATATCTGTGGTGTCTTCAGTCCGGAGGCGTCGCTGGAGGTGGGAGGATTTCCAACATGTGGTTCCTGTTTCTGAGCTGAAGTCAAAACTGAAGAAATCACAGGATGTTGAGAAAGTTTAGAGTTTGAGAGGAAAACACTGAAAAACAGCTGAGGAGAGGTTCATGTCTGCTGGTGGAGGTCAGATCATCCTGGTCGATCACGTCGTCTCCTCTCAGAGGAAAGTTTTCATGGTCCCTCGTTATTTTTACCCCCCAATAAAACAATAAAGAATAAACATAAAACCAGACTGAGGCATTTCCTGCTTCAGATAAACTAAACTCTGACATTTAGATGGATTTTAGAGCAGAATTTAAAAAATTATTACAGCTTTTAAGTGTTTATTTATTACTCATTCATTATTTATTTATTATTTACGATTATTTATTTGTTATTCATTATTTATTTATTTATTATTTATTACTCATTATTTATTTATTCATTATATTTTTATTATTTATTCATTATTTATTTATTATTCATTTTTTATTTGTTATTATTTATTTATTAATTATAAAAAATATAGGTTTTATAATAGAAAAATGAATGTTTACACGTTTTAATGGACATTTTTGTTTAATATTTGTTGGTATTTTCCAGGTTTTTACACTTTTTTGTTAAATTACAAATTAGAACTATTAAAATTAATTTACACGTTAACTGTAGAAACAAATCAATCATAAAATAAATAAATAAACTAATAAATAATGATAAATAATAAAAACAGGTCAGACCTGTAAATAATATCTCTATTAAAATAATAATGATAATAATAATAATAAAGTCTGTATTTTTAAAGGAACTTCTTATTTTCTAATGTGTGACGGTAAAATTAATAATATAATAATAAATCCTATATAATAAGAGAATAAATGAGAATATTAAGGACTGAAAAACGGCGAATGTTTGGCTTCTATTTGCAGAACTTTTAGTTTAGTAAAATTAACATTAAACTGATTTTAATGGTGATTTATTTATTTATTTATTTGTTTATTTTTAACAATTTATTTTTATTTAGCTGATTTTTCCTGTTTTGTTAAATTACACATGATAGCTAGTAAAATTCCAGGAAAACAGATCCAGTAACATGTAAACAAACAAACAAACAAACAAACAGACCAAAATGTAAATAATGTCCAGTATTTTTTTCATTTTAAAGTCAGAAAACTACACTTTTTATTTTATTGTATTTAAATGGACAAAAATCCAATTATTCTACAGATATTAAAATAAAATCCTCTATATTAAGGATTGAAAATAGTAAATAGATTTCAAACTGTTGTTTCAGAAAAGTTCACTGTTTTATTAAATTACAGACAAAATCTATAAAATCATAAAAACACATGAATCTGTTTGTTGACTGCATTAAACTGTGAATATTGTCCTGATTAAACATGATTTAATAAATAGTCGTTTCTTCTTTTACAGGGTGCCATTAAACAATCACACAGATTTAACATATTAAACATGTCGTTATTTTACTGATCGTCTCTTTATTTTTACACATCTCAGTATTTTTCTATCACTTTTGCTGCCAGTGTTTTTTTTTTTTAAAGTGCATCTGTTTCATAATAGTTCTTGGAAATCAATCATCTTGTTCCTCATTCTTTCTAATGAATAATGTGGATTCTTGTGTTTCATTCGTTCTCTGGAAGCTCTTCAGGCTCCGACCCGTCCAGCTTCACTTCACCGGCCTCCTGCTTTTATTCTGAAGGGCGGCTCAGATCAGCAGCTTCAATGTTTCCTCCTTCTGAGATGTCTTCTGTCCTCCAGCTTCTTCCAGCTCTTAGTTTTCTGACTCTGCCGTCTGTAACTGTGAGGTTTTAACGGTCTGAGATCGTTTCACACCAGCATGAGCTCAATAAAGAGGAAGGAGGATGTGATGAAACCAACCAGCAGCTCCTGTTTCCTGCTGAGAAACTGTGACTTTGGGTTTTTCCTCTTTGAGAAAGTCTTTCGACCTCAGCAGCAGAAAGAAAACGTTGAATTACGACATTAAACAGCTGGAGATTCACCGGTTGGAGGGTTTTCTGTTAGAATAAATAAGAATAAATCCAATTTAACTCAGTTTTAGGTGACATGATGTGGATTTTGGGGCTTTTTAATGTTTACTGAAGGTTGTTTACATGTTAAAACTAAAGAAATGACCTTTAAATGCAGTTAAATCCCAATAATCAGGCTTGATGCTGCAGAAAAACGCTGATCTCAGATCAGTTTTGTTGCATAATTTCGCGTAAAAAAATCCTGATTTGGATTATTTTGGATCATATCGAGCAGAATGTGA
>CM045451.1:725901-818637 GCA_024666655.1 Dascyllus trimaculatus
CGCAGAAATATGCAAATCTTCAGGTTCTTTCCCAGTTGAGCAACCAGCAGCAGCAGGGAGTGGCCTGCTGGTTCCACTGGGCGTTTCTCTAAAAACACAACCTGAGCTTCTACTTAAAGCTGGTCCCGCGGATCCTCCAGCATTCAGACCTCCAGGTCCCAGAGAAGCGACTAGAACCGAACCAAGAGCTCAGAGAACATGTACACCCGGTCCAGCTCCACGATGACCGTCCAGGAGAGCTTCGCCTTCCCCCGGGTCGCCTCCCGCAGCACCGAGCCGGAGGTGTTCACCTTCGAGCGGATCCCGGCTCAGGCCACGGCGGTGCGCTCCACGGTGCCCATCCGGCCCAAGAAGCGCTGCACCCGGGTCATGTACCCCGCCAAGGTCCGCATGCACCTCCCGCCCCCGGAGAAGAACCAGGCCAAGCGCTGGCTGCTGGTTCTGTGTCTGGTGGTCCTGTGGCAGATCTACACCGAGGAGCCCTGCGCAGACGCCCCGCTGGCGGCCGCCGACGGCCCGGTCGGCGACTACCAGGGCTTCGCCTTCCAGTCCCCGGAGGAGCCGCTGAGCTCCGAGCCGCTGAGCCGCTGCCAGGACGCGTCCAGCGAGCAGATGATCCCGAACACCTGCCCTCTGCCCGGCCAGGAGTCCGACAGCAGCCGGGGCTTCGAGCAGAGCGCCGGGAAGAGCTACATGGTGGCGCTGCTGGTCTACCACCGGCTGGGCGGCGACAACTGAGCCTCCCGGTACCGATGGACTGTAACCCGCCCGAGTCTGGGCTCCACGAGCACGAACCGAGCTGGAGTTGATCCGACAGCCTCCGGAGGGCAGCGGTGCGTCCGGCGCGGCGCTGCCGGGGAAGGAGCTTCATGCGCCGGCTTGTCCCAGCCAGCGGCCCCCTGGAGGAGCTCCAGGCTGGAAGAGCCGCAGAGACAAACAGAGAACTGTGAAGAAACACTGAAACTTGAACTCAATGAAACTTGAACTGAAGTGAGATTTACCCTCAGAATGCACTGTAGAAGACTGGAAGATGGCAAACTGAGAAACCTGCAGCCTGCAGAGCAACGAACTGACACTGATGATGATGTTTAAATGTTTATTTAGCTATTTATTCTGTTATTTGCTATTTATTGATTAATAATAATAATAATTTTAATAAAAAACAATGAAAAGAAGTCACTGTTTGCTGCCTCTTCACTGTTTATTGGTGCTTTAACTCATTTAATCATGACTGAGTTGTGCTGCTACAGCTGCAGATTGCATTGAAAACACTGATTTTTTCCCCCTGAGGCATCACTTTTCTAAATCCTCTGAGGCTATGTGGTTTTCTGCATTTGGGAAAATGAAAGTTTGGTCTAAAACAAGCATTAATAAGACCTGTAGAGTCATAAAGAGCCTCTGGTTGAACTCAGATCTGCAGAAACTGATGATTTAACGAGGAAAAAACTAAAATAATTCAACTTTTGCTCAAATATGATCTGAAAAAGCACAAAGACTGCATCAGTTTTCCTTCATATGAGCTCAGAGGCCATGAAGGCGTCAAGAGACAATGAAGAGAGGCTTTAACGACTGGGCTGTGGGTTACATCAGTGCTGCAGCTCATTAAGGCTCTTTTGTCTGAATGAGGTCAAATTCCTGCAGCAAAGTTCAGCCAGGAGAAGTCGATTCAGCTGCACCTAAAACCCAGATATTAAAGACGTAAACTTTCCTCTTCAGACTCCCTTTCATTCCATCTGGGACCTGCTGAGTCATGAGTCTGGATGTGCAGCTTCGGGTTACATCAGAGCTGCGATGAGTCGCGTCTGAAAAGTCCTTGTTGTTTTAGTGATGAACGGCTGTGACCTGTTCTCTGCGTCGCCTCGGGGTTTCTGGGGATCACCTGTTGATGTTGGTGCTGGAAAGTTGCCATGGCGACGGCATCCGGTAGCGACGATGAGCACGTGTACAGGTGACAGGTGAGGTATGTATGGCAGGTATGAGAAAGTAGCAGCAATGAACGCATGAAGAGGAGCTTTTTAAGTGATGCATGAATGTTTGTCACAGGAAACAGCCATGTTTGTAGTTCTTTAATAAAAGTCTGGAAATAAGACAAAACCTGCTCATCATAAATAAACAAACAGAAACGCTAATATGAGTCCGTTTCCTCCTCAGTTCGGTTCTCCTGGTTTCTCTTTGACGCCTCTCGACAGAACCGGTTCAGTTCAACTAAATGTGTCAGACTGGTTTCTTCAGGTTCTTGATGGTCTAAGTCAGGACTTTCTTTGGGGGGACCAGTCTAGAACCTTCATTCCAGCCTGATGGAACCATTTCTTCACCACTTTGATGTGTTTGGACTCATTGTCTGGTTGGAACATCCAGCTGTGTCCCAGATCAACCTTCTGCTGATGGTTTTAGGTTCTAATCCTCCTCCTTCATTGTTCCATTGACTTTGTGTGAAGCTCCAGTTCCACAGAACATGATGCTGCCACCTCCATGCTGATGGTAGGTCTGGTGTTGTTGGGGTTGAAGGCCTCACCTTCTCTCCTCAGTCTTTGTTCCATCTGACCTCAGAACTTTCCTCCAGAAGGCCTTTTCTTTGTCCATGTGATCAGTGGAGCTTTAAGGTTCTGCTTCTAGAGGAAGAACTTCCTTCTTCATGGAGCCTCTCAGCTCATGTTGATGTCCAACCCTGTGGACACTGACAGCTGTGTTCCAGCAGCTTCTGGTTCATCCAGACCTGCTTTTTGCTGGTTCCTGGTTGACTCTGGACCATCCTGACCAGGTGTCAAGAAACTACTGGACCAAATGTGAAAAGAATGTGGACTAAACTGGACTAAATGTAGACCAAACTGGACTAAACATGGGCCAAACTGGACTAAACATGGAACCAAACTGGACTAAACGTGGATCAAACTGGACTAAAGGTAGACCAAACTGGACTAAATGTAGACCAAACTGGACTAAATTAAACACCCCTGCTTTTTGCTGGAGTCAGCAGTCAGTAGACAAAACTGGACTAAACGTGGACCAAACTGGACTAAAGGTAGACCAAACTTGACTAAACATGGAACCAAACTGGACTAAACGTGGATCAAACTGGACTTTTTTTTTTTTTTTTTTTTTTTTTTTTTTTTTTTTTTAACACCACAGAAGGGGGTCAACTTTAATGAGATCAATGCATATTTTAGTCTTGCAGCAAAATATATTAATATTTTGTGCATGTGCGTGACCATCACCGGCCCCCCCTGGGACTAAGCTATCAGTCTTTATTGAATTTTTCTATCATGAGCCAGGGGGGGCAGTGCAGCACCTCAGTGAATTGAGGGGGAAACAAATGAAGGACAGGACAAGACAAGACGAACAGGGAGGGTACAGATAGGCAGTGCTATTTGAATCCTATAGAGTGCTGTAAAATGCTATGTCATTCCCAACAACCGATCCCACATCTAAGAATTGGGAACAAATAGTCAACACAGAAATGAATTGGAAACCAGAAGTCCTGACAGCATGCAGAGTTAGGACGCCAAGAGACAGGAGTGAGAGAGAAGTGCATAAAGGGCGTGAGTTTAGTGCAAAGTCTGGAGAATGACTCTGCACAATCAGGCGGGTCCCATCAACTATCAGAAAGGGGACTCGACAGGAGTTGGTAAGCCCTGAACAAACATGCATGTGTGATGGACACCGAAGCCCAGAGCGACTACCACAAGTCAACAGGGCCAGGCCGGCCAAGTGCCCCCCCACCCCGGGCAGGGGGAGCACCAGGAGGCACCACCCAGAAGACCGCCCGGGCCGCAGACAAGCACGCGGACCCAGAAACCAAGAGAAGGCAGCAACCGACACCCCCAGCGCGCCAAGGACAAGACCAGGGGGCACAGGGCATGGGGGCCCACCCGCCACCCAACGCCCACACCCAACCACCCCACCCGCCACCCACCCCCACCCCCCAACCACCCCCCAACCACCCCCCACCCAACACCCCACCCCAGGGGAGGCAGGAGGCCCACCGCAGCCCGGGAAGCCAGACACAGGGACCGAGCGCTCCACCGCAGGGAAGGCCACCGGCCCCACCCCAAGCAGGCCACCACCGGGAGCCAGCCAGAGGAAAACCAAGGCCGGGCCCAGATGCAAGCCCAGAGAGCGCGAGCGGACGGGGAGTCAGTGCCGCTAACAGGAAGGCGCCACGCATACCACTAGCACCATGCCCCAGGGAAGCGCGGCAACCCACGGTCCCCACCCCCGAAGACGCACCCAAACCCCCACCGGATCTGAGCCGCCGCCCACCGCAAGCCAGCACCAGAGCCACGACAACCACCAGGCAAGTGAGTCCAGCCCCCAACCCAACAAGGGCCACAGTGCCAGAGGACCCGCCAGACATGCAGGAGATCCCCCCCTAGACCGTCACCTCCAGACCCCGGGGAACCCCAAGCCCCGGCTACCCAGATGTGGGTCCAATCCCACCGACCCAGGCCCCGAGGGGGCCGGGCCCCCACCAGACATGCCATGGATGTGTAAAGTCACCTTTGCCTCCCTATTACTGATTTTCCTCGGTCCCTGACGAGGAAAACTAACCCTAAACCGTGTTTGAGTGCAACCCTGTGTGTGATGTGGTGCATTAAAAGCTTGAGGGGCAGGAGAGATGGAAGGGGGAGGGCCAGAGGGCCGCAGAGGCTGGGTACTCTGCAGCCTACCCTGACCAAGGTCCCAATCCACCGCAGACCGCCACCCAACATGTGAGTGTGTGTGCTGCATTAAAATTAGGAAGCAGGAGAGGCAAGCAGGAGGGAGGATCAAACTGGACTAAACGTGGACCAAACTGGACTAAAGGTAGACCAAACTGGACTAAACATGGGCCAAACTGGACTAAACATGGATCAAACTGGACTAAATGTGGAACCAAACTGGACTAAAGGTGGACCAAACTGGACTAAATTAAACACCCCTGCTTTCTGCTGGAGTCAGCAGCTGTAGTCGATCAGAATCACTCACGAGAAGTTAGGAGGCCATGAAACTAAGAACATTTAATAAAGACAACTTTCTACTTCACTAAAGCAACGTTTGATATTTCAGCTTCCATCTTTCTGCCTTCTTAGCCAGATCTTTGATTTTCCAGTTTCACTCACTGACTTCTAAAACGTGAAACACCGACACGTTAGTTAGATCTCAGCTCTTATCAGACATCTACATGTTCACTTCAAAGCAAATTTATCTGAACCCAGAAGTGATTTAAAGGAGTTTTATTGGACAGATTCTGCATTAAATGTGTTTTTAGAAGAGGCACAGAAACCAGGAAGTGTGTCGTTAAAGTCCTAATTAATCATTCATGGTGATTTTTATTGGAGCAGCAGGAGAAGTCTGGAGGTCTGCTGAGTCGACGTTTGGTGGATGTTGAGTCTTTACAGAGTCCCGTCGCCTTCCTTCCACTGGGTCTGTTTACATCCAGGTGGGATCTGCTTGAAGTGTCGGTTTGTTAAGTTCAGGTGAAGCGTGAGGCTCCGTGTGCCGACGGTGGAGCCGATAAGATGAAACGAGGCCAGACGGATGGAGGGTTAGGGTTAGGTTAGGGTTAGGTTCCAGGAAGCTGCTCTCGTCGTCGTTAAACTGGTCCAGAATAAACCGGGAAGAAACTCAACCGGCAGCATTTTCTCACAGACTTCCAGTGAAACACTTCATTCATGTCTATTAAAGTGCATCTGTTTCATATTTGATCCTTCAGCAGTCGCCTGATCTCGTCTTCAGCAGTTTAAGCAGTTTGCAAATGATGTTTTTGAAGCTGCTCGGGCAAATTTGAGTTGGAATAAAGTCGATTTGTTCAGTTGTGATGGAGAATTTAAAGTCAAAATGTTCGTTTCCTTAAAGCAGACTCTTGAATTGTAGCTTTATTAGTGCATTTATTTCATGTTTTATCTCTTCGACTGACTTGCATTTTCTCGTCTCCATCAGAGGTTTTACCCTTTTGTCAGGTTGTAAATGATGTTTGTGAAGCTGCTTAGTTGGAATAAAGTGTGTTTTTTTCAGTTATGATGAAGAGTTTAAGGTCAGATGTTCGTTTTCTTAATGCCGACTCTTTATCGGAGGGTTTCGTGTTGCTGAAATGCCCGCTGAGGCTCTGATGCAACGCCTCAGTAAAACTATCAGGTTACTCATCTGCTTCCTGGAAGTTGCTCTAATCCTCCTGATTCTCAGCCAGAAACTTTCTCCAGCTGAAACATTCTCCAAGAAATTCCTCCCCGTGATGCAACAGAGCAGATCTGCAGCTCGGGAAGGGAAAGAGCGGGAAGTCTGCAGCGACCGCAGCTCGTTAAACTGAACATAATGCAGTTTATATTAGAACAACATGAGCCGTGTGGAAGCAGAAGTCTTCGCTAAAGCCTCTGGAGTCGTCCACATGCAGCCGGATGTGAGGCAACACTAATGATGTTTGCAGATCAGATCAGGTCTGAACCTGCCCGAGGCTCATTAACTCATCAGGATTCATCCAGTTACAACAGCAGCAAGTGGAAAACTACCTCCGATCACCTCCAGCTCATTAAACAGAACCAGTTTCAGAGACGTCAGAAATGAAAAGTACCGTCTGTGTCGCAATGAAGTTATCAAGACGAGCTTCTTAAACAGCAGTTTGAACCAAATCAAACACAGTAACTTTGATATTTTCAGATATTCGGCTCCTAAATCTGATCAAATCTGAAAATAAATGGATCAAAGTCTGTTTTTGTCAATAAACTTCATCTTACTGGGTTCACTGGGATCATAAATGATGTAAATATAAGAGGGAAAAGTCGTTTATCTCATCCAGAACTGGTTTGAAAGTGAGTTTTTACAGGAGAAATGAGTCACTGTTTAATTTATTTAAAAGGAAAACGATGGTAGGTCATTTTAAAACTGTTATTTGGTTTAACATCTGATCAAATAATCAAAAAAATGTTTAACTCACATGTTGATGCTGTGTTTTTACTAAAAAGGCAAAGAGGAGAAACACATCCGAACTCCTGGACAGTTTTGTTATTGAATTAAATGAACGTCGCAGGTCGTCTCAGGGGATTTCATGTGGTAGAAATCAGCTTGTACAATAATATATTATCAAGACAAACCCAGTAAATCCAAAGAATCTCACTGAGACGCTCTTCTACGAGGAGGAAACCATCAGCAGAACCAGGTCTGGGGTGGGCAGACGTCTGCCTCGACTGGTTAGGGTGAGGGTGGAAGGAGCAGACTGTGACTCCTGGATGGATTTAAAACTGGTTGTTGTTGTTTTGTGTCTTTGGGGCAGTTTTTTCTTGCTGTGGTCATTTTTCTTTGTCGTTTTTGTCGTTCTGTGTCGTGTTTTTCTTGTTTTTTTTCAGAATCAGGTCCAGGGAAGACAGATGTCTGCCTCGACTGGTTGGGGCGAGGATGGAAGGACGCAACCGAGTTTTCACAGAATGAAGTTCCTGTTCAACAAAAGGACAAGCTTTGAAACATGTTGAACAACCTTTAGATATTTTGGAAAGGTTTTTAGTCACCGTGGACATTTTATTTATTATTTAGGAAACGTTTTGAGAAAATTTGGACAGATTTTACGTATTTTGGACAAATTATGAGACATTTTCAACCACTTTTGAAACATTCTGGACATCAGAAAAACAGAAATCCATCTAGAGGACCAGTGATTGTTTCTGTGACTCTATGAATTGGTTTCGACGTCCTCCACGAGAACTCCAATGTATTAATGACTCAAACTCTGTCCTAAACAACTCCAAACTGCTTCCAGATGTCTTGAAACTCGTCCCAAATGACCAAAACCTCTTCCTGGTGACTCGACCCTCATCCAGATCGATTTAAAACGTGTCCACATGTCCTCAAGCTTCTCCAAAGTAACTCAGAACCTGGTCTGAAGTATTTAAGACTCGTCCAAAATGACTGGAGAGCAGAGGAAAGGAATCGAGTCCAGAAGATGAGCCTCTTTAGATGAGACCTTTGGTTTGCTGTCCCTGGTTTTGACCGATCTGGGTCCAGGTTCTAGCAGAACTCCAGAGTGTTGTTCCTCCTACATGTCATGTGTCTATCTGCTGGACTAATGAGGTCCTGATCAATGTGGACCCCCTTCTATGGAGACCTTCATAGTCTGGAGGTAGGACTCTGATCAGAGATGGAGGACCAGGTGGTTCTGAGGAGGTCTAGGGGTTAAAACCTGCAGAGTTTCTGGTCTGGTTGAACTTCTGCTTGTGGAACAGTCGTCTGTGTTTACGGATTCATGGACCGACTGTTGTTGTTGTTGTTGTTTTTCATTGTGGTTCTTCTTGTTGCTTCTTCCAGCGTCTGACTAACAGCCGGTATCTGCTGAGGTTCACCCACATTATGATAACAGTGACGTCTGATACTGTTTGTACCACAACACACACACACACACACACACGCACACGCACACACACAACAACACACACACCAACACGTGTCATCAGCAGCGGCGTCGACTCACTGAAGCAGAACTCTGAGTGTTTGTTGTTGTTAAAGTCAGAGGTGACCTCATGGACCAGCTGCTAATAGGAAGCTGTGGTCACTACACACCCACACACACAATAACACACACCCACACGCACAACAACACACTCATCCACAGACACACAAACCTCAGTGGAAACTCTCCAGTCAGCTCCACCGTGTTTTATCTGTTTGAACACAACAAGCAAACACACCTCGTCCTGATTATCTCACTGCAAACACACTTAGCGGGCGGCTTTGTGTTTGTTGTGTCTCTGGTTTTAGGATTGTATTTTCCTTCCATGTGGTGTTTGGACCCACATAGTGCTGTGAAAAGTATTTGCCCCCCCACAGACGTCTTCATTTAAATGTTCCAGATCGTCGAACTAATATTTAGACAGAGATTAAAAACACGAAATGTTTAGTTTTTACATGATGCTTTATTAATGTCACCCCTGTGTAAAAGTAATCGCCCCCCTAAACCTGATACCTGGTTGGTCTCTTGGCAGCAACAGTTAGATGTTGGTTCCAGCTTGTGTTTAGTCTTTTCCATCCCCATGGAGGAATGTTGGTCCACTCTTCTCTAGAATAGTTTTAATTCAGCCACATTAGATGGTTTTCCATCATCAGCTGACCTTTTAAGGTCTTGAACCAGCATCTCAGTTGGATTCAAGTCCAGAACCTTCATTTAGTTCTTCCTGAGCCCCTCAGAGGTGGACTTGCTTGTGGTCTTTGGGTCTTTGTCTTGTTACATGAATCATCAGTGTTGAGCTTCAGGTCATGAACTGATGGTGGAGATTCTTCTGGTCGAGAGCAGAATTCATGGCTCCATCAATGATGACAAGTGGTCCAGGTCCTCCAACCATCACACTACCACCACCATGGTTCACTGTTGGTAGATGTTCTTCTGGTGGAATGCAGTATCAGCTTTACTCCAGATGTAACGGACCCATGTCTTCTAAAAGTTCCACCTTTGACTCATCAGTCCACAGGATGTTATCCAGAAGTCTTGGAGCTCATCCAGATGAACCTTTATGTTGTTTTTGGTCAGTAGTGGTTTGATCCTTCAACTCTCCATGGATCCATTTCCTCCCAGAGTCTTCCTCATTGTGGAATCATGTAGACGGACCTTAACTGAGGCCAGTGAGGTCTGCAGGTCTTTAGATGTTCCTCTGGGTTCTTCTGTGACTCCTGGATTAGATATAGATGCTCTTGGAGAAGTGTTGGTGGTTGGTCCACTCCTGGGAAGGTCCACCACTGTTCCATGTTCCTCCATTGGTGGATAAAGTCTCTCACTGTGCTTCTCTGGAGTCCCAGAGCCTCAGCAATGGCTTTGTAACCCTCCAGACTGATGGATGTCGATGACTTTGTTCTTCATCTGGTCTTGGATCTCTTTAGAACGTGGCATCATGTGCTGCTTTTAGAGACCCTTTAGCTGCTTCACAACACCAGACAGGTTCTATTAGTGATGTTTAGATCCAACAAGCCTGGCGGTGGATGGAGAGAATGAACCCAATGAACCTGGTCATTTGGTAGATGGTAGCTAAGGGGGCAATTACTTTTCCACATAGGGCAATATGGCATTTTGTGTTTTCTTGGGTTATCTTTGTCTTATATTAAAATTTGTTTTACATTTAAGTGTGATAAATATGCAAAACTAGAAGAAGAAGAAGATTTCTGTGGGGGGCAAAGACTTTTTCACGGCACTCTATGTATGTATTTTATTAACCGAGTTGGGAGCAAATGATCAATGCAGGCAAAATATTTTTGATCCAAAATCAGGGAAAGTTTGGTAAAGAAACATATGTCAGGATGGATTTAAAGATTTCATCGTTCGTCTTTTGAGTTTTTTAGCAGAATTCTTGCCTCGTTACTCTTCTGAGATCAGAGAATCACAGAAACAAACTCAGTCGAAGGTTTTAATCAAATTAAACTGGAGTGAAGTTTGGTTTTGACGTCATCAGCTGAGCTAGAAGAAGACGAAGCCCTCAGCAGAACCAGGTTCAGAGAGGACAGACGTCTGCCTCGACTGGTTGGGGCGAGGGTGGAAGGACTCAACCGAGTTTCCACAAAATGAAGTTCCTGTTCAACAAAAGGACAAGCTTCGAAGCGTTTTAGATAAGTTTTTGGTATTTAAATTGGTATTTTGGACACATCCAGGGTACCAGTGCTTGTTTCTATGACTGAACTAAACTGGAATGACTTTGGTTTTAACGTCCTCAGCTGAACTAGAAGAAAAGACCTTCAGCAGAACCAGGTTCAGGGAAGACAGATGTCTACTTCAACTGGTTGGGGCGAGAATGGAAGGAGTCAACCGAGTTTTCACAAAATGAAGTTCCTGTTCAACAACGGGACGAGCTTTTCGTATCACCTTTAGATATTTTGGAAAGGATTTTAGTTGCTGTGGACATTTTTTTATTACTTAGGAAAAGGTTTTGAGAAAATTTGGACAGATTTTACGTATTTTGGACAAATTATGAGACATTTTGAACCACTTTTGAGTCATTCCGGACATCATAAACTGGACAGAAACCCATCCAGGGTAGCAGTGATTGTTTCTGTGACTCTATAAATTGGTTTTGACGTCATCAGCTGAGCTAGAAAATAGACCTTCAGCAGAGCCAGGTTCAGGGAGGACAGACGTCTGCCTCGACTGGTTGGGGCGAGGATGGAAAGACGTAACCGAGTTTTCACAAAATGAAGTTCCTGTTCAACAAAAGGACAAGCTTCGAAGCGTTTTAGATAAGTTTTTGGTATTTAAATTGGTATTTTGGACACATCCAGGGTACCAGTGCTTGTTTCTATGACTGAACTAAACTGGAATGACTTTGGTTTTGATGTCAGCAGCTGAACTAGAATAAAAGACTTTCAGCAGAACCAGGTCCAGGGAAGACAGACGTCTGCCTTGGGGCGAGGATGGAAGGACTCAACCGAGTTTTCCCAAAATGAAGTTCCTGTTCAACAATGGGACGAGCTTTGAAGCTTTTTGTATAACCTTTAGATATTTTGGAAAGGTTTTTAGTTGCCGTGGACATTTTATTATTATTTAGGAAAAGGTTTTGAGAAAATTTGGACAGATTTGAGGTGTTTTGGACGATCTGTTGGAGATATCATGTGACATTTTGAACCACTTCGAGTCATTCCGGACATCATAAACTGAACAGAAACCCATCCAGGGTACCAATGTTTGTTTATATGACTCTATAAATTGATTTTGACATCGTCAGATAAGCTAGAAGAAAAGGCCTTAAGCAGAAACAGGTCCTGGGAAGACAGACGTCTGCCTCGACTGGTTGGGGCGAGGGTGAAAGGACGCTAGCAAGTTTTCACAAAATTAAGTTCTTTTTTAACAACCGGACAAGCTTTGAAGCTTTTTTATACAACCTTTAGATATTTGGAAAGGTTTTTAGTCACCGTGGACATTTGTTTTTATTATTTTGGAAAGGTTTTGGGAAATCGTGGACAGATTTGAGGTATTCTGGATTTCTGAACTCACTTCAAATCCTCCTTTTTCCTGCAGTTTCTTCATTTTTTAGCCACCTTTCTGACTTTGTGATGATTTATTTCCACATGCCGACACTTGAATCGGTTGCAGGACAAATAAATAAGGATTTAAAACTCAATCCTGCAGAGTGGAGACCCGACCAGAGCAGAGGAGGCCTTTAGGAAGGAGAGTCGCTCCTCCTGCTCCTCCCTTCATTCCATCACAGTGAGTCACTGCTGGCAGGAGGCCTCAGAAGCAAGGAGGAGGGACTCTGGAGGAAATCTGAGAGGGAAGAAAAAAGGGAAGGAGGGCTTCCGGCCGGAGATTCCCCGGCTGTATCAGAGCGGAAGAAGAAAAACCAGAGTCAGGATTTCTCAAGAAGCGCAAGCCTCCGGTGACGAGGCAGCGAGAGGTTGCAGCAGCAGCAGGAGGAATGTTTCCCAACAGCAGCAGCAGGTCGAGGACGAAGCTGTGGTGGAGGAAAATTCCAGGTTCAGAACAGAAGCCATGTGTGTCTGTGCATCAGTTAAAAAGTCCTTATTTATGAAGGAAGAAACACCAAGTTCATTGTTTCTGTCATGTTTCTGGTCAAAGACGTTCCACCCAGACTCTGTTAGTCTTCAGGTAAACATTCCTCTGACAGTCCAGACGTTCCATGAATACCTACCGAGTGATAAATCAAGGTTCTCACATCCTCTCATGACCGACTGGAACAACTCCGGGTTTCAACGACACACTTTCTGTTTGCTACGTTTTCTTTTCAGTTTCTTTCTTACATCAGGACAAAAACATAAATCAGTTTGGAGCCTCTCATTTTTGATTTCTGGATGTTATCGACACACTCTATGAATTACTTTTAGATAACTATTTATAACATTCAGCTATTAATTAATTTTAGCTAACAGTTTATTACTTTTAGCTACCTGTTTGTAATTTTTAGCAAACGGTTTATTATTTTTAGATACCTTTGGGTTGATTTTAGCTAACTATTTCTTACTTTTAGCTAATGTTGATTCCTTTTAAATACCTGTTCATAACTTTAAGCAAACTATTTATTCCTTTTAAATACCTGAGTGCTGCTTTTAGCTAACCTTTTATTACTTTTAGCTAACTTTCTGTTACTTTTGTTATGTTTAGCAAATCATACGTTATGTTTACCCAACTATTACTTTAGATAACTGTTTGTTACTTTTAATTAACTATTTGTTGATTTTAGCTCACTTTTTGGCTAACTATTACTTTAGATAACTATTATTTTTCAGATGTCTATTATTTTTTAGATAGCATACCTATTTGTTGCTTTTAGCTAACTATTTACTGGTTTTTGCTAACTTTTTGTTGCTTTTGTTTGTCATGTTTAGCTAACTATTTCTTAAATTTAGCTAATAATTTAATTCCTTTGAGCTAACAATTTGTAATTTTTAGCTAACTGTTACTTTTAGCTATTATTTTATTACTTTTAGCTAACTTTTTGTTGCTTTTTGGCTAATACTACTTTTAGCTAGCTATTTATTTTTTAGCTAACTTTTTGTTACTTTTATTTTTATGTTTAGCAAGTTGTTTGTTACAATTAGCTAATTATTACTTTTAGCTACCTTTTAATTACTTTTAGCTAACTATTTAGCCCTTTTTATCAACTTTTTGTTTCTTTTAGCAAACTAGTATCACTTTTAGCTAGCAGTTTATTATTTTTAGCTCTAATTTGTTATGTTTAACTAGCTATTTGTTACTTTTAGCTACCTAATATTACTTTTAGTTAACTATAACTTTTTGCTAGCCTTTTGTTACCTTTATTTGTCACGTTAGCAGACCATTTGTTCATTTTAACTAACTATTTATTTATTGAAATATGCAAAAAGTTACAGTAAAACAAAGTTTTAAACTAAAATACATTTTTAAAAGGTTTAAATGCAGGTGTAAAGTGTCCGTTTGCCAAAACATAGCTGTATGAAAATCCTGGACAAAGTTCTGAGAAGTTGCTCAGTGAACAGCTCCAGTCTTTTTAAACCAGGATTGAAAGTGAGTTGAACTTTTGCCTCCAACGATCCAGAAACCTGAGTCAAACTGTCTAAAACTGAAACTAATGAAACGTCCCTTTTAAACAGAACCCTGAGAACATGTTGGAACGTGTTGGCGCCGCTGACATTCCTGATTCTGTATTTAAGTAAGAAGCTCTCCATCATGTCTGACGGCTGAATAATGGATCCTTTGAAGCTCTGATGAGATGTTTTAAGCCTCTCTGCCTCAGAACTACAGAATCCAGGATTAGAAAGGCACGTCAGGTATTTGGTGGTGACACCCGGAGGTGGAGCTGCTTCAGGTGTGTTCAGGAGCTCAGTCCTGCTACCTGCATGAACTCCGGCCCACAGTAACGGACCGATCATACCTGCAACATGACACCCGACATGCCGAACATACCTTCTGAGGTGCAGCGGGAACAAAAGAAGGCGCAGCGTGATGTCACCTCACCTGAACAGCTCACCTGTGGGATTACAGCCACTTCCTGTCTCATGTGGGACAAAGTGAAGCGTCGAGGTGCGGCTTCCTTTATTCTCACTTTTTACAGCTGAGAGAATCAGTTGACCTTCATCAGAACCTCCAAAGATCCTGATCAGAGACTTTTGAAAAAATATGTCCCAAAAGTTTCAATAACATGAGAAAAAAAGTCAAGAAAAAAACCCGAAGATGTCAGAAAACATCAGGAAGACGTCTTTAAAATGTACAGAAACGTCTTTATTACACGTACCAGGGACATTCACCAAATATTAAAGACATTTTAATTGTAAAAGAAAATCAAATGAAATGTTCCAGAATATAAAATTTAAAAAAAACAAAACACCGTCCCACAAATATTTGAAAACTTATTCTGATAAAGACAAAAAATGTCAATAAAACTGCTCCAAAAATATCAATAATGTACCTGAAACATTGTAAAATAAAAAACAAAAAATCTAACTATTAGAAGTTCTGAAAAATACTCTTATTAAAAAAAATCTACACAAATGTAATTTTAAAAAAACTAATAAAATTTCTGGAATATTAAAGAAAAATTAACCAAAATTGACAAAATGGTCCAAAAATGTGAAAAAAGGGGAAAAAATGCAGAAAATGATATATGTAAAAAAGAAATGTCCCAAAATATTAAATTTCAGAAAAAAATACATATTTGTCCTACAAATATTTAAAAACTTACTCTGAAAAAATCAAAATATATCAATGAAACACTCCAAAAATATCAATAATGCACTGCAAACACTGTAAAAAAAAATCTAAATTCTACATGTTCTTAAAACGGTCAAATTTTTAAAAATCGCCACAAATCTAATTTAAATAATAATAATTTTTAAAAATCTCTGGAATATTAACAAAAACTAGCCTAAAATTTACAAAATGTTCCAAAAAATGTGAGAAAAGAAAAAAAGATATGTGTAAAAAAAATGTTCCAAAAATATTAATAATGTACTTTAAACATTATAAAATTTTTAAAAAATTAACTATTAGATGTTCTGAAAAAAATACTCAGATTTAAAAATTTCTCCACAAATCAAATTGAAATATGATAAAAAATAAATTTCTGGAATATTAAAGAAAAATGAACCAAAATTCACAAAATGGTCAAAAAATGTCAAAAAAAGACACAGAAAAAGACGTGTCCATAAAATGTTGTAAAACTGTCCCAAAATATGAATAAAATGGGCTGATATGGAGATAAAATGTGTGAAAATGTTATTAAATGTCCCGCAAATATTTGAAAACTTGTCCAGAAAAGGTTAAAAATATCAATAAAATGCTCCAAAATATCAATGAGGTCCATTAAACACTGTAAAATTTAAAATAAACCAAACTATTAGGAGCTCTAAAAGAAAAACGTCTTCATAAATCAAATTTTAAAAAGTCTGAAAAGTCCCAAAAATATTAACAAACTAATAAAATGTTGAATCAGTAAATATCTGTAAAATAATTCTATTTTTCAGCTGATTTAAATACAATTAAAAAAAGATTCATTTTGCAGTCACAACTTTCAAAAGTAAAAAAAAATATTGTTTGTAAAAATACATTTTAAAAATATTTTTCATAGTTTTATATGACAAATATATATAAATAGTTTATTCATGATGAGTTCAAGATCTACTAATAGCTTAAAAATGTCTTAAATGACTTAATAATCATTTAGGAATGTTTATAAGTGGTTTGTTCATGATTAGTTAACTATCTATTAATATCTATTAATAGCTTATAAATGCCTTATAAAAGATCATTATTATAAAGTGTGATCCAGTTATGAACTTAAACAATCAATGAATGTGTTGTGAAAAGTTTAATTAACCTAAACATATTAAAAGATAACTAAATATCCATAATATATAACATTGATAGGAACTGATTTGTGATTTTCTGCATTGATTCATGATAGAAATTTCTTCTTTATATATTTTTAAAAATATTTTAATTTGAACTAAAACATTTCCATCAATAAAACTGTGAAGATCAAAGCTGCCAGAATTTTATTATTTTAATTGTGGAATATTTTAACCTCCTATACCAAAAAACAAATAAAATAACAGACGACTCTGTAAAATAATTTAAATTAAAGCTGCAAGCAGCGTCGGACGGGCCCTCGCTCCTCCCTGCACTCCTCTCCACACAACCTTGTCTAGGGGGCGCCGTAGAGCCGATTGGAATTTCGACTGTGCAGATCTGTTGGTCTTGGGATACTATATGTATGCACCAAATTTCATGTTTGTAGGATAAAGCAATGATTTTATATGAGTATTTGAATATTTGTAGGGGGCGCTGTGGAGCCGTTTGACCACGTCCATTCCTGAATTGTATATTAAATATTAGGTCTTGAGATTAATGAGGTTTTGTGTGGATTTGGTGATTTTACATGGATCCCTTCACCTCCAAAACCCATTTCGTTCCACATGGCGATTTTGTTCAAAATGGCCGCCATGCCACGCCCACACCGTGTGACGTATCCACGAGATTTTAATAGCTTTTCATCCTGGATGGGTCTAGATGCCACACAGCCAATTTGGTGAAGATCGGCCAAAAATCCTGGGAGGAGTTCGTTAAATTCCAATACCTGTACACCACGTGCTCCAGGGGGCGCCGTTGAGCCTTTTTTGAATTTTCAACAGCAGGAATGTTTTTGTCTCGGGCTACTGTACCTGTGTACCAAATTTCATGAGTTTACGTGAAACTAGCCGTATTAACTCCACTAAAGCCCAATTTTCTAGGTGGCGCTATTGAGTCATTTTTCCATTCATATGTGTGATTCCCCCAAAATATCAAATTTTTCACCAGTCCTGATGTGTGTGCCAAATTTGGTGAGTTTTTAAGCATGTTTAGGGGGTCAAATTGAGGTTCAAAGTGGCGTAAGAAAAAGAAACCGCCAAAGAAACACTACAGGAACAACAGGGTCCTTGCACTGTAGTGCTTCGGGCCCTAATGATGTTTTAATGTTTTAGCTGAATCAAGTCCAGGAGAACTGAGTGATGTTATGGTGACGAACTCCAACCCTGTGAAGCCTCCAGTCATCTGCTGCTTATAAACACACAACGGATATTTCTGGATCTCCTCTCTGGTGAATCACTGGATCTGTGTTTACTGGTTTCACTGGTCCTGATCTGAGGTCGTCTGTGTGACGCTCCTCCAGACAGAGTCTCTTTGATGATGTCACCATGTGAGGGGGGAGGTCATGTGAGCGCTGGGGGGGATCAGTCGGCCGTGAAGAGGTGGAAAACAAACGCTGCTCGTCCTGCTGGTTGCATAAACACCGTCCTTCATCTGTCTGACGGGGGAGGAGTGACTCCAACAGGTCCTCATGTCATGTTAACGAGTGAAGCAGCTGATCAGGAGGGAAACACTGAGTCATCATGAAGCCGAACAGGGAGGAGGCGGGGTGGATGGAGGGTCAGCAAGACACTGGACTTCAAACCTGCACTGGGAGTTTTTGTCTCCCCCTTGTGGCAGTCAGAGTTATTACAAAGGGATCATGAGGGAACAGAACTTCACAAGTCCAGACTCTAGTTCTCAGGTGGATTGAGGTCTGGACTCTGACTGGACCTCCAGAACATCCACCTTGTTGTCTTCAAACCATTTCTCCACATAGTGATGCTGCCGCCACCGTGCTTCACGTCATGATGCTGCCACCACCATGCTTCACATCATGATGCTGCCACCACCGTGCTTCACGTCATGATGCTGCCACCACCATGCTTCACATTATGATGTTACCACCACCGTGCTTCACATCATGATGCTGCCACCACCATGCTTCACATCATGATGCTGCCACCACCGTGCTTCACATCATGATGCTGCCACCACCATGCTTCACATTATGATGTTACCACCACCGTGCTTCACATCATGATGCTGCCACCACCATGCTTCATATTATGATGCTGCCACCACCGTGCTTCACACTATGATGCTGCCACCACCGTGCTTCACACCATGATGCTGCCGCCACCGTGCTTCACATCATGATGCTGCCACTTCCATGCTTCACATTATGATGTTACCACCATAGTGCTTCACATTATGATGATGCCACCACCGTGCTTCACATCATGATGCTGCCGCCACCGTGCTTCACATCATGATGCTGCCACCACCATGCTTCACATCATGATGCTGCCGCCACCGTGCTTCACATCATGATGCTGCCGCCACCGTGCTTCACACCATGATGCTGCCGCCACCGTGCTTCACATCATGATGCTGCCACCACCATGCTTCACATTATGATGCTGCCGCCACCGTGCTTCACATCATGATGCTGCCGCCACCGTGCTTCACATCATGATGCTGCCGCCACCGTGCTTCACACCATGATGCTGCCGCCACCGTGCTTCACATCATGATGCTGCCACCACCATGCTTCACATTGTGATGCTGCCACCACCATGCTTCACATCATGATGCTGCCACTACCATGCTTCACATCATGATGCTGCCGCCACCGTGCTTCACATCATGATGCTGCCGCCACCGTGCTTCACACCATGATGCTGCCGCCACCGTGCTTCACATCATGATGCTGCCACCACCATGCTTCACATTATGATGCTGCCACCACCATGCTTCACATCATGATGCTGCCACTTCCATGCTTTACATCATGATGCTGCCACCACCGTGCTTCACATCATGATTCCGCCTCTACCATGCTTTACGTAATGATGCTGCCACCACCGTGCTTCACATTATGATGCTGCCACCACCATGCTTCACATCATGATGCTGCCACCACCATGCTTTACGTAATGATGCTGCCACCACCGTGCTTCACATTATGATTCCGCCTCTACCATGCTTTACGTAATGATGCTGCCACCACCGTGCTTCACATTATGATGCCGCCTCTACCATGCTTTACGTAATGATGCTGCCACCACCGTGCTTCACATTATGATGCCGCCTCTACCATACTTTACGTAATGATGCTGCCACCACCGTGCTTCACATTATGATGCCGCCTCTACCATACTTTACGTAATGATGCTGCCCCCACCATGCTTCATGGTTGGGATGGAGTGTTTGTGATGATGTTCAGTGTTTGGTGTCTAAATTATGATAACTAATTAGTAAAAAAGCTCAGGTTGTGCAAAATATTTCAGATTGTATTCAAACATCTCAGGCTCCACTCTTACAGTCTTCTGTTTTTGACGTTTTATCGACCGACCACAGTTTTTCTAACCCAGCTGTCCATCTGTTGGACTGATGAAGAGCTCAGGTCAGGAGGCAGCAGTTCTGTTTATGATCTTAACTCTTCACCTTTTGGTTTTCAGTCTGGTTCATGAGATAGAAGCCAGCTGGAATGTGTCCAGACGGAGTTTCCCCCTCCGCCGCTCTGCTCTGTGAATCACAGGGTTTGATGCTAAGAGGATGTTGTGGTTGAGATTCTGACGACTGCCGCTGGAATCCAAAATAAGAGCAGCCGTCCTCCTCCCTGCTGAATACCCACCTTTATCTGGAGATGACTAAAGAGCTGCCTTCAAACAGACGATGGAGAAATCTGGGCCTTTTAGAGCAACACTGGGCGGCATGATGTAATATGAAGCATTCATGCTGTTAGGTTTCATTAGGGAAAATCCAGAGGTGAAATCTATCCTGTTTATCTTTTGTTATGTGTCAATCTTTAAAATACTGAAGTCCAAAACAATCCAGGAACCCAAATGAAAACAATAACATGATTTAAAGTCAAAATGCAGCATTATGTAAGCATATCTTTGGCTTTTCCAGTTTGAGAACCACTGACATAAACAATCGTTTCAGTAGAAAACCAATTTTAACTCTTTCCTCTGTCGTTATTTACACTGTAAAAAATCATCCCGTACAAAAAGGTAGAATATTGTTAAGTTCAACAACAAAATATGACATTTTAGCTTATTTTAAATACAGTATTAATACTGTATTTATTACTGTAAACTATTTATACATTGTAAACAGCAAAATAGTAATTAAAAAACGATGCTGCCACCACCGTGCTTCACCTCATGATGCTGCCACCACCGTGCTTCACATCATGATGCTGCCACCACCGTGCTTCACATCATGATGCTGCCACCACCGTGCTTCACATCAATATGCTGCCACCACCGTGCTTCACATCATGATGCTGCCACCACCGTGCTTCACGTCATGATGCTGCCACCACCGTGCTTCACGTCATGATGCTGCCACCACCGTGCTTCACGTCATGATGCCGCCACCACCGTGCTTCACGTCATGATGCTGCCACCACCATGCTTCACATCATGATGCTGCCACCACCGTGCTTTACATCATGATGCCGCCACCACCATGCTTCACATCATGATGCTGCCACCACCATGCTTCACATCATGATGCTGCCACCACCATGCATCACATTATGATGCTGCCACCACCATGCTTCACATCATGACGCTGCCACCACCATGCTTCACATCATGACGCTGCCACCACCATGCTTCACATCATGATGCTGCCACCACCGTGCTTCACATCATGATGATAGCACCACCGTGCTTTACATCATGATGCCGCCACCACCGTGCTTCACATCATGATGCTGCCACCACCGTGCTTCACATCAATATGCTGCCACCACCATGCTTCACATCATGATGCTGCCACCACCGTGCTTCACGTCATGATGCTGCCACCACCGTGCTTCACGTCATGATGCTGCCACCACCATGCTTCACATCATGATGCTGACAATAATTTAACAAACAGGGAAAATCTGCAAAATACCACTGAATTTTTTAATTTTTTTATTAAAACTGTTAAAAATATGTTTGTTTTCTTATATGTCACTTTTCCTAAATGTTTTAATTAACCAGTTGCTGTTTAAACTGATCTTTAGCATTAAAAAAAACATTTCATGCAGATTTAATAGAAAAGTTCGCTCCTGTGCCGAATGAATGGTGTCTTTGTCTGAAGACCACAAATGAGGACAGAATCTGTGTCAGTCGACTGGAGTGAATCCATCGGTTAGATAATCTGAACATTCAGCAGGTCCAGCCAGGCTCCTCTGACTTTTCTGTTGTTTGTATCTTTATTTATTAATTCATTTATTAATTAAACATTTGGTTGATAAAATGCAAGTCAGAGATTTGAAGGTTTGAGTGTAAAACTCCCAAAATGTGCGATTGACTAAAGAAAAGCAGCAAATCTTCACATTTAAGAAGCTGGAATCACAGAAAAGGAAACAGTTGTCTTTAATTATGAGTTAATCAGTTGTTTAACTCAAATTCTATGTGAGGTCATGACCTTTGTGCTTTGTTTTGTTTACTTCCTGTTATATTTTGAAAAGGCCTCTCCCCACGTCTTTCTACTTCCTCCCTTTGTCTGTTTTCCCTCCTTTTTTCCAGCCCTCGGTCGTCTCACCTGTCTCCTGTCTCTCCAGTTAGCTCTCTGTGGAAGTAAAGTCTGATTTGTTCTTTGTCACTTCGTCCTCTTTGATTACAGTCAGTTTTTGAGTTATTGTTCCTTCCATTTGGTTTATTTACTTCCTGTTTACCTGCCGGATGCGTTTCTTTGTGTTCTTCATGCACCTGATTTGAGTTTTTGGACTTTTTCTTAGGACTCTTTCACATTTATCAGACTTCTCTCTTTGTTAAATGAGAGTTTACGGAGGTTCTTCTGCGCTAAGATGTCGACCTGAGTTTGTTTCTGTTTCCTGCTTCACGTTATTTCAGTTTCGTCAGCTGCAGACGGATTCTTGAGCCGGACTCTGGCCGTGAAGAGGAGTGACTGGATGATGAATGGACGGGTGATGACGTGATGTTTGGAGGAAGAGAAACTTCACGGCCGCATTTGGGAAAGTTTACATGAGTGAGTCAGTCGATGTTTAGACGCCGAGCTGAAGCTGCTTCCTGGTTTCTATCAGCTGCTCAGAGCTTCTTCTTCTGCTCTGTGCAAACATATTTACATGCTTTAAGCCCAGTAGGACCCTTCCAACCGCTGCAGCCATTAGTTCATTACATCCTAACTATCCTCTGTTTTCACTTTTTTAATTATGAACTAATCCGTTTGAGTAGTTTTTACTCAACAAAGGTCTAAATTTTCTGGTTGCAGCTTCTTAAATATGAATATGTTCTGGTTTCTTTCCTCTTCTTTGACGTTAAACTGAAGATCTTTGGACCAAACAAGACATTTATCATCTTGGACTTTAGGAAATACTGACATTTCAGAGACCAAGCAACTAATAGATCATTCTGGAAAACAATGAACTCAATAATCAACACTGAACATACCCTCACCGGCCACTTTATTGCTTGTTAACGCCAATAGCTAATCAGCCAATCACATGGCAGCAGCTCAACGCATTTAGGCGTGTAGATGTGGTCAAGACAACCTGCTGAAGGTCAAACCAAGAAGAAAGGGGGTTTTAGGGACTTGGTTGTTGGTCTGAGTGTTTCTGAAGCTGCTGATCTACTGGGATTTTCACCTCAATCATCTCCAGGGTCTACAGAGGACGGTCCAAGGTCAGAGGAGGATGGGCAGACTGGTTGGAGACGATAGAAAGGCAGCAGGAACTCAACCAAGGAATGCAGAACACCATCTCTGAACCACAACAACCTTGGAGAAGATGGGCTACAGCAGCAGAAGACCACACCGGGGGCCACTCCTGTCAGCTAAGACCAGGAAACTGGATGTGAAAAGATGCAAAAATGCAAAGATTCAAAGATGCAAAGATGCAAAGATTCAAAGATTCAAAGATACAAAGATGCAAAGATTCAAAGATTCAAAGATTCAAAGATACAAAGATGTAAAGATTCAAAGATTCAAAGATTCAAGGATGCAAAGATGCAAAAATTGCAAAGATTCAAAGATTCAAAGATACAAAGATGCAAAGATTCAACGATTCAAAGATACAAAGATGTAAAGATTCAAAGATTCAAAGATGTAAAGATGCAAAAAGACACATGAATGCGAAAGATGCAAAGATTAAAAGATGCAAAGATTAAAAGATTCAAAGATACAAAGATGCAAAGATGCAAAGATTCAAAGATACAAAGATGCAAAGATTCAAAGATTTAAAGATGCAAAGATACAAAGATGCAAAGATTCAAAGATACAAAGATGCAAAGATACAAAAATGCAAAGATGCAAAAAGACACATGGATGTGAAAGATGCAAAGATGCAAAGATACAAAGATGCAAAAATGCAAAGATTCAAAAATGCAAAGATGCAAAAAGACACATGGATGTGAAAGATGCAAAGATTAAAAGATGCAAAGATACAAAGATGCAAAGATTCAAAGATGCAAAGATGCAAAAAGACACATGGATGTGAAAGATGCAAAGATGCAAAGATACAAAGATGCAAAAATGCAAAGACACAAAGATGCAAATACACGTAGATGCTAACCCTCTTTAAAGGTCTCGTCCTGCTGGTTTTTTACAGTGTCAGGAGCCACAAATATGCAGCGACTGAGTAAACCAAGATGACAGAAGCCTCCAGCAGACCGTGATGACAGATTCAACCAGTCTGAGTCTGAGGTTTCAGCCCTTCAATGACAGTAGCTGGATGTGTTTGGACACATGGCTGACTTCACCGAGTCATTTCTTACAGCCTGCTTCTCTCGTTACGTTCAGGTCATGATGTGGTTATCAGGTACCAGGTCAACCTTCCATCCTGGAGGCCTCAGCTTCTCAGAAACCAGTGGAGACCATCTTCAGAGAGGAGCCTGGAGTCTCCAGTGAAACCAATCAGCCCACTGATCTTTAGTCACATCGTTCCAGTCTGAATTCCTCTTCCATAGTTTCCTGCTCAGTCACATGTCGACTCTCTGGACTCCTGGACTCCTGGACTCTTGGACTCCTGGACTCTCTGGACTCTCTGGACTCCTGGACTCTGGACTCTCTGGACTCTCTGGACTCCTGGACTCTCTGGACTCTTGGACTCCTGGACTCTCTGGACTCTCTGGACTCTCTGGACTCCTGGACTCTCTGGACTCCTGGACTCTCTGGACTCTTGGACTCCTGGACTCCTGGACTCTGGACTCTCTGGACTCTCTGGACTCCTGGACTCTCTGGACTCCTGGACTCTCTGGACTCTCTGGACTCCTGGACTCTCTGGACTCTCTGGACTCCTGGACTCTCTGGACTCCTGGACTCTCTGGACTCCTGGACTCTCTGGACTCTCTGGACTCATGGACTCCTGGACTCTCTGGACTCCTGGACTCTCTGGACTCCTGGACTCTCTGGACTCTCTGGACTCCTGGACTCTCTGGACTCTCTGGACTCCTGGACTCTCTGGACTCCTGGACTCCTGGACTCTCTGGACTCTCTGGACTCATAGACTCCTGGACTCTCTGGACTCCTGGACTCTCTGGACTCCTGGACTCTCTGGACTCTCTGGACTCCTGGACTCCTGGACTCTCTGGACTCCTGGACTTCTGGACTCCTGGACTCTCTGGACTCTCTGGACTCCTGGACTCCTGGACTCTCTGGACTCTTGGACTCCTGGACTCTCTGGACTCTCTGGACTCCTGGACTCTTGGATCGAGTTCAACGTTTTCTCCGTCTCTGGTCGGGTCTCAGGGTTCAGAGGGTTTGGACTGGTTCTACACCAGTGACAGTCAGGATATTATGGTCTGTATGAGGCCATTAGAACTACAGTCATTAAGTCATTATGAACTGGGACAACATGAGCAGCGACAATAAACAACATCATAACTACACTGTAAAAAAATCAGGTAAACAACATTATTTATGGTGATTTAAATACAGTTTAAAAAGGTGTAACTGTATAATTAAATACTGTAAAAGAACAAATCACATAACTGGACATTCATCACAGTTTGGGCCTGTGTGGTTTATTTACAGTTAACATGTTGATTAATAAATGTTTCTGTGATTTTACTCGTTATTATCCCTAAATTAAAAAAGGAAAACACTGTAAACATAACTGTTTTTAAAATAATTTACCATTTTAAAAAGCCTTTATGTGCATAATTTGTTTAAATGATTTAAATGAAGTTCAAAAATAGTTTTACAGCTAAACACTGTAAAAGAAGGAATTAGAATTTATAAAATATATTATTATTTATATTTTACTATTATTATTATTATTTATTATTATTATTATTTCTTTTTACAGTTTTTCTAATTTTTACATTTTTTCTGTGATTTTACTTGATATTATCTGTAATTTAAATAAAAGTGAAAATCTGTACGACATCACTTTATTTACTGTTTTTCAATCTTTCATGTACATAATTTGTCTTTTAAAATAAATGTAAATTAGTCATTTTTTGCTGCTTTGAATAGAGTTTTAAAAAAAATTAAAAAGCAATTTAAAAATATGTATAAGATCTATTTATTTTTAAACAGTCAACATGTAAATTAATGCTTTTATTTCAGTGGTTTTACAAAATATTATCTGTAGTCTCACAAAATAAGGACAATCTGTACGATAACTTTTTAAAAACTATTTTCAAACCTTAATGAATGTAATAGCAAATATTTGTAAATTAGTAAATAAATTTTACAGTTAGACACTAAAAAAAGAAATCACCATTTAGAAAAATGCACATTTTTATTTATCTATTAATTTATTTTACAGTTTTATTAATTTTACATTTTTTCTGGGCTTTTACTCGATATTATCTGTAATTTAACAAAACAGGGAAAATCTGTAAAATAACATTTTATTTACTATTTTTCAAACCTTAATATACATAATTTGACTTTTAAATAAATGTCAAATAATATTTTTTGCTGCTTTAAATAAATTTTAAAAAGTGGAATTTAAAAGTAAATATATGTCATTGATGGCCTGTTTTAATACAGTCAACCTGCAAATTAATGCATTTATTTATAGACATATTTTACAAAATATAATCTGTAATTAATAATAATAAAGTTGATAATAATAATAATAATAATAATAATAATAATAATGGTGCGGCTGCCAAATTTCACAAAACAGAGAAAAATAATAATAAAAGTTTAGTTAAAAACTTTTATTTTTTACAGTGTGGAGACAAAAACCAGCTAAAGAGAGAAAACGTTGGATTTAGAGAAGCTATAAATCAGAGATGATGTAATGAACTGATTTATTAATTCACCAGCCAGTTAAAGACGAAGACAGCGGCTAACAAACAAACAAACAAACAAACAAACAGACGTGTGTCCAGGTTCCTGTTGGAGGTTTGAGTCTCTCAGCTCCAGATTGACTGAACGTTTGAGGTCAAGAGTTCACAGGAGGAACTGTGAGGAAGTTCCTCTGAGTAACTCTGGTTTTTACCGTGAGCACATGTGTGTCCACAGACGCTCCATGACTCTGAGGCTGAACTCACTGTGGAATTTAACCTGAATCAATGAGCCGACGGGGTTTTTATTGTGTCTGGTTTTTCCTTCCTTGTTTACCTTCTGGACAAAACCTGACGTCGTCCTTCAAGGATCAATAAAGTTTGACTGAACTAATGGGAGCCGATGTAACTGTTTCCTTCTGCTTCTTCCTGCTAAAAAACTCTTTTAACTGTGTTTTTATTCCAGGTTTTCCTTCCTGTTCTGTTGATTTTAAACCCCTTCTACCAGAACTTTAACACTTGATTGATTGATTGATTGATTGATTGATTGATTGATTGATTGATTGACTGATTGATTGATTGTCTGTTCTGATGTTTGGTTTCTTAAAGCTGCAGCTTCTCTGAAAGGTTTCATTACTTCCACCAAGGAGGTTATGTTTCTGCTGACGTTGGTTTGTTTGTTTGTTTGTTTGTTTGTTTGTTTGTTTGTTTGTTTGTTTGTGTGCAAAATAACTGGAAAACTCATGGATGGATTTGGATGAAATGTTCAGGAAATGTGTGAAATGGGACAAAGAAGAAATGATGACATGTTGGGACTGATCTGGATCACTGTCTGGATCCAGGATTTGTTTTTAATCTAACTGTAACCAGGTGGATAATTAAATGCAGTTTACTCTAAAAGCCACCAGAGGGCACTCTTGTTTTTAACCTCCTCTGACCACATGACATTTTGTTGATTTAATTAGATGTGTTTGTAAATGGAAATTAAAGTTAAAATACACCCGTGGAAAACTTCTTTCTCTACTTCCTGTTGGTTTTGGCTCCGTGACCCGTCTGACTTGTGATGAGGAAGGATCTGGTATCTAAAGCTCCAGTGTTAGCTCACTGTTAGCAGACCTTGCTGTGTGCCGTGGCCTGATGAAGACCCACTGTGGGGTCCAAACGTTGCTTGGCTCACATTGTTCACTATTTCACAGTGGACTTTTCACCAGCGTGGGGTTTATTTGTCCCTTTGGAGGGACCTTGTGGTGCCGCTAGCTCCGCAGCTAGCGCTAAATGGCTAGCGTTCGGCTGCTTTTTGGGATGTTTTTGGGGAGGTTTGGAGGTTTTCTGTTCCTTTAGCTTTGCTTTTTGGTTTCCTTATGTTTCCTTAGGGTGGGGGGCTTCTGCCTTGAGCTGTCTTTTCATTTGTGGGGTGTTTTTTGGGGTTTTGTTGGTGTTTTCTGCCGTAAATAAGTGGGATTTTTATTTCATTACCAGGGTTAAAAATCATTTAGTTAGCATAGGCTGGGCTTACAAATGGGGGGATTTGATTTCTGGGGTTAAACTTAATGTTAAGGGGTTTAAAATCAGGTTTAAAGGGCTTTAATTCATGTAAGGGACTGTAAAGTGGGGGACAGGGATTCAATAAAACGTAGAATATTTTCATTTCATAGGAGTTAAAAATTCATTGAGTGGGTTTAATAATTTAAAATACTTTCACAGGGATTTAATATAATGTTTTTAAAAAGGACAAAACCTAAACTGAAGACAAAACAAACTAAAATAAACATCAGTAAATAAAAATAAAACAATCCAGCAGTGGTTCCATGATGAAGAAGAGGAGGAGGAGGAGGAGGAGGATTGAGGAGGAGGAGGAGGAAGAGGAGGAGCAGGAGGAGGAGGAGGAGGAAGGAGGAGGATGGAGGAGGAGGAGGAGGAGGAGGATGGAGGAGGAGGAGGATGGAGGAGGGGATGGAGGGAGGAGGAGGAGGAGGAGGAGGATGGAGGAGGAGGAGGGAGGGAGGAGGAGGAGGAGGAGGAGGAGGATGGAGGAGGAGGAGGAGGAGGAGGATGATGGAGGAGAGGAGGAGGGAGGAGGAGGGAGGAGGGAGGAGGAGGGGATGGAGGAGGAGGGAGGAGGAGGAGGATGGATGGAGGATGGATGGAGGAGGGATGGAGGGACAAAGGGAGAACAGAGGGGGGATAGAGGGAGGATGGAGAAGGGAGGGAAGGATGAAGGGAGGACGGAGGAGGATGGATGGAGAGAGGATGGTGGAGGAGGAGGAGGAGGAGGGAGGGAGGAGGGATGGATGGAGAAAGGATGGGTGGAGGATGGTGGAGGAGGAGGAGGATGGATGGAAGAGGATGGAGAGACAAAGGGAGAACAGAGGGGGGATAGAGGGAGGATGGAGGAGGAGGAAGGATGGAAGGAGAAGAATGGAGAAGGATGGAGGATGGAGAAAGAAGGTGGGAGGATGGAGGAAGGATAGATAAAAGAAGGAGGATGGAGGAAGAGGGAAGGGTGGAGGAGGATGAGGAGGGAGGGAAGGAGAAGGACGGAGAAGGATGGAAGGAGGATGGAATGAGGGAGGATGGAGGAAGGAAGGAGGATGGAGGGATGAAAGGAGGAGAGAGGATAGAGTGAGGATGAAGGGAGGATGGTGGAGGAGGAGGTAGGATGAGGAGGAGGAGGGATGGATGGAGGAGGAGGAGGAGGAGGAGGAGGAGGAGGAGGAGGGAGGAGGAGGGAGGATGGATGGATGGAGAGAAGATGGGTGGAGGATGAGGAGGAGAAGGAGGAGGAGGAGGGAGGGAGGATGGATGGATGGATGGAGAGAGGATGGGTGGAGGATGGTGGTGGAGGAGGAGGAGGAGGAGGAGGATGGAGAAAGGATGGGTGGAGGATGGTGGAGGATGGTGGAGGAGGAGGAGGGAGGGAGGATGGATGGATGGATGGATGGAGCATGGTGGAGGAGGAGGAGGAGGGAGGGAGGGAGGAGGGATGGATGGAGAAAGGATGGGTGGAGGATGGTGGAGGAGGAGGAGGAGGGAGGATGGATGGAGGAGGATGGATGGATAGAGGATTGAAGGAGGAACAGGGAAGGGTGGAGGAGGATGAGGAGGGAGGGAGGTAGGGAGGGAAGGAGAAGGATGGAGAAGGATGGAGAATGGAGGGAGGATGGAGGGAGGATGGAGGGAGGATGATTGAGGAAGGAGGGACACAGAAACACATTAAAAAGCTTCCAGAATCAAAGAGACGATCAGCAGAGAAACAACATCAGAGCTTCAGAGACTCAGCAGGAGTCAGATTCAACTTTCACTTTCAAATTCACTTTTACTGCCTCAAACCTCTGCACAGGTCTGTCTGTTGGTTTATGAGAAGGTCTGCAGATAAAGATGATGTCCAGCAGACATTAACCAGATCAACCTGCTGCTGCTGGCCTCTTCAGAGTTCTGGTCCAGTCTGACGTTAACCAGACGACATCCTTTAACAGCAAAATCTGACATCATACATGAGAGAAGACTGGTGGTTTTAAACCCTCTGGACCCATAAAAGTCACCAGAACGATAATTTATCAGCCAGAAACAGAAAGAATGTGGCTTTTAAAGAGTGTGAGTCATGAAAACACATAAACCTCAACACTATTTGAGTTGTTTCACTAAGATTGTTTTATTCACAAGACTAAAAACCATCCCAGAGACACCCAAAGCAACACAAGAGAGACCGAACACAACAAAACGAGACACAAGACGACCAGAGAGAGAGAAAACCATCACAACAGATAGAACACTGAAAAAAAATAAGACATAGAAAAGAAAAACCAGACCTCAAAGGGACGAAACACAAAGACAAGACAAGAGAAACGTGATGTTAAAAAAGAAAAACTGAGACGAGAAACAACTGAAAGGAGACGAGACCGTCCCAGAGAGACAGAATGAGAGAAGCATGATTAAAAATAAGAAAAACAAGAGAAAGAATGAGAAAAAAGAGACGCAACTCTACAGAGAGGAAACACAGCAGAACCAACAACTAAACACAATGAGGCACAAGTTAAGAAACAGAGACGGGAAAAACCGACCCAACGCCTCAGAAAGGAGACATCAGACGTCTGACTGAGTTTCTGGGTGTTAAATATTAACAGCTGAATATCTGCATCACTGGAGCCTCCATTTGTTCCAGAAACTGTTCAGAGGATTAAAACCAGCTCCAGGCCTCCAGCAGGTCCAGACCTACAGACCCCAACGCTGCAGAGTGAAACTGATCTAATGACAGGGAGGCGCCTTTAAAGACCTCAGAGGGACCAGGATGAGGGTCTGCAGGGTTCAGGTCTACCGTACCTCCCAGTGGGGTCCCGAAGCAGCAGCCCACCCCCACAGCACAGCCCACCGTCAGAATATCTGTGTAGCCATAGGGGTTCTACTGAGCAGGAAACAGGGGGAGGAGGCGGGGAGGAGGGAGGACAGGAGAGGAGAGGGAGGAGGTGACAAGAAACCAGGAGAGAATACAAGATGAAGGAGAAAGAGGAGGAGAAGGAGGAGGAAGAAGAAGAAGAGGAGGACGACAGGAAGATGAGAGAAAAGGAGAAGGACAGGAAGAGAAACAGGAGGAAGAGGAGAAGGAAGAGAAGGAGGAAGAGGAGTAGGAGGAGGAAGAGGAGGAACAGGGCGAGAAAGAAGAGGAGGCGGAGGAAGAGAAAGAGGAAGAGGAAGAGGAAGAGGAGGAGGAGGAAGAGAGAGGAAGCAGAGGAGGAAGAAGAGGATGAGGAGGAGGAAGAGGAGGATGACAAGGAGGAAGAGGAGGAACAGGATGAGAAAGAGGAGGAGGAGCAGGAAGACAAGAAGGAAAAGGAGGAGGAGGAAGAGAAGGAGGACAGGCAGAGGAAGAGGAGGAAGAGGAGAATGAAGAGAAGGAGGAAGAGGAGGAGGACAAGGAGGAAGAGGAGGACAGGATGAAAGAAAGTGAATACATAATGTTCAGTGGTAAAGAGAAGAAACATCACAGAGCAACCAGAGAAATAAAAGCAACCACAGCAACCACAGCAACCAAAGCAACCACAGCAACTACAGCAACTAAAGCAACCACAGTAACCAAAGCAACCACAGCAACCACAGCAACTACAGCAACTAAAGCAACTAAAGCAACCACAGTAACCAAAGCAACCACAGCAACTACAGCAACTAAAGCAACCACAGTAACCAAAGCAACCACAGCAACCACAGCAACTACAGCAACTAAAGCAACTAAAGCAACCACAGCAACCAAAGCAACCACAGCAACTACAGCAACTAAAGCAACTGAAGCAACCACAGTAACCAAAGCAACCATGGCAACCACAGCAACTAAAGCAACCAGGCTTGGAGAGAGCAACGCAGCAGCCAGGGAACAGACTCTGGGATGACATCATCCTCAGACCCTGCAGCTGATCCCAGATCTGAGGCCAGGATCAAGTGGAGAAGGTTCTAGAGCTGAAAGCCCAGAGACCAGCAGGAGATGAGGTCTAGGATGAGGTCTAGGATGAGGTCTACAATGAGGTCTACGATGAGGTCTACGACGAGGTCTACGACGAGGTCTAGGATGAGGTCTACGATGAGGTCTACGACAAGGTCTAGGATGAGGTCTAGGATGAGGTCTACGATGAGGTCTACGATGAAGTCTAGGATGAGGTCTACAATGAGGTCTACGATGAGGTCTAGGATGGGGTCTACGATGAGGTCTACGATGAGGTCTACGATGAAGTCTAGGATGAGGTCTACGATGAGGTCTACAATGAGGTCTACGATGAGGTCTACGATGAAGTCTAGGATGAGGTCTACGATGAGGTCTACGACAAGGTCTAGGATGAGGTCTAGGATGAGGTCTACGATGAAGTCTAGGATGAGGTCTACAATGAGGTCTACGATGAGGTCTAGGATGGGGTCTACGATGAGGTCTACGATGAAGTCTACGATGAGGTCTACAATGAGGTTTACAATGAAGTCTAGGATGAGGTCTACGATGAGGTCTACGATGAGGTCTACAATGAGTTCTACAATGAGGTCTACGACGAGGTCTACAATGAGGTCTACGATGAGGTCTAGGATGAGGTCTACGATGAGGTCTACAACGAGGTCTAGGATGATGATTTTCTCTGCAGGAAGCTGCTCCAGAAGCATCGAGGTTCATTGGAGTCCCAGCATCAGTGGGTCTCTTTTATAATATTCTGATGTGTTCCTCAACTCGCCTGCTGACGCTGCACAGAACAAGGTTAACAAGGCTCTGGTTTGGACATGGCAGAGCAACATGTCCTCTAACGTCTACAGAGCCTGCAGCGCTCTAATAACTAGTAACTTGGCTGCTCTGAGGTCAGACTTAAGCTCCACTTGGATCTGCTGGGTTTATCTGAGGAGGACGAGGCGTCACGGCGAGGGGGGCGGGACTTGCCTCCCACGGGGGCGGCGAAGCAGGTGGCCACTCCCACTGCACACGCACACACCAGCAGGTCCTGGTTATGGGAACCATTCTGGGGTTAGAGGTGGAGGCAGCCGGGGGACACAGGGGGGGGAGACAGGGGAGGTCACTGTTAATACAACATGCCAGACATAACGGACACACTATTAATACAGAGACACAAACACAGACGAGGAGGGGAGAGGGGGAGAGGGGGAGAGGGGGGGAGGAGAGGGGAGGCAGCACAGACAGACTGGAGGTTAAAGTCACAGAGTCCCACCACAGAACAGCCTGGAGCCCTGCAGACTTTATACTGGAACTAAAGACGACCAACGACACGACAGAACCACCAGACGGCAGCTTCCACTGGTTCTACTGGTTCCACTGGTTCTACTGGTTCTACTGGAGAAGTTCTACAACACTATAAAGACTTTATACTGAAGGAAACCAGAGAGCTGAGAAACAGACAGACATGATGCAGGACGGTCCGTGTACGTAGCGGCCATTCGTTTTCTTATTTTGAGATTTCAAAATAAAAGCAAAAAATAAACCGTTTCCTGTTTTTTTCAGTGATAATACAAAATGAAAAACAGAAAACAGCCCTAATTCATTATCCATTATCAGTTATCTGATTTAATTCGATGTGTTTGTAAATGGAAATTAAAATTAAAATACACCCATGGAAAACTTATTTCTCTACTTCCTGTTGGTTTTGGCTCCGTGACCCGTCTGACTTCTGATGAGGAAGGATCTGGTATCTAAAGCTCCAGTGTTAGCTCACTGTTAGCAGACCTTGCTGTGTGCCGTGGCCTGATGAAGACCCACTGTGGGGTCCAAACGTTGCTTGGCTCACATTGTTCACTATTTCACAGTGGACTTTTCACCAGCGTGGGGTTTATTTGTCCCTTTGGAGGGACCTTGTGGTGCCGCTAGCTCCGCCGCTAGCGCTAAATCGCTAGCGTTTGCTTGCTTTTCGGGACATTTTTGGGGAGGTTTGGAGGTTTTCTGTTACTTTAGCTGGTGAAAAGTCCACTGTGAAATAGTGAACAATGTGTGCCCATGAGCCTTCACTGTTCTGTTTCCTACAGAACTGGGAGAACTGGAGTTACACCAGTAACTACTAATTGTCTTGGTGAGTTCTAAGAAACTTAAAAATGGTCCCAAATGACCAAAACCATGAAAAGTGGCTTTAAATTCGTCCAAAATGACTTAATGTTTTCCACAATGATTAACCTGGTCTAAATGACTGGGAGATCGTCCCTTCACATCCTGAATCACTCTGAGGCTGATCCTGGACACTTCAACAGAGCCGCTGCAGTGGAAAGACTCTGACTGGACTAAACGACTGACAGACTCGACTTCACTCCTCAGACTGTTCGTTTAAACTCGACGGGTTATTCTCACGTTTAACAGCAGAGATTCATCCTCCTGTGGGACCCTGTGACTCCAACACAGACTTAAACACAGCAACAACATCCTGCCAACACCAACATGCTGCCTGAGGTCGGCTCACAGAGGAGGATTCTGGGTAACGCGGTCCGTTTTGGTCCGGGCCTCGGCTTACCTCGTAGACTCCGGAGAAGATGGACATGAAGCGGCTCAGGACGGCGGCACAGATGCTGGCGATGTGGACAAACGGACCCTGCAGAGGACGGACAGACAGACAGAGAGGCTAACTGGGACAAGCTGCTTCAGGTGGACCACTGGAGAACTCCTGGAGGAGGAGAACCAGTGATCTCCTCCACAGAGGACCGGAATAATGAGCTTCAGTAGAACCCAGACATGAGATGATTTATGGTCCTGGAGCTCAGAGGAGAGCAGAGGGAGGAGATCAGAGGATGAAGAAAGACATGAAGGCTTGTTCACCTCCTTTCCAACCGGCATCCCGCTGCCCAGACCTGCAGTCAGACCGATGACCTTCGCCACAAACGCCTTCAGGGTCAGGTACTCCTTCAGGACCACGCCTCGCAGGATGGTCTTCAGCTCAGGGATACCAGAACCTGGAGGAGGAGGAGGAGGACAAGGAGGAGGAGGAGGAGATGGAGGAGGAGGAGGAGGAGATGGAAGAAGAGATGGAAGAGAAGGAGAAGAAGAGGGGGAGGTGGAGGACGAGGAGGAGGAGGAGGAGGAGGAGGAGGAGGAGGAGGAGGAGGAGGAGGAGGAGGAGGAGGAGGAGGAGGAGGAGGAGAAGGAGCAGGAGAAGATGAGGAGCAGGTGGAGGACGAGGAGGAGGAGAAGTGTGTTACTGTGTTTTAATTATGTGTGAAGCCCTTAGAGAAGCTCCCTGGCCTCAGCAGTGAGGAGGACCATGAACGCCTTTAGAACACAGTCAGCTCCCCTCTGAGGGGTTTCCTACAGCAGGAACCTGTTTCAGAACCTCTGGACCGGTTCTGACTGCAGGAACCGTCCCTGTAGAACCTTTTAGAGCCGATGTCAAGGGAGAAAAGCACCAACCCAGGGCAGGAACCTCTGAGTAGGACAACAAGCTTCCTGTCCTCTGGTGTCCAGCAGCTTCTCCATACCCTCTACAGAACCAACCTCCACTGGTGTCCCTCCACAGAACTGGAGTCAGGTCCAGAACCTACATCAATCTGGTCTCTGAGTTCCTGTCAGAGTGGAAGCTGCTGAATCCCTCTATGGTACCAAACGACCGACGTCCAGTCAAGAACCTGACATTTGTCCAGAACAGCTCCTCAGTTCTGACTCAGTCGTTCTGAGTCGCCTTCAGCTGCTGAGATATTTCAGTCTGAACTACATGGCAGCTCTGTCACCATTGGAGTGTGAATGGGTGAATGGAAACACACTGTAAAGCGCTTTGGAACCACCACGGTAGAGAAAAGCCCTTTATGAGTGCAGATCATTTACCGTTTAGCATTTAAATACTCAACCTCTCCACAGACTGAAGTCACATCTAGGAGCTACATTTGCTGCAGAGTTTATTGTGGATCCTACAACTGAAAAAACGTCCCAAACAACCAAAACTTGTCAAGAATGACGACAACCTTGTTCAGACTTTAAACTTGTCCACAGTGCACCAGACGAGCTAACACCATGAGAAACTAATCTAAAACGACTCCAACCGGCCTAAAATGACCTGAACTTTGTCCAGAACTGGTAAAACTGCCCAAAACGACTGGAGTTAATGTCAAAGATGTTGGATCCTACAACTCAAAAACTGTCCCAAAGGACCAAAAACTGTTAAAAAAAAGCAGCTGAAACTTGTCCAGAATTACAGAAACCTTCTGCACGTTCACTTTAAACCTGATCACAGTCAATCAGACTCGTCTAAATGATTATTAAACCATCTACAGTGACTTCAACTGTCCCTGAATGACTTACAGTTTGTCCAAAACTACAATGATTGTCCAAAACTCTTGATATACTCTGACATAACGACGACACTGTTCTGATTCCTGGACTACGACTGTTAGCTCTGGTCCCTCAGATGTTGGATCTCCAGTGGAAACACAAAGACTGAAACGTTCGATTAGAGTTCATCCTAGAAACTGGAACGACGTCTTTATCTGCTGAGGTGTTTCAGTCTGGACTAAACTACTGGACAGACCAGTGAGGCTAAGAACCAGTGAGGGTTTAGCCTCCTGGAGGAGCCTGTAGAGGAGGTGAAGGTCTGGAGGCTACAGTAAAAATAAAAGGTGTCGTTTGGACCCGACAGGTGAGGCTCACCGATGGCCTGAGGGGAGACCAGGTGACAGAACAGGGAGGCGAACATGACGAGGATCATGGGGTAGGTGACCCAGGCCAGGTACTGCAGCGGCACGTTCCCCTTCAGCTCCCCGTGGATCCACTTATAGGCTGGAACAGAAAGAGGACAGAGGAGGAGCGTCAGCCAGGAGAAGACGAGCCTCCAGGCTGAGCTGTGACGGTGGGAAGCCTGTCTCTGTACCCTGGAGGCTCTTAGCGCTGGCGTAGTCCATCGTCCAGCTGACCAGCGCCATCGTCAGGCCCAGGAGAACCAGGAAGATCCAGTCCTCCCCCATCTTGGTGATGATGTAGCGGCGCACACGAGCCAAGCAATCTGGGACAGAAGCACGAAGCATTAATCACTGCAGGTGGAACGGTGACAGGCTCAGGTGAGACCAGCCGAGCAGCAGCAGAACAATCTGGAGGGTTTGAGACGTCAGCCGACTAACGAACCAACTAACTAACGAGCAGAGGAAACCCATTACAGAGGCAGAAGCAGCTTCTCCTCTGTGTGAAATTAATAAACGGCTGTTTAAACTCCAACTAAAACCACAAGAACTGGAGGAAAAGACTCCGAACCAGCAGGAAACAGGTCAGGAAGACATTCTAAACTCACACTGAGGCCTTTATTTTACTCTGTTGTGCACAAAAGACAAATATGAATAATCAGCTGGAGACGTTTCAGGACCATAACAATAAAACAGGCACGGAATTTTACAATGCGTGTCTTTAAAGATGACTTTTTCCTCCAGCTCTGATCCATAAATCGGCTCTTCTCCACCAAACGTTCCAGTTTTATTCTGAGGGTTTGATCGTTTGTCTCTCACAGCCTGATTTATAACAGAGACAGTGAGACAGAGTTCGAACAACGACCACCTGAACCACCTGGAATCATGGAGAAGCTGCAGTTTCTCAGACATGTTGGACAGTTTTGAAAGCATAAACAAACAAACACATAAATACTGTTTTCTGTTATTTGTTCCAGTCAGAAGAAACCTGCTGGTCAAATAGAAATTCACTGTGAATGTAATAATTTAGGGTTTAATTGTGCTTTAAGTTCAAGCTGCTCCTGAGGAGGTCAGGATTAAAACACGAGCAGAGAGGGTTCATCATGTTCACACACCTGGAGACGGAGTTCACACGTCTGTGAAAGTTAAAGAGAAGCTGCCTCCACCTGTTGCAGCAGGTTTGGTTTTAGTTAAGTTGATCTCAGTCTGTGGCCTCATGAGTCACATTTAAACTGCATCGTGTTTTATGAGCTCATCGTGTTGCATGTAAAACCATGATGTGCAAAGTAACCAGAAACTAAAACCGTCACACGGATGTTCGTCTGCAGGGTTTAAAGAGCTTCCATTAGTTTGAACTGCTCTATGTGAAGCTGCTGGGTGGAGCTGGCTGAGACAGGTGTTGGTCACCTTGGCATTTGGAGTAGGGGCGGGGCTTCTTGGTGGAGGAGGCGTGGCTGTGATGGGACTCCAGGGTCACCGGCTGATGGTGCTGATGATGCCGTCGGCCTTTCCGGCCTGAAGCCGAGCTGCCGTCTCCAGCTTGTCGCCTCCATTGTCTCTCGGTCAGCAGACGGGCGGCCTCCCGTCGGGCGAAGTTTCCCAGCTGCTCCCTGTACTCCCCGTAGAGCTGGAACAGAACGGCAGAACGCTCAGACTTCATGGTAACCTGACAGGATGCTAACACCTGGACCAACTCCCTGCTCACCTTCCTGTAAGAGTCGACAAACTTACCAGGTAACATTTAACTCTCAGCACAAGTCTGAGCTGCGTCGTCGTGGTTTCAGTCTAAAGACGTTTCCCCTCTGATCCAAGACGAGAGGTGAAACGTCTTCGATGAACTCAAGAAACTCCAGACGACTGAAACCAGGAGGACGACCAGGACCTGGACGACTGAGGACCTTCACAGATCTGAGCTGCATGAACGGACAGGCCTCACGGTCTTTGGCTCGTTTATTTCCTGTTTTATTTTGAAGTTCTCTTTCCTCATGTGTGGCTTTTGGTTTACACACAACAGCAGGAACTTCATTATTCAGTATTACAGTCGTCCCTCTCCATGTCGCGGCCTCACTGTATCGTGGATTTTTAAATTGTATATTTCTAATTTTGCATCACGGATTAAGAAGAACGTTAAACGGAAATATAAAACGTAGCGTCCAGCAGATGAGTAGACAAAGACTTAAGCTAGTTTGCCCACATGAGATGCTACACGGCACGCTATTGGCTGATGGATGGGAGGCGACCAATCAGAGCGCTGCATTCTGCATCCTGGGCTCTGATTGGCTCAGCGACCGTAGCATCAGCCTCCTCCGTCTCCCGTGTTCAGCAGCGTTCAGCATCTGGCCTCATCCGTTCCACATGGACGTCTGGTCGCTGAGTTGGGTTTATTTCAGTCCTACGATGTCGAACAAACGTTCTGCTCCTTGTAAGGCTTCTGGAACCCAAGCATGGGGAGGGTTTATAAAGCCTGAACATATATATAAATAACAAAATAAATATAAAAAACTATCGCGGTTGGTTCTGGAACCAAACCCCCGCCATAGACCAGGGATGGAATGGATCAGGCTGCCAATGACAGGCCACCTGTCCCTCCCCCTGACCATTAAATATTATTTTAACATGCATTAAACAGCTCCTGATGTTCTGTCCACTCTCAGGTGTATCATAAAGGTCAGATCTTGGCTCTCTGTTGCTGTCGTACTAGTCGGACTCACCAGATGTAGACTTTGGGTATCAGTCTGCTGTCATGAGTGTTAATAAAACCCCTTCTCTTACAGGAAACAACGACCTCCAATGTTCTCCTCCAGGTTTTCCTGAAGATCCGGATCGTGCAGTGAGACCAGCCGGCCTCGTTCGTTCAGTGAGTTATCTCTTTTAATGACAGTTCCCACCTCTGATCCTGCAAATGTTCCACAGAAACCAACCCTCCTGTCGTTGTTCTACGGCAGTGGTTCTCAACTGTTGGGTCGGGTGGGTGGCGACTGATATTAATAGAGACATAGTGGGTCCTGAGGCTGGACCAGGTGAGAACCACTGGTCTACGGGGACACCATCACTGCATCCTGGGCTTAGCCCCGCCCACCACAGCTGTGATTGGCTTAAAGAAACACAAGCCAGCCAGAGTGTCTCCCTGTGCGGTCAGACTATTCTACAGCGCTGTGGAGAATGGTCTGACTGAAAGACGACCAGGGTGTGTCTGTCTGAAGACATCATTCATCACAGACTGATCTCCACAGTGCTGTAGAATGATCTGCTGCACCTCAGTATGATCCTGCTATGGATTACTTGTGTTTCTTTAAACCAATCACAGCCGTGTTGGGCGGAGCTAAGCCCTGGATGCAGTGATGGTGTCCCGGTAGAACAGCGACAGGAGGAAGTGTTTAGGCAGACACTAAGATAGATACTGACAGGTCGGTTTCACTGCACGATACAAGACATGTCCAGCGGTTTAGGCTGCTGTTGGTTACAGTGACGTAGAAGTGACGGATGTCTGAGAGGCAGGTTGTCGCCGCTCTAACACGCTGATGAAGCAGCAGCGTCACATATCTGATGTCTGCAGAGGGTTTAAACACGATGACAGTGAAAAGTCATGGAATGAGATGTTTGCTGGAGGTACAGAGGCGGGACTGGACGCCAGAGACGCTGCGACCACTGAGAGCTGGCAGGAGGGCAAAACCAGATCCAGTCCAAGAGTCCTGAGATAACGAGAAAGCCACGGGGAATGTGCGGCGTGAGTGTAAAGGATACACACCAACCTGAATACCCTGCAGACAGAAATAGACGAAACGGGCATGGAGATCGGAAAAACCCCTCCCTGCTGCAGAGAGGAGGCCGGGGCCGGACGGAGGCCAGAGGAGGAGATTCCTCATCTTCCCCTTCCTCACCGCCACAACCAGAAGCCCACCTCGTGATCACCGGATCGGTTTGCAGCCTCAAAACCGTGGAAGCCGTAAAAAGCTGCAGATCCTCGACGTGCAACTGAAACCTGCAGATCACACAGCGGAGCTCGGAGCTAAATCACAGCCGAGCCGCCTGCCAAGCATTTCTGTCTCATGTTCACAGGGAAGGAAAGGAGAGCTGCCACCCTGAGCCCCGAGGCCGGCCACCACCGACCACTCAGCTCCCCGAGGTCCCGTCTGCAGGCTCAGAGCTCAAAACCACACATCCTCCACCGTCCAGCACATGAAGGACTGACATAGCAGGTCTAATGAAGCCAGCAGGTGGCCGTCAGTTTCTGCTGCAGGCCTCAGATCAGCTCTGAACGTCCAGCAGGTTATTTTAAATCTCACTAAACACTCGGAACCACAAACTGTTATTGAGAAGTATGCAGGCCGGCTGACAGCTCATTACACACATCAGCTCAGACAGCAGGGCAAAGACTCAACATCACCTCCATTAACGAGACTTTAGCTTTAGTTCAGCAGCTGGACGAGGAGCTTCAGTCACAGGGTACAGTTAAGGATCATGTTCTGGACTGAAACGCCTCCTCAATCGTCAGAATTAGATCATTTATTACAAGTTAGTAAGTAAGAGTTGTTTTGCAGAAATGGTCCAAACAACTTTTCTGCTGCTTCATAAATAATAAAACTCTCATATTTGCAGTTTTTAATGAAACAGAAACTGAGTTTACTGACCTGCAGCAGCAACAGGAGAGGAAAAGGAAGGTTAGTCTGCAGAATAAATCAGCTGGATGGAAGCACTTCACTGGAGGTTTAATAAAAGCTGCTTCCTCCAGCTGTTTATTAATTTATTTCTATTCTCTCTGCAGAATGACTGCAGTCGCTCCTGAATTATTAATTCTTTCCAAATAAAGTTGCTGAAGGCGTCTCCTGAAGACTCCTGTATGTTTAAATCTATGCAGAAATGATCCTTTCCAGCACCAAAACATCACCCCAGGATGATCAGCGTCTGTCTGATCGCTGCTTTTTACTCTACAGATTCAGTCTAGATCAGTCGCACACCGACCTTCAGTCAGAGGATTGAAACCGTCTAAGAATCTAAACGATCAGATATATTTCAGGGATTTAAAGAGCAGCTAACTGGACAATAAGCAAAGGAAAATAAAGCAGACGACACTTTTTAAATGCTTTGGAGTTCCACTAAGAAAAGACCTGATGGGATGAAGGTCATGATTTAGATGTTAAATATTAAACTGGAGATAAAAAGGTGTGACTCCCTTCGACCTTCACTCCGAGGAAGAAACGATTTAAAGCTTCATGTTTTAGAAAACAGACGCATGAATGTGAAAAATGTCTGAGGATGAACCATTAAACCTTCAGAGGATTCAGGTGAACCTCGTTCCTCAGTTTGTTAAAGAACCGGCTGAGTAGATGAGCTGTTAAAATAAATCCTAAACCTCTACAGCCAAATATCAAACGAACATACCGGTTAATAAATGCTGCATAAATATTAATATTATTTGAATATTGAATGTCCACTGTCAGAGATAATGTGTACTATTTTTATTTTCATTTAACACATTTTTTTTGTATTTTTAAGTGACATTAAAATATCAACAGACTCACAGGAACAGGCTGTGAATTTATATCTAATATAAAATAACATTAAACTGTCAGTAACTATTAAATTCATTAAAAAATCACAAATATTATTTTTTATTTAACAGATAAACCAGCCAAATTTAACATTTAATACTGTAAATATATTTCTAAAATTAGATATATTTAGTAAAAATTAAAAGAAAAATATGCTAAAAAAATCCTTCAATAAACATTAAAAAGTCAAAAATATCTTTTATTTTACAGTTAAAACCTGCTAAATTTAGTGTTAAATACCGTAAATATATTTCTAAAATTAGATATAATTAGTAAGAATTAAAAGAAAAATATGTTGATTTCTATCTAATTATTATTATTATTATTTTAGACTCAAAAAAAATCCTTTAACAAACATTAAAAATTCATAAATGTTATTTTTTATCTAACAGATGAACCTGCCAAATTTAATGTTTAATACTGTAAATATATTTCTAAAATTAAAGATAATTAGTGACAAATTTAAAAAAGAAGAGTTGGTGTATAACTAATTATATATATTATTATTACTTTTATAGATGCTAAAAATCCTTCAATAAATATTAAAAATTCACAATTATTATTTTTTATTTAACAGATAAACCAGCTAAATATAACATTTAATACTGTAAATCTATTTCTAAAATTAGATATAATTAGTAAGAATTAAAAGAAAAAAGATTTATAGCTACATATTATTAATATTATGTTCATAGATGCTAATAAATCCTTCAATAAATATTAAAAAGCCAAATTAGACTCCTGATTTTGTGTAAACTTACTGTAGTGTTATATATTATTATTGTTGTTTACTTTCTGTTCTTTTACTGTATTTTTTGCATCTCAGCAGCTGAAACGTTACAGACCACAGTTTTTACAGCACAAATAAATCCTTCAAGCCGTTGGTAGAAATCAGAATCCTCGAGGACCTCGTGGCCCGGACCGCTGAGAACCTCCACAGACTCGTAGAAATCAGAAACCAACATCAGACTGTTCAGAGAAGCCGGTCCTGGAGATCAGAGGAAGCAGCTGGAGGCTCCTGAACGTTCAGATCTCTACCTGATCAGAGCAGCTCATCGTGATCCAGCAGCAGCAGCTCAGAGTCTGGTCGGAGTCTGGTCGGTCTGCTGCCACCATCTGCAGAGCTTCACTGCAGCTCATCAACCATTAACAGCAGGAGGACCATCCATCACAGCAGCATCAAACAGCTGCCAGCAGGGACCAGAAACCCAGGAGCCACAGCAAGGACACCAGGACCAACAAGGACACCAGGGACAACAAGGACAACAGGGACAACAAGGACACCAGGAGCAACAGGAACAACAAGGACACCAGGAACAACAGGGACACCAGGAACAACAAGGACACCAGGAGCAACAGGAACAACAAGGACACCAGGAACAACAGGGACACCAGGAACAACAAGGACAACAAGGACAACAGGGACACCAGGAACAACAGGGACACCAGGAACAACAGGAACAACAGGAACACCAGGGACACCAGGAGCAACAAGGACACCAGGGACAACAAGGACACCAGGGACAACAGGGACAACAAGGACACCAGGAGCAACAAGGACACCAGGAACAACAGGGACAACAGGGACAACAGGAGCAACAAGGACACCAGGAGCAACAAGGACACCAGGAACAACAGGGACAACAGGGACAACAGGGACACCAGGAACAACAGGGACACCAGGAGCAACAGGGACACCAGGACCAACAAGGACACCAGGAGCAACAAGGACACCAGGAGCAACAAGGACACCAGGAACAACAGGGACACCAGGAACAACAGGGACAACAGGGACAACAAGGACACCAGGAACAACAAGGACACCAGGAACAACAGGAGCAACAAGGACACCAGGAGCAACAAGGACACCAGGGACAACAGGGACAACAAGGACACCAGGAGCAACAAGGACACCAGGAACAACAGGGACAACAGGGACAACAGGGACACCAGGAACAACAGGGACACCAGGAGCAACAGGGACACCAGGACAAACAAGGACACCAGGAGCAACAAGGACACCAGGAGCAACAAGGACACCAGGAACAACAGGGACACCAGGAGCAACAGGGACAACAAGGACAACAGGGACAACAAGGACACCAGGAACAACAAGGACACCAGGAACAAAAGGAACAACAGGGACAACAAGGACACCAGGAACAACAGGGACACCAGGAGCAACAGGGACAACAAGGACAACAGGGACAACAAGGACACCAGGAACAACAAGGACACCAGGAACAACAGGAACAACAGGGACAACAGGGACAACAGGAACAACAGGGACACCAGAGACACCAGGAGCAACAAGGACACCAGGAGAAACAAGGACACCAGAAGCAACAAGGATACCTGGAGCAACAGGGACACCAGGGACAACAGGGACAACAAGGACACCAGGGACAACAGGGACACCAGGAACAACAGGGACAACAGGGACACCAGGGACACCAGGAGCAACAGGGACACCAGGACCAACAAGGACACCAGGGACAACAGGGACAACAAGGACACCAGGAGCAACAGGGACAACAAGGGACAACAGGGACACCAGGGACACCAGGAACAACAAGGACAACAAGGACACCAGGGACAACAAGGACACCAGGAGCAACAAGGACAACAGGACCAACAAGGACACCAGGAACAACAAGGACAACAAGGACACCAGGAACAACAAGGACAACAAGGACACCAGGAGCAACAAGGACAACAGGACCAACAAGGACACCAGGAACAACAGGGACACCAGGAGCAACAAGGACACCAGGAACAACAAGGACACCAGGAACAACAAGGACAACAAGGACACCAGGAGCAACAAGGACACCAGGAACAACAGGGACAACAAGGACACCAGGAACAACAGGGACAACAAAGACACCAGGAACAACAAGGACAACAAGGACACCAGGAACAACAAGGACACCAGGAGCAACAGGGACACCAGGAGCAACAAGGACACCAGGAACAACAAGGACACCAGGAACAACAAGGACAACAAGGACACCAGGAGCAACAAGGACACCAGGAACAACAGGGACAACAAGGACACCAGGAGCAACAGGAACAACAAGGACACCAGGAGCAACAGGGACACCAGGAGCAACAAGGTCACCAGGAACAACAAGGACACCAGGAACAACAAGGACAACAAGGACACCAGGAGCAACAAGGACACCAGGAACAACAGGGACAACAAGGACACCAGGAACAACAGGAACAACAAGGACACCAGGAGCAACAAGGACACCAGGAACAACAGGAACAACAAGGACACCAGGAACAACAGGAACAACAAGGACACCAGGAGCAACAGGGACAACAAGGACACCAGGAGCAACAGGGACACCAGGAGCAACAAGGACACCAGGAACAACAAGGACACCAGGAACAACAAGGACAACAAGGACACCAGGAGCAACAAGGACACCAGGAACAACAGGGACAACAAGGACACCAGGAACAACAGGAACAACAAGGACACCAGGAGCAACAGGGACACCAGGAGCAACAAGGACACCAGGAACAACAAGGACACCAGGAACAACAAGGACAACAAGGACACCAGGAGCAACAAGGACACCAGGAACAACAGGGACAACAAGGACACCAGGAGCAACAAGGACAACAAGGACACCAGGGACAACAGGAGCAACAAGGACACCAGGGACAACAGGGACACCAGGACCAGAGACACCAGGGACACCAGGAGCAACAGGGACACCAGGACCAGAGACACCACAGACACCAGGGACACCAGAGGGACCACAGACACCAGGACCTCTGCAGCGCTCAGAGACCTTCACTCTCAGTTACAGACATCAGCCGTCCAACAACAGAGACATACGACTGTGTTCTGTCAACCTGTGAATCAACAGCAGCTCCTGAGTTCTTTATGAATCAGAGAGCAGCAGAAAGTGTTCGGCTCCACATCTGGACCTTTATTAATGCTGATTATCGTTACTATTGTTAAAACTGACTTTATCTATGCATTTCTCCATTTATTTCTATATTTATTTGTGTATTTTATCTGCCTTTGTTCACTTCTCCGAACACAAACCATCACACTGATCTTAAAGTCTCTGCTCCAGAACTGATTCTAAAGTCCTGCTACTGGTTTTAAACTCTCCTCATGGTCCCACATGTTCACTGGACTTGACTTTATCCTGTGAATCCTCCAGAACCTGCAGGTCTGATGGGCTTTTAATTAAACCAAAAGTCAGAATGACAACAACAACAACAACAAAACCTCCAGGATGAATCAGCATCATTTTGTTCTAATGACCCACATCTGAGATTTTTAAAAGCAGATTCAAAATTTTTACAGCCTGATTTTCACTGATTTATTTATTTGTTATTTTTCAAGAATTATTTTATTATTTTAATTATTTTTCATTTTATTATTTTAATTTAATTATTATTATTTAAATATTTTTTTCTCTATATTTTGTCTATTTTTCCACTCATTCATGCATATATTAGATTTATTTTTTCTTATTTTTTAAATGACTTTTCACTAATCTTCTTTAAATTATTTATTCATTTTTTGTCTATTTTTTTCCGCTCACTCATATATTTTTTTTCTTATTTTACGTTTGTGAATTTGGACTAATCCTGTTAAAATTTACTTCATTTATTTTTTCTCTATTTTTTAAATTTCTCTAGTTTTTACTTGTTTTTTTTCTTATTTTGCTTTGATAAATTTGGACTAATCCTGTTTTATTTATTTTTAATTCATCTAAAAATGTGTGTTTTATTTCATTCATATTGAAGGTCGTTGATGGTCGATGGTTGATGACGTGTTCTTCTATTCTTGCAAACATATTTATATATTATTAATTATACATATTACATCCCTGATATTCTCTGTGTTTATTCACATGTTATGTTTATCTTCTGAATAATATTCAGGTTATTGACAGTTTCATGTGTTCATATCCAGAGTTTCAACCTGTGGTGCTTCAATATTCAGGCTTTTCTGGGATTCTGGAACATTTTTCCTTAAATATCTTTAAAAACATGTTTGAAATGATTCTATATAGTTATTGACGACATCACGCTAACGAGGAACATACAACCTACACATGACTACATGAGACACAACGAACACCACAGACGTGTAACAGGTCTCTGCTTCATCCAGTCAACAACACGTCTTATTTCACCGGTTAGCTTAGATTTATATAAATAAAGACAGTAGAGTATAGATAAAGACAGTAGAGTATAGATAAAGACAGTAGAGTATAGATAAAGACAGTAGAGTATAGATAAAGACAGTAGAGTATAGATAAAGACAGTAGAGTAAAAATAAAGACAGTAGAGTATAGATAAAGACAGTAGAGTATAAATAAAGACAGTAGAGTATAAATAAAGACAGTAGAGTATAGATAAAGACAGTAGAGTATAGATAAAGACAGTAGAGGTATAGATAAAGACAGTAAAGTATAGATAAAGACAGTAGAGGTATAGATAAAGACAGTAGAGTATAGATAAAGACAGTAGAGGTATAGATAAAGACAGTAGAGTATAGATAAAGACAGTAGAGTATAGATAAAGACAGTAGAGGTATAGATAAAGACAGTATAGATAAAGACAGTAGAGGTATAGATAAAGACAGTAGAGTATAAATAAAGACAGTAGAGTATAAATAAAGACAGTAGAGGTATAGATAAAGACAGTAGAGGTATAAATAAAGACAGTAGAGGTATAGATAAAGACAGTAGAGGTATAAATAAAGACAGTAGAGGTATAGATAAAGACAGTAGAGGTATAGATAAAGACAGTAGAGGTATAAATAAAGACAGTAGAGTATAGATAAAGACAGTAGAGGTATAAATAAAGACAGTAGAGTATAGATAAAGACAGTAGAGTATAGATAAAGACAGTAGAGGTATAAATAAAGACAGTAGAGGTATAGATAAAGACAGTAGAGGTATAGATAAAGACAGTAGAGGTATAAATAAAGACAGTAGAGTATAAATAAAGACAGTAGAGTATAGATAAAGACAGTAGAGGTATAGATAAAGACAGTAGAGGTATAGATAAAGACAGTAGAGTATAGATAAAGACAGTAGAGGTATAAATAAAGACAGTAGAGGTATAGATAAAGACAGTAGAGGTATAGATAAAGACAGTAGAGTATAAATAAAGACAGTAGAGTATAGATAAAGACAGTAGAGTATAGATAAAGACAGTAGAGGTATAGATAAAGACAGTAGAGGTATAGATAAAGACAGTAGAGGTATAAATAAAGACAGTAGAGTATAGATAAAGACAGTAGAGGTATAAATAAAGACAGTAGAGGTATAAATAAAGACAGTAGAGGTATAGATAAAGACAGTAGAGGTATAAATAAAGACAGTAGAGTATAAATAAAGACAGTAGAGTATAGATAAAGACAGTAGAGGGGAGGTGACACCGTGAGAAGCTGCCGTCCGACTCTTTGCGTTTCTCAGCCTTGGGTTTGCTTTTCGTCACAGTTCGACCTTGGTGCTCGTCTGAACACTGGACCACGGCTTTCACACGGCTTTCACACGGCTCTCACACGGCTATCACACGGCTTTAACGTGTCTGTGGATGTTTGATGAGCTCCCAGTGAAGAGCAGCAGCTCCTCCTCCTCCCACATCACCTCCATTTGCTTCCCCTCCCTCCTTCCTTCCCTCCATAATCTCTCAGCGACACATCCAAGTATCTCAGCGTTACACCAGCCTGTCCAGCTCAAAGCCAGCGTCAGGGGTCGAGAGCACGGGAAAACCTGAGCTTTACAAGGCTGCAGCTCTGGACTGGTGCGTGGATCTACCTGTAGGACACAGGAAGTGAAGGAGCTCAGGTGTAAACAACCAGAGAGGAGGGGGAGGAGTCAGAGAGGAGCTGCTGGTCCAGACTGAGGCTGAAGGACGGGGCGACTTTGAGACTTAATTAAAAGAATCATAGAATATTCTGGTCTGTCAGGAGGAGCAGCGTGTTCATACGTGTACGTGTGTGTGTGTGTGTGTGTGTGTGTGTGTGTGTGTGTGTGTGTGTGTGTGTGTGTTTATAAGTGCACTAAATGAAAATGTGTGTGTGTGAGGCCCGACAACAGTACAGGTCTGTCTGCAGCAGGAGGTTAATGATAAAATCTGACCTGCTCACTGACGGACAGATCAGGAGATTACACACACACACACACTCACACACACACACACACATTCCTGCAGAGTGTGTGTGAGTGTGTGTGTGTGTGTGTGTTCACCACTAATTAACATCTCCATGCCTCTGTTCAGGCTGTCATGTTCTAATTAAAGCGACCAAAAGGGGAAAACAGGCGTCGAACACTGGAGGTTCTCCAGCAGGGAATCCTTTAGTCCTTTAGTCCCGTCTGAAGCAGCTTCACGCGGAAATATTACAAACATTACAGTGAATTAAAGTGTTTACAAGCAGAACCGCGGCCCGAAGCTGGAACCAGACGTCAGCAGAGTCAGAAACACTCAGCAGAGACACAGAGGAGTCACCAGAGACGTCAGCAGGAGGCTGGAGCCCTGCTGGTGTTAACGTCCAGGTTACTGGACGTACAACCCTGGGTTATTATCAATAATATTAAAGTTATTATCACTAATATTCAGGTTATTATCAATAATATTCAGGTTATTATCAATAATATTCAGGTTATTATCACTAATATTCAGGTTATTATCAATAATATTCAGGTTATTGTTGTTGATATTCATGGTTTTCACTCCTCTGTATGACAACCAGAGCTTTAAAGACTTTGATGGTCACTATCCAGATATAAGACACTGTTTACATCAGTTTCCAGGTTATTGATCGGTGTTTAATACCTTTACTATGACCATATAGAGACTTTTAACATGTCAGTAGAAAAACATCCAGGTTACTGACACTCTGGTCCACTGATATCAAGTTATTGTCACTTCTGTACATTAATATTCAGGTTTTTGGTAAATCTTTGCTTGAATATTGAGTTTCTTCACACGTTTTTTGCTTTAATTTCCAGACTATTAATAGTTTTCTGTGTTTATATCCAGTTGTTTAAACTTTCCTGTGATAATATATATCATTTTTGACTAATTAATATTATAATATTTATGTCTTAAGCATTAATTATCCAGTTTCTTAAATAATCTTTGCTTAAATATTGAGGTTTTTGACAGTTTTTTTGCTTTAATACCGAGGTTACTGATGGTTTTCTGTGTTTATATTCAGTTGTTTAAACTTTCCTATGACAATATATTGGGTTTTTGCCACATCAGTATGATCACATCTATTTTTGACTTCTTAATATTTGGGTTTTTGATAAATCTTTGCTTAAATATTGAAGGTTCTTGACACTTTTTTGCATTAATATCCAGGTTATTCAGAGTTTTTTGGTGTTAAATTTGAAGTTTGGTGTGATAATATAACATATTTAACATGTCAGTAGAAAAACATCCAGGTTACTGACACTCTGGTCCACTGATGTTAAGACTGTTGTTACTTCTGTGCATTAATATTCAGGTTTTTGATAAATCTTTGCATATATATCCAGGTTCTTCACACGTTTTTTGCTTTAATTTCCAGAATATTAATAGTTTTCTGTGTTTATATTCAGATCTTTAAACTTTCCTGTGATAATATTGAGGTTTTTGACTAATTAAATTGATCATATCTGTGTCTTAAGCATTAATATTCTGGTTTTTGGCACATTTGTTTATTAAGATCCAGGTTTTTTATATCTTATTGAGATAATATGAGTGTTTTTAATACTCTGGTCTGCTGATATCCAGGTTTCTTGTACATTTTTGCCCAAGTTAAAAACTATTTCTACATACAGACATCATTATTTATAGTATTAAAGTCATAAATGACCCGTATCATGTAAAACCTGGTGAACAGCAGAACAAACGTCACCAGAAACCTGAAGGCTTTTAAAACCTTGGTGGATCAATACAGAGGTGATCGATATGTTTAGCCTCAGTTTGAAGACATTACAGAGACGATACTGAGGGTTCTGGTCCGTTAATATCCAGTTACTGTTCTGAGCCAACATCCAGGGTTTTCATAATATATAATAATAAACAGGTTTTTAACTCTTTGGTGAGTTAATATCCGGTTTATCCAGACGTGGAGCATCAACATCCAGGTTACTGTGTCTGTTAATGTCTGTGTTCAGGTTTGAGGGACTTTTGTTTGCTGACGTCCAGATTTTTCACTCTTCTGACACTTTGGTGCGTCACTGTTGGGTTTATGGTACATTTTTCACTGAATATCACTAACGAGACATTTCCTATCGTCCATAATGAGGTACAGCATCATTCAAAGGAAGGATTTAATCATGAGACAAACTACAAATCACAATAAAATCAGCCTGCAGATCTCCGTCAGTCTAAACCTGCCTTAATTAAAGTCTACATTCAGAGGATCAGCTGATTAAATCCGACCCTGCAGAACCTCCAGTAATAAACTTGTGAGTCTTACCAGGAACTGATCTATGTTGAGGACCGTCTGGAAGGTGTTGATCCGCTCCCTCATGCTTCCTGCTGGTTCTGGTTCTGGTTCTGCAGTAACTGTCCCTGCTGACGCCGGCGTCCTACATGCGTCCTCCACCCCGGCCCGCCTCGTTCGGTCCAGACGGCCCCGGTGACAGATCGGGTCAGAGCCGCTTGACGAGGACAATAAAGTGTCAGCAGCTCTTAATTCAGAGCTCCGGTCTGCAGATTCCAGCAGCCGGATCAGAACTGATGGAGATAATACCTGCTGACTGAGGGGAGGTCAGACTGAACTGTACTTTATGTAGACGACGTGCTGCAGCGGAGCCTGGCTGGACTCAGAACCAGAACCAGAACCAGAACCGCTTTGACACTGAATCTTCAAATCTGAATACTAAAGATTAAATGACAACAGAAGCACACAGGAAAGCAGTTTATAGGAGATTATTATAAAACTCAGCCCTTAAAACACCAGAACTGAACCCGTCCTCACTGCATTTAGATTTAAGGCGGGTTCTGATCCGACCAGCAGGGTTCTGTTGAATGGAAATGACTTAAATTAGAGACTAAATCATCCAGAACCTGTGAAAGAACCGCCTGAAAGAGTTGGAGATGAACAAAAACAGGAACAACATCCCAGTGGAGACCTGGAAGACTAAAAAACATCCAAACAGTCCTTTATCACGGATTAATCTGCAGCTTTAAAAGCTTGAATCTCTTGATGAATCGAGGCAGAATGAGTTCCTTTTTCCATTTGTTCTCATCAACAACTTGCAGTTTTGTTTATTTATTGGTCAGAAATTGGATTAATTGGTAGAAAAAGTCACATTTAGTGACGAATAAAAGTCTGCAGCTGCTGATTGCCTCATCTCCAAAAGCAACACGGAGCGAAGACGCTACGACTGACGAGGTGTTTTCATTTACTGACGTCTGGAGCTGCAACAGATGATTGATCAACTGGTGAGTCATCAGCTGCTAAATTAATCACTATGTATTTCAATAAACGATTAATCAGTTTGTGATCATTTTAAATAAGTCAGTCTGAACTCTGTGGTTTAATCAGTCCCTCCAGGAATTCACGATGTTGCATCACAACAATTAACACTAATTCAACCAATCTCCATGAATTCTGCAATTTCATCCAATCACTGCAACTTGTCCTCAATCTTGTCCCGCCTCCCGTGAGTTCCACCAATCACAGCAGTCCCCAGTAATGCACGTACGTCACCGGATTCACTTCCTTGTTTATGGTTTGAAGATACAGATGCAACAAAAACTACTGCAGAACAATTCCCTGATGTTCTTCACCAAAGCGGAGCTAAACTGTTTTCACCCCGTGGAATATTGAGGTGGAACACAAACCAAAACCATCCACTGACAAACACTTTTCTACCGTAAACATATCAGGAGAATGGGTGAAACCAGCGGACCACAGACCAGACAAACCACCGTGATGAAGCTGCTGCATCCAGATCTGTGGCAGCACTGAAACAATGAAGGTCAGTTAGATTCATTAACTGACGTGACGAGCTGTGAGCGTGTGTGTGTGAACACGCGTGTGCCAGGATGTGGAATTAACTTTTTAAACTTTTAAAATGTTTAAATGAATTAAACAAAACAAAGAAAAAATAAAACTTTTTAGCAATTTTTTACTGTCTCCTGGAATTTGATCGCAACAAATACGTTTAAAACATCAAAACTGACATCGCAATTTTTTAGAAAAGCTGCTGAATTCAGACATTTTAGGAGCAACAATCTGGAAAAACACCCATGAAATCCTGGAGGGGCTGATTAATCTTCTCCAGTGTGAACATTCCTGGTTTCTTTCCTCCTCTGTGACTCTAAACTGAACATCTCTGGACTGAACCAGACTTTGGAGGAAACTCTGACCCACATTTCAACATCTCTGACGTTTTAGAACCAAACAGCTGATCGATCAGTGCATCTAATCATCACTGGTTGCTCTTCTGTTAGTAACTGATCTGAAAACCTTCATCCAGTCTTTGTTGTTGTGTCTGATCATCAAACCCTTCCATGCAGCGTTTAAAGACCTTTCAGCTCCTGAACGCCTCACACTCGCTTCCTTCACCTGCCTGTGAACCCTGCTGCAGCCTCCACCTTCCTCCTCCTCCTCCTCCTCCTCTGTAAACCCCCACCAGGAGGTGAAACTCTACTCGGGATAAATTTAGCAGCAGTGTGACCCAAAGCTCACTGACACACTTCAGCCGAGTCTCCCCGGAGGCCTGTTGTTCACACAGATGGAGCTTTAACCTTTACAGCTGGTTATCGACACCGTTTCTCCGTTTCCTCTGCCTCCTCCTGCTGCAACCCTCTGATTATTACGTTATAATTAACCTGTAATTGGAAAACGCGCCGCCATATCGGATGAAATTTAACGGCTTAATCGTCTACGGGGCGGTCGTTCCAGTCTGCTGGCAGGTGAAGGCTGCCGCTCTGAGACTTTTAGGATGGATTTCACTGCTGCTGACGCTCCGACAGATCCAGACCCGTCTCATCACACAGCCTCGATTTTAGCCGAAACCCGGCAGCCGGTTCTGGGCTGCTTCCTCCTGGTTCAGGTCGGAGGTCGGCAGCAGTCGTGTGGCTCGGAAGTAATTAACTTTACAAGCCCACGGAGCGTTGATCGGCTGATTCCAGGTCAGGAGACGGCTGGACCTGCAGGTTAACGTCATCCACAACAGGCTGGTTATCTACCAGAACCAGCCAGAACGAGGCATCTATCAGCTAAAGGCTGTAAAAACAGAACAACCTGCTGGACTTTCAGCCTCCAGGTGGTTCTGGTCATGTGTGACGAGATGCTTCCTCAGAATGAACCAAACCTGAGCTTCAGATCAAGATATTTAACATGAATCACTGTGTTCTACATGTCTCCTTTTAAACACTGTTTGCAGCAGATCCAGTAGAACCAGAACCTCCCTCCTCCTGGTTCTGGTTCTACTGGACGGACTCAGCTGAGACCAACAGGGAAACAGCCAGAGAGGGTTCAGGTTGAACTGCAGGCAGTGTAAGGAGAATCCAACCTACTGGATCAATGAATGAATGCAGCATCAGAACCAGAGAACAGAGGAGACAGTAGCAGAGCTTCCTCCTATAATCAGTATTAATTACATTTCCAGTCCCTCCAGGATTTCCAGGTGTTTTTCCAGATTGTTGCTCCTAAAATGATCGATCAGCTGTTTGGTTCTAAAACGTCAGAAATGTTGAAATGTGGGTCAGAGTTTCCTCCAAAGTCTGGTTCAGTCCAGAGATGTTCAGTTTAGAGTCATAGAGGAGGAAAGAAACCAGGAATGTTCACACTGGAGAAGATTAATCAGCCCCTCCAGGATTTCATGGGCGTTCTTAAAGATTGTTGCTCCTAAAATGTCTGAATTCAGCAGCTTTTCTAAAAAATCACGATGTAAGTTTTGATGTTTGAAGCGTATTTGTTGCGATGAAATTGCAGGAGATGGTAAAAAGTTGCTAAAAAGTTGCATTTTTTTTCTTTGTTTTGTTTGATTCATTAAAAATTTTAAAAGTTTAAAAAGTTAATTCCACATCCTGGCACACGCGTGTTCACACACACACGCTCACAGCTCGTCACGTCAGTTAATGAATCTAACTGACCTTCATTGTTTCAGTGCTGCCACAGATCTGGATGCAGCAGCTTCATCACGGTGGTTTGTCTGGTCTGTGGTCCGCTGGTTTCACCCATTCTCCTGATATGTTTACGGTAGAAAAGTGTTTGTCAGTGGATGGTTTTGGTTTGTGTTCCACCTCAATATTCCACGGGGTGAAAACAGTTTAGCTCCGCTTTGGTGAAGAACATCAGGGAATTGTTCTGCAGTAGTTTTTGTTGCATACGTATCTGTATCTTCAAACCATAAACAAGGAAGTGAATCCGGTGACGTACGTGCATTACTGGGGACTGCTGTGATTGGTGGAACTCACGGGAGGCGGGACAAGATTGAGGACAAGTTGCAGTGATTGGATGAAATTGCAGAATTCATGGAGATTGGTTGAATTTGTGTTAATTGTTGTGATGCAACATCGTGAATTCCTGGAGGGACTGATTAGTTCTTTTAAGAAACTGTCTAAATATGATTAGAGAAGAAGCATTCCTCTTCTCTCCGACTATGACTTGCTCTACTTCTTGTTTTATTTCTGTTCATTACAGCTTCAGTTTACGCTGAACAGCCAGAACAGGATGAAGAAGGAGAGAGAATGAAGATCCTCAGTCGTCCAGGTCATGGTTGTCCTCGTGGTTTTAGTCACAGCATCTGGACTTGGTTGAGTTTCTAGAAGACGTTTCACCTCCAAGACGAGAGGTGGAGCATCTTCTAGAAACTCAAGCCAGTCCAGATGCTACGATTGAAACTACGAGGATGAAGGAGGAGAGAGGACTCAGAGATGTCTTCTGTCAGCAGGACTCAGTCAGAACGAAGGAAAAAGGGCAAAAGAAAGTTGAGCTTGATCTCTGAATGTTTGTTGGTCTCAGCTGAGTCTCAGTCGTGTCAGAAGCTTTTGTACAGAACCTGATTGTTTGTTTTCTGAATAACTCTTTAATGAGACGTAGAATAAAGTGGTTCTGATGAAACGCGATGATTTGAAGGTCGGTATCAGTGAACCGTACATCAGGTCGGGGGGTTTTGGGGTTCAGAGGTTTAAAACGGGACAAACCCTAAAAAGAAACCTGGAGAAAATAGAGATTTTCATGAACATCCAGACTCTGAGTTTGGTTCTGGTTCATTTTCCTGATGGATTAGTTTTCTAATCCGTGTCTCCTGATAAACTGTTAGCTGTGTGGTTTTCAAACCAGTGGATGTCGTCCCTCAGAGACTTCCCAGTTTTTTCACTGAGGTTTGTTCATCACAGCAACATGATTTATAATCCACCAGCAGCTGAAGTAACACTTAGTAACCTAAACATTTAGATGCCTTCAGCGCTCGCTGGGAGCTCTAAAAACAGAACGCAGCGTGGACCGAGTGTGAATCTGTGAAGCAGCCAAACATCAACCTGAAATAAAAACCAGGATCAATAAATAGCTGGTATCTATTAACGGCTCCACACATCGGCTCATCCTCCAGGGCCTGATGTCTTTTACACCTGAGAGGCCTGAAGCCTGCAGACGCTGTGATTCATGCAGGTTCCTCATCTACATCCGACTCAGATCCATCTCCTCCGAGGAGAAGAGGAAGAAGCGACGCTCTGTTCTACAGCTGCTCCACTGTCTGTCCGATAAAGACCCGTCTGGAGCTGTGAGTCACTTCAGAGAAACCAGAGTGGATGGAGTTTAAATGGAGATGCTGCAGGCTGCTGAGCTGGCCAGGATTCAGTGACAGGACTTCATCTAACCTGCGTGATCAGCTCTCCGGGTTCTGGTATTTATATCAGCTCCAGGTGTCCCTCAGGAGGACAGATCAAGAGGCCGTCCTGCTTATCGGAGGGACGACTCTCCACTTACCGCCTTCACTGGCCGACGTGGGCGGTGAGAAAGACTGCATGCGTTCCAGGGATGAACAAACAGATCTGAAGTGGCAGAAATCTCAAGAAGAAGAAGCCGAGCGGGAACGAAGCCAAGAGGTGGACACGAAAAACCTCAGACTGGAGTCTACAAACCTCAGAACACACACAGAACCAGAACTCTGCATCCAGGAACTAGGATTTAACTGCTGTGAGGAACCATTTCTCTGCAGCTGCATTTTAACAGCACACAACCAAGTAACCAGAAAACATCCACACTGATGTTCTACAGTCATAGAAAAGCAAACAGCTGGTATTAAAACACACCTATTCTTCTTTTAAAGTGTGTCTGTCAGGCTCAGGGGTGGATTAGCTTCTAGTTCTTTTCTGCTGGAGTGAAACTTTAAAGGCTTCTGGAAACAAACCTCTTGTCAAATATGAGGTAAAAACTGTCCCTAATGGCCTGAACCTCTCCACAATGTCTGAAGCTTTGTCTGAAATGAGTTAAAAACCTGAGAGCAATGACCGGAAACTTGTCCAACGTGACTGAAAAAGCCAGACTGACCCAGAACCTTCAGTCAGACAGGAGCCGACGCCTGGACGGACACGCTGTGGTTCTGTTGAACAAAGAGTCTCTGGACATCAGAGTCTAATCACCTTAATGCAATTTGTAATCATCTTCTGCACTTTGTCAACCTTGAATCCTCTGAACTCCAGCGTCTCTGATGCCGCAGATAGAAAACATTCAGCGTCCTCCAGCGTTGAACAGCAGCTCTGTACATGTTAGCGTTCATGTCTGACTTGTTTCTGAGCTGAACTCTGAATTTCATCCATGTGGCTGCTGCTCACAGCCGAGCCGCTGATGGATCCACGGCTGCACCGAGGAGCTCAGAGTTTTTAGTTTTTCACAGAATCTGGTGAAGCAAAGACTTTAGTTTTGGTAAAAGTTTAAACGAGACACGTAGAAAGAATCAGAAATGTCGGGACTCTGGGGTTCAGAGGGTTAAAAGCAGAACCGGAACACATCTCCTCATGTTCATCTACTTGGAGTCTCCCTGCGTGAGAAAACACAGGAGTGAAACCGACCACTCATCCTGCAGAGACGAGCTGGAAACCAACCAACCCCCAGACATGGAGTCGCTCCAGTGAGACCGACGGCCTGATATAAGTGTGTGAGATGAAGAGTCGACGGGAGGATGAGGAGGACTTGGTGATGTAACAGAGAAGAGATGAAAACAGCCGACCAGGAGGAAAAGTAAAGAAAGACGGAGAGGAGGAGTAAAGTGGCGGAGAAGACGAAGGTACAGGTGAGTCGGTAGAAGAAGAGGAGAAGTTAAAGAGGTGAAAGCTTCAGCAGGAGGAGGACGATCAGCGAACACCTACCAGGGTCTGTTGGTATCTCAGAGCCTTCCTTTGCGACGCATCTGCAGCCATTGACTCGCTGTCACTGATCCAAAAATAACCTCGCTGGACACCCCAGCATTTCCACCGGCGTGGACAACACCATGCACACACACACACACACACTGTTCACAGCAGGTCAGACAAACAGGTAAACATCCTCTAAAGTTTCACTCAGAGAATCAGCAGGTGAGTCGGTCCAGACGACGGCTGCAGGTGATCCAGAGATCCAGCCGACAAACAGAGCAGAGCAGAGCAGAGCAGAGCAGAACCATCTGATGAGGCAGCGAAGGACGCAGCGCTTTCCTTTATTAGAACTGCAGACACCTAATAACACACACACACACACACACACACACACACACACACACGGCCGGCCTGAGGTGTGTGTGTCTGGATGGTGTGTTCTGTTTGGACAGGGGTGGGAGCTGGAAGCCCCCCAGGGCTGCCCCTGCAACGTGAGGAGGCAGGAAGGTCCACACGACACCTCACCAGCCAATGCAGCGAGGCAATCCCACACTCACATGGTCGCCCCCAAACCTGCCCTCCCAGAGGAAAACTACCCCCAAACCTGCCCTCCTCAATGAAAACTACCCCCAAACCTGCCCTCCTCAATGAAAACTACCCCCAAACCTGCCCTCCCCGAAGAAAAACTACCCCCAAACCTGCCCTCCCAGAGGAAAAACTACCCCCAAACCTGCCCTCCTCAATAAAAACTACCCCCAAACCTGCCCTCCTCAATGAAAACTACCCCCAAACCTGCCCTCCCAGAGGAAAAACTACCCCCAAACCTGCCTCCCAGAGGAAAACTACCCCAAACCTGCCCTCCTCAGTAAAAACTACTTACAAACCTGCCCTCCTCAGTAAAAACTACCCCCAAACCTGCCCTCCTCAGTAAAACTACCCCAAACCTGCCCTCCCAGGAAAACTACCCCCAAACCTGCAGAGAAAACTACCCCCAACCTGCCCTCCTCAATGAAGCTACCCCCAAACCTGCCTCCCGGCTTCACTACAAACCTGCCCTCCTCAATAAAAACTGCCCCCAAACCTGCCCTCCTCAATGAAAACTACCCCCGGCCCTGCCCTCCTCAATGAAAACTACCCCCAAACCTGCCCTCCTCAATAAAAACTACCCCCAAAACCTGCCTCTCAATGAAAACTACCTGACCTCCCCAATGAAAACTGCCCCCAAACCTGCCCTTCCTGAAACTGCCCCCAGAGCCTCCCAGAGGAAACTACCCACAAACCCCACTTTCCTCCAATAGAAAACTGCCCCAAACACTTCCTCCCCCAGTGAACTACCCCCAAACCTGCCCTCCCAGAGGGAAAACTACCCCCAAACCTGCCCTCCCCGAAGAAAAACTACCCCCAAACCTGCCCTCCTCAATGAAAACTACCCCCAAACCTGCCCTCCCCGAAGAAAAACTACCCCTAAACCTGCCCTCCTCAATGAAAACTACCCCTAAACCTACCCTCCTCAATAAGAACTACCCCCAAACCTGCCCTCCATGAGGAAAAACTATACCCAAACCTGTCCTCCCTGGTAAAAGGGCCCCCAAATCTACCCACCCTGAGGAAAACTACCCCTAAACCTGCCCTTCCCAATAAAAACTACCCCCCAAATCTGCCCTCCCCTGGTGAAACTGCCCCTAAACCTGTCCTCCCTGGTAAAAAAGCCTCCAAATTTACCCACCTTGAGGAAAACTACACCCAAATCTGACCTCTCCTGGTGAAACTACCCTTAAACTCGCCCTCCCTGAGGAAAACTCCCCCTAAACCTCCCCTTCCAGAGTAAAACTGCCCCCAAACCTGCCCTCCCCTGGTGAAACTGCCCCTCCATGCTGCAGTGTAAACTGATCTGCGTGTTGCTGAAGGTTCAGATAACCAGAGGAGTGGATCTCATCAGTGTTTGGAGGCTAGAAGGCTCAAAGGTTTCCAGTGTTCCCAGTGAAAGGCTCATAAACAGAATAAAAACGTCCTCCTGTCAGTACAGAGTGTTTTCATCAGTGTGGAGGATTCAGCTGAAGAATGCTGGAAACAAACGACGACTAAACAACGAGTCTGGACCCGTCCCTGAAAGCTGCGAGGGCCTCATGTTGGGAACCCCTCAGACAGACGAGTCAATCAGCGGTTCTTCCTCCGGTTCCTGCTCCCCACAAAGACACACAAACACCCCAGATCCCTTTGGCCCCGCCCCGCTTTGTGGCCCACACGCTAGCGCATAGCGGGCTAATCTCACCGCCACACCGGAGCAATGTGCTGCTCTGAGCGGCGGCCGTGAATGACTGAGGACAGCTGGCCGGGCCTCCATCTGATACGCCCAGAGCATTACGGCGGGCAGCAGCAGCAGCAGCCAGGCGTCCCGATCGCAGCGAGGACAGACCTGAGCACAGCGGAATAGCGGAGATCCAGTTCTGCTCCACCTGAGACCGACGACAACACGCACAAACACAGCAACAAGGAGGATCAGGTCCACGGTGCACATTCAGGCAGAGGTTCACCCCCTGAGCCCGAAACCTGCAGAGAGACGCCAGATTCAAAGGAGCAACACAGAAAGGGCGACTTTTATCAGGCAGAAACCACAAAAACAGACAGACGTCACCTTCAGGGGGGTTTGGACCAGTCATGACTGACTACTGAGCTCAAAATAGTAAAAAACAAATATTTAAAAATCCACCAAAAATAAAGCACTGGACTGAGCAAGAATCTGTCAAATACTAAAAATTCTGAGATCTTTGGTGCAAATGTGGAGCCACGACTGACCCAGCTGAGACCAACCACCAGGTGGCAAAAATTCAGAGAGCTTTCAGGTGAACTGCAGGCAGTGTTTCCACAAAGCATTGGAAAATCAAACCTACTGGATCGAAAAATACATAAAACAGCAGCATCTGAACCCCAAAACCTGCAGAAAGATGTCATATCTTAAAAAAAGAAACAGAGAGGACAATTTTTAATCAGCCAGACACTGTAAAAACAGACAGACGTCACCTTTCAGGGGGGATTTGGACTAGTCATGTTTGACTTTTAAGCTCAGAATAGCAAAAATATCACGCGTCTTTTAAAAATCCAGCAAAAATAAGTCACTAGGCTAAACGAGGTTTTCTGAAATCCTAAAAGTTCTGAGATCTTTGGTGCAAATGTGGAGCCACGACTGACCCAGCTGAGACCAACCATCAGGTGGCAAAAATTCAGAGAGCTTTCAGGTGAACTGCAGGCAGTGTGTTCACAAAGCAGAGAGGAAAATCAAACCTACTGGATCGAAAAATATATTAAAAAGCAGCATCTGAACCCCAAAACCTGCAGAAAGATGTCAATTTTAAAAAAGAAACACAGAAAGGACAATTTTTATCAGTCAGACACTGTAAAAACAAATTATTTTCACCTTTCAGATGGTTATTGGACTAATATGTTTGACTTTTGAAGGAAAATTTACCAAATCTGAGCTCAAAATTGTGAAAAACAAAAACAAATTTTAAAAAAATCACCAAAAATAAAGCACTGGACTGAGCAAGATTCTGTCAAATCCTAAAAATTCTTAAATCTTTGGTGCAAATGTGGAGCCATGACTGACCCAGCTGAGACCAACCATCAGGTGGCAAAAATTCAGAGAGCTTTCAGGTGAACTGCAGGCAGTGTGTCCACAAAGCATTGGAAAATCAAACCTACCGGATCGAAAAAATACATAAAAAAAGCAGCATCTGAACCCCAAAACCTGCAGGAAGATGTCAGATTTTAAAAGAGAAACACAGAAAGGACAATTTTTATCAGTCAGACACTGTAAAAAACAGACAGACGTCACCTTTCAGGGGGGATTTGGACTAGTCATGTTTGACTTTTAAGCTCAGAATAGCAAAAATATCACGCGTCTTTTAAAAATCCACCAAAAAATAAGTCACTAGGTTTAACGAGGTTCTCTGAAATCCTAAAAATTCTGAGATCTTTGGTGCAAATGTGGAGCCACGACTGACCCAGCTGAGACCAACCACCAGGTGGCAAAAATTCAGAGAGCCTTCAGGTGAACTGCAGGCAGTGTGTCCACAAAGCACTGGAAAATCAAACCTACTGGATCGAAAAATATATAAAAAAAGCAGCATCTGACCCCCAAAACCTGCAGAAAGATGTCAGATTTTAAAAAAGAAACACAGAAAGGACAATTTTTATCAGTCAGACACTGTAAAAACAAATGATTTTCACCTTTCAGATGTTATTGGACTAATATGTTTGACTTTTGAAGGAAAATTGACCAAATCTGAGCTCAAAATCATAAAAAAAAAAAAAAAACATTTTAAAAAATCACCAAAAATAAAGCACTGGGCTGAACAGGATTCTGTCAAATCCTAAAAATTCTGAGCTCTTTCAGATGGTTCTTGAGATAATCATGTTGGACTTCTGGTGGAAAATGAACCAAATCTGAGCTCAGAATCACTTCAGTCTACAAGCCTCGCTTAAAAATTCACCAAAAATAAACCGCTGGCCTTGATGAGATTCTGTAAAAATAAAAAATTCTACACCCCTCTGTGCAGCTGGGAAGCCACGATGGTCTCAGCTGTGATTAACATTAAAGTGGTAAAAATTCAGAGAGCTTTCAGGTGAACTGCAGGCAGTGTTTCCACAGGGAGGAGAGGAGATGAGAAGAGAGACCGAGAGGAAAATCAAACAACAAACTGAGACACAAAACAATTTAATGACAAACAAAATAATTAAAAAAGACATAAAAGCACTAAAAGGAGAAAGAAAAGGACAAAAAAAAAACAATCAGAAAATGACAAAAAGTGACCACAAAGAGAAAAGACTTTCCCAAAGACGTATAAACCAACGAACAGAGGCACATCTCTGGTTCTCTCTCCTTCTTCATGGTGTTCTGGTTCCATAGAGGTGAAAGACTTTAGACTCACAGTGAAGAACAATGAGACCTTAAAGGAAGAAGCAGCTCGACTAACGGAGGGCTTGAAGACACGAACATGAACAAAAGCACACACAGTGACACACATGCAGCTTTAAGGAATCAAACTCCAGACTGGTCTTGGTTAAAACCCACCGTCGGTTTATTGTAAAGAACATTTGGCAGTTATTGGTGCTGACAGAAATAAAATCTCTCCCTGCCTCCTGAACAGAACCTGGCAGCAAATATCGACCTCCGAACCCTCTGAGCTGCAGAAAAACTCCGCTTCCACACCACTTCAACGTTCCTCTCTGTCTTAACTTCAGCTTGTTGATTATAAAAACCCTAACAGCAGCTCCAGACCAGGTAGAATCTGCTGCCTCCACCTCGTATTCTGCTTCTGTCGCTACAACACTGTTGTAAATTACCCGCTGTGCCTGCTCAGGGCTTTTCTGGGAACCATCGGAGCCTCGAGGAATAAATTTCCTCGTGTGGCCGGCTGCCCAACGAACACAATACACCGAGGAAGCACCGCCATGCTCATAAATTCACCCTGCAGATCATCCTCACATGGCTGCTGGGAGAAACTGCATATTGGCTACGGAAGACGTTTTTAAACTTACTGTAGCAGCTACAGTAAAATACAGCCGGGAGACTCGACACTGGAAGAAACACTAGAGTTAGTGAAGGTCATGCTGCAGGAGACCCTACAGGTAGCACCGTGTCCAGCCCACCACCACCACAGAGACTCTGGACGTCCCGACTGAACATCCACAAGATAAAACAACGATCTGAACACTTAAAGAATCACTTAAAGCTGCCCTGTAGCTGCTTTCCTCTTCAGACTCTCATCTGACTCGTTAAAACCTCATAAATCTGTATCTGCTGTCACGACGGCGCTCACGCTGAGGTGCAGCAGATACATGGAGATGAAATGCATTAGCCTCTGCTGTGCTGCCCCCTGCCTGTCACCGCGCCAACAACAAGGAATGATCACCAACGTTATGTACAGGTAAAAAGAGGCCCTTATAAAAACAATCTGGTACAAAATAAAGCCACAAAAATAGATCTGTGTAGAAAATACGTCTTAAAAAGAGAGACCTGTGCAGTTTGTGTAGGATTAGCATGTAAACCCTCTAACTGGCATCGACACACACACACACACACACACACACACACACACACACACACACACACGGAGGCATTGTATGCTAATGAGTCCGACTACATGTAGATTAACATAAGCTTCCCTCTGCAGGATCTGTGTGTCTGCGGTGGGTAACAGGATGTGTGGCAGTCAGCCGTGTCTCCAGCGGAGGAATGGATCTGAATGTATTTGCATATCAATACTGGGGCTGGTACTTGGGGAACAGGTAGAGGTCTTTGCACAGCGAGCTGGTGAACTCAGACATCTCCTTGCAGCGGTGGTGGGCGGTCCCTGGAGCGTAACCCTCCCTCTCCTTGATCCGACCGTTCACCTGGAGACGGAATCACACGTGTGATTACAGTCATGTGTGCAGAACACGACACGATGCAGAACTAAAGAACACATTTGTGACATCTCTTCTGTGCCTTATTTGCATAAGAGTTGGTGCTTGTATTTGTTTGTGCTATCTGAGCAGTTTACAGGATCGTGGCTGGTGTGTAAGCTAGCTACTAGCTACCTTGTGGTCCCGGTTTAGAGTTTGACTGTCTGCTAAGTTGTTGCTGTTGTTTAAATAAGTCATGTTCACGGTCATAACTGCAATGTAAAGCTCATGCGCTAATTTTATGATTGTAAAAACCCTGTTCCCATTCAAGCTAAAATAGTTCATATATGTTTTGATAAAAACTTGGGAAGAATATAAGTTAATGAGTTAAAAACGGTTAAAAGATGAGTTAAAAAATCAGTTTTAAGACTGAATGCATTTATTTGTGAGTAATGTAGAAGATACTCAATCTAATTGTGAACAATGGTCAAGTTTCTTTGTGTACTATTAAGAAATTGCACTCAATACAGTGAGCGAAGGAAATGAGCAGCGTGTTGTTGTTTTCTTACGATCTCCCCTCGCTGCTCCCCTTTTTAAGGGCACAACAACTGCAGGACGTAAAGCCCCGTTCAGACAGGAGATGAGGAACATTTCTGGCTTTATAAACCCGTTCAAGACGTTCAGACAGACGTCACCTTTACATTAATGATCCTGAAGGCTTCATTCAAACATTCAAACCACAGTCATGAAGAGAGATTTGTCAATTATATAAGTTCAACAACAGGTCAAGTGATGTATAATACATATAATGCGACTGGGGATGTCCATGACGGTGGTAGTATTCTAATCGATTAAACGTATATATACGGATACGGCAGAAGAAGAAGGTCGTGCATGTCAGTGACTGTATCAGCTGTAGTACCTGGTTGTTCCACCAGGTGGAGCCTCTTACTGTTCAGCTGGTAAAGTGCAACCATGAGAAAGCCTCCAGTGATGATTAACGACTACTGGCCAGGTCATGTTTTCAGTGAGCAGTCAGGGGCTAATTGACTGAATGCAATTCAGACACATGCGATCTACTGTGTTCACATTGTGCTTTTGTTTTATTGGTTACTGATTGATAAAGCCTAAGATTATTGGTTAAACTCTCTCTCTTTGGAGATCCTGCTGCTGCCTGATGCTGCAGGTATTTAGAGGAAATAGTCCTGAACAGCTGGAAGAAGCAAACCTCAGCTCCTGTCAGCATCTTGTGGTGTGAGGAAAACGTAGATGACATTAATTATTGGTGAGTATCATTAATCTTTAAGCTCATGGACGTGGTTTTGTAGAGATCACACACTGTAGAGCAAAGTCAGTGAGAATGGAGTGTCATGATTCTGACTTTTAAGCCTCTCTGTGATGTTTTTGGTGAATATTGGAGCTGAAATGTGGTAAAATCCCTCAAATCACTTCAGAGAACTTTAACAGAACTTTCGCTTGTGTCTGTTCAGGTGACGGTTCAGCTCAGGGTCATTCAGACGCTGTCAGACCACCAGAGCGTCTGAAGGGGTTTGAAAGTAAATGCAAAGCGGGGTCACCTGCACCATGATGTCAGCCAGGTGAGTGTCTCTGGAGTGCAGGCGGAGCGCTGTGTTCAGCTCCTGGATGAACCAGGACCCTCTCTTGGTGTTTCTCATCGCTGCCGTGCCTTGAAGAGGAACAGACCAAACAACAGAAGCTTAATACATCAGGCTGAGACGAGCTGAGGTCTTAAATCAATACCACATCCACCTGCTGACATTTATCTATTTCTCAAACACACTTCTGCACACAATCCATCTTCAACATAACAAACACAATGAGATTTATTCCTCAGTCAACAGTGGGAACGCTCTGCAGCTTCTCGCAGCGCTTCTTCTTGTTTTGTTTATTTTACAGATAAATCTTTCCTTCTGTCCTCCACCGTCTGAAATGGATCAACAGGAACATGAACACTGTCCTTCCTTCTTCCCTCCATCTCCATCCCTCTGACCAGTGTTTTAACCCTCCGAACCCCAAAACCTGTCGGCAGGTTTGAAAGGCAAAGACTGCTCACGTGACGCCATGAATTACAGACTTTAAAGTCTCCTTTAAATATTCCGACAGTCTTTGAATGCATCATGGGCCGCACTCTGTCCCATCAGGAAAATAAACACATCTGAGCTGACAGTAAACATCTTTCTACAGTTAGCGTGAAGACGTTTGTAGAGGCTGTAAAAATGGAACGAGTGACGTATCTGTAGAACGTGTCGACACAACAACAAGGAGGCAAAACTGTCCCAGAGAGACAACAAAATGAGAGAAAATGACCACAAAGAGACAAACCTACCCTAGAGACATGTACGACAACCACAATGAGACACAGAACTAGAAAAACAAGACAAAACATGAGAAAGAAGGAGATGATGAATCACAGAAAAGAGACAAACACTGAAAAACCAGGACAGTAAATGAGAAAAATGAGACACAAAATGAGAAAACCAGACACAGAACGAGGAAAAAAATGAGACACGAAGCAACAGAAGGGAGACCAAACTGTTCCAAAGAGATATTAAACTACACAAGACAAGAAAAATAAAACACAAAATGAGAAAAACGACACCTAAAACAACAGAAAAGAGACAAAACTGATCCAAAGAGACACGAAACGAGACATTAAGAGTGACAGAAAACAAAAAACAACACACAAAATGACAACAGAGACATAAAATGATAAAAATGAGACACAAAATGAGAAAAAAATGAGGAAAAAATGAGACACGAAGCAACAGAAGAGAGACCAAACTGTTCCAAAGAGATATTAAACTAAACAAGACAAGAAAAATAAAACACAAAATGAGAAAAACGACACCTAAAACAACAGAAGAGACACAAAACTGATCCAAAGAGACACGAAACAAGATGTTAAGAGTGACAGAACACAAAAAATAACACACAAAATGACAACAGAGACATAAAATGATAAAAATGAGGTACGAAGCAACAGAAGTACATCTTTAAATCTCTAAAACGGTGGTTGTGCTTTTCCATAAAGCTTCAGTGAAAGACGAACAAACAAGGAGCAAAAAGTTCCCAGAGTCCGGAGGGTTAATAACCTTCACTCTTCAGTTAATGAACGCAGCTGCACATCTCATGAACGAGTCCCAGAAAGACAAACGGGATGAACTTACTAATCCTCTGACCTTTGAGGGAAGCGAAGCCACAGATCATGTCGGACCTCTGGGGCAGTTTGATCCTGGGTTTGATCCCCAGGTCTCCTCTCTGCCTGGAGTCTCCCTGTCCTTCCCTGCCGGCGTCCCGCTGCTCACAGCTGGGAGAACTGGTCCTCACCGGTCCATCGATCTGCTCCACGCCACAGTCCATCTCATCTGGAAGACAGGGTTTCAGCTCAGCCGCGAGCATCCAGCAGCTCCAATGTAATAAACAGTGAAATACAAGAGCTGACAGCTTAGAAGCACTGATCTCTGCTGTAGAGACGTGTATTTGTCTCGTGTGTCTGATCTAAAACAGCGCGTCAACACAGGAAGAAGCTCAGCCATGTCGCAGTTAGTTTAAGTCGCCCTGTCCACCAGCAGTTATTCTACTTTTCTGCATCTTATACACACAGTTACAGAGACTGAGCTCTGAATGTAGGTTTTTATTACTTCCGCTAAGTAGGTTAAGTGATGGCCAGCGTTGGTTTGTTTGTTTGTTTGTTTGTTTGTGTTCAAAATAACTCTAAAACTCATGGACGGATTTGGATGAAATGTTCAGGAAATGTGTGAAATGGAACAAAGAACAGAAGATGACATTCTGGGACTGATCCGGATCACCGTCTGGATCCAGGATGTTTTAATGTAAATGTAACCAGGTGGACAATTAAATGCGGTTTACTCTAAAAGCCACCAGAGGGCACTCTTGTTTTTGGGGTAACCCCCTCTGACCACATGACATTTTGGGTCTCCACGCGACAGACAGCGACAGTGACGGAGTTCTCTTTCCTTCCTGAGCGACATACGCACGGTTGGGCCGGCATTCTTATCTCCGGTTGTCTAAGAAGCTGGGAGGCTGTTAGGAGCTGCCGCGCTAGAGGCCGCGCCTGTTCATTAGGTCGGATGGGGTGAAGGCCGCATTGTTGGTAGGACATTTGAACTGTCTGTAATTACATTTGTATCTGTAACGTTCCATAGAAAATATGTGAATTGGGAGATTGTGTTGGGGGTGGACTGAAGCTGCTTGGTGGAGGTATGAGCTCTCTGAGGGCTTTTCTAGTTCACCCTAAAATAATAATAAAGGTATCAGAAAATATTGTACACCTTCCTACAAAATGTAAAGAGTTTTAAATTACATGTATTCAAACTATGATCAGTATTTTGCCTGAGCGCCGGTTGAAAACCTCTCTTTGATTCCTTCTGCACTGCTTCAACATTAATAACAAGTGTTCTCTTGCAGAGGCCTTCAGATGAATCAGATCTAGAGGCCTTTGAGCAGCTCTGTGGTGCGTCTGAAGGTTTAGGTTTCCTCCTGAGGGCTCTGAGGATTCATCACGAGCATCACGAGGTGTGAAGTCGGACCACAACCTCCATCACAGGGACAGAAGAACCAGCCGGGAGCTTTGAGTCGCTGATTTATTTTATGTTTATGCTGCTGCAGTCGGTTATAGAAGCAGTTCTACCAGACGTGGAGGGACGTGCTGGAAGAAGTTTTATAATGCAGCAGGGGTCCGACAGATTTACCACAGCCATGCTAACGAACCGGAGTCTTACCTCCTCTGCAGGCCTGGATGAAGAACATCTTTGGTTTGTTTTGCAGCAGCGGACAGTGAGCGTTGTCAAAGGACTCGAACACCCAGTCCAGCTGAAACAGACCGAATGATTCACGGTAAATGTCTGAGAAAAGCGACATCACACACATCAGAACAGAACCCTGTGAGACGGACCGACCTGCAGCAGCTGTCCGTCTGTCCCGTAAACAGCTCCGTCCACTCCGTGAGAAAGCAAACAAACCACACAGCTGTCCACCGTCCGGTGCTCCGGACGTCTGCAGAAGCTCTCGATGCAGCTCCTCATGCCCTTCACAGAGGAGAACGAGTGCAGGCGGCACATGTAAGCAAAGTTTAACGTCCAACAGGTGTCCTTCTGAAGACTGGTCAAACTAAATAATGAGGTCAGGGTTTATCTGGATGTGTCTAATTAGGTAAACATGAAGTGTGTTTTCTTGGCAGCCTCCAGTGGAGAAATGAGCATCCCCTCACCTGATCAGTGGGGAGTGTTTTATTTATCAACTCATTCCACCTCCGAGCTGATCGATGGATTTATGCAACTCGATATCCAGGTGTCCTACCTGAGCAGTGAGGTCTCTGTGCACGGCCACCAGGTAGTCCAGCTCTGTGAAGACCTTCCTGAGGACCTCGTCGTCCACCTCGCCCCCCTTCCTGGGGTCCAGATCAGGAGCAGCGTGAGAGTCGAAGGTCACGTTGCTGATGACGAGAGCGAAGCCACGAGGAGACGAGTTCATTCTGTAGGACTGGAAAGAAAAGACGAGTTCATTCTGCAGGACTGGAGACAAGAAAACATACCACAGGGTTAACAGGGTGAGAGGTTTCCCACCATAAGTTCCCTCCTGACCATCAGAAATAATCAATTTTTATTTCAGGTCTTTTCTTGAATAACTTCCTCGTTCTAATCTTTAAATGGTCTTGAAATCATTTTACTGGTCTCAGGAAAACAAAAACAAAGAGGCGAAGCAAGATGTTATAATATTCTGACACAGCAAAATCAACCTGTGATTTTTTATAAAATAAAAATATACATACAGAAATTTTTCTTTCCTGTTAACATGAGAGTCGTGTCGAGGATTATCCATTAATATGTACAAAAAATAAGAAAAGCTTTTTCTGTAATATATGTAAACGTAGAAAAGACTGTGAGACTGACAGTCATTTTAAAAACTCCAACCCTATTAATGTTAAATTACTGATAATTTATGTACACTATCATGTAATACAGTCACATAACAGCTAACCAGCAGTAAAACATGCACTGTTTTCTATCTAGAAGGCTAACTAGCTGACTTCATGCTGAGTTCGTAAGGTTTTTCTGCATTACAGTCCCTCCAGGAAGTCGCGATGCTACAACAATTAACACTAATTCAACCAATCTCCATGAATTCTGCGCCACCTTGCAATTTCGTCCAATTACCGCGACTTTTCAGCAATTCTGTCCCGCCTCCCGTGAGTTCCACCAATCACAGCAGTCCCCAGTAATGCACGTACGTCACCGGATTCACTTCCTTGTTTATGGTTTGAAGATACAGATACGTCTGCAACAAAAACTACTGCAGAACAATTCCCTGATGTTCTTCACCAAAGCGGAGCTAAACTGTTTTCACCCCGTGGAATATTGAGGTGGAACACAAACCAAAACCATCCACTGACAAACACTTTTCTACCGTAAACATATCAGGAGAATGGGTGAAACCAGCGGACCACAGACCAGACAAACCACCGTGATGAAGCTGTTGCATCCAGATCTGTGGCAGCACTGAAACAATGAAGGTCAGTTAGATTCATTAACTGACGTGACGAGCTGTGAGCGTGTGTGTGTGAACACGCGTGTGCCAGGATGTGGAATTAACTTTTTAAACCACTGACAGATAAATCCAAACATGATTCATTCAACAAGTCACCTTTGATTTTTAATTACCGTCCCCTGCAATTTCATCGCAACAAATACACTTGAAACATCGCAACTTACATCGCAATTTTTTAGAAATGCTGCCGTGAATTCAGACATTTTAGGAGCAACAATCTGGAAAAACACCTAAGAAATCCTGGAGGGACGTTATTATCTCACTGTAGCACGAACCAGCTAGCTGCTGTCGGCTGAACATCCCCCTGATTAAACATGATGCCCCAAGACTGTGAACTAACTGGCAATAACCGAACCTTTCAAACAGAAAAATCAAATTTTCTAACATTTATGTCGCAGTTAATCATCAAAATGTGAGAATATAGTTAATTTTTTGCATAAATAACATGTTTGTGTTGTTCAAAGTGACTCCTGCGGTTAGATTAGACCTAATATATTTTAATAATGATCTAAATGCTGTAGAAATTAGTTCACTTAAGCATACTTCTTGTGTACATATTTCATCAAAATGTTTAAAATATACGTGTTTCAGGAGCAAACATACGTTGTTCTGAAGGCGGGCATCTTTCTCTAATTCATTCTACTATTCTGCCACTAGATGTAAAGCAGCCTACAAACTCTACTCTGTTTGCTTTCTGTGCTTCGTATCCAAACAGGTGTTGTGACTCTGAAGGCGTCTGTTTCTCCAGAGGCTACAGGCGAGTCATCACAGAGCTGCCGAGTTCACCTGGTGAACAGATTTACCTGCTGGCAGCGTGAGAGGTAAAAGTCGGGAGTGCAGGGGAGGACTGGAGTGTTGATGGGGCTGTCGGCATCCAGGCTGAACTCTGCAGAGAACAGACAACGTGAAAGTAAAATCAGCTGTGAGGCGATCATTTAATCTTCTACGTGATTAGTCACTTCCAGAGGAACTAAATCTGCTGCTCACAGTGAAGAGAGATGAGTGTGTTGGATAAACAGAGGCCAAAGCAAAGAGCTCAGGCTGTTCCAGGATCAGAGTTTTAGTCTAAAGAGGCTTCATGGCCTACTTATGAAATGTAGCCGAGGCTGCAGGTTCCTGTCAGGATTTAATTCAGTTCGGTGTTATTTATGTAGAGCCATGTTCATACTGCATATTAAAACAAAGACTTTACTAAATGCACAGAGAGAAACCCAACAACACCAAAGGAGAAGCCTCAGCCTCATCTCTAGGAAGCTGTTCTCCAATGTAGCTTATAAATTAGCTGTGATTCTTCTTTAGGAGAGAGGACTGAGGTTTCTCTCCCTCATGCAATGATCTAGATTTATTCTCCACATTGTACACAACATTAAATTCACCATCAGTGTTTGTTTTCCTGTTTAAGGATGTGATCTGGTGTGATATCTCCCTGACAGCAGCCACAGCTCTAACCTCTGCCTGTTCCAGATCAGGCTGCTAACTCAGAGCGCCGGAGGCTCCAGCTGCCAGTGATGTAACGACAAACTTTGTACAACAATGCTGTGAATGAGTCACTGTTCGGGCGTGGCGTCTGCAGACAGCAGCAGCGACGCACTTCTCACTGATAAGAGTTCAAACGCTGAACACTGGACTCACAGAGCAGCTGCTGGGTTGAAGAGTCTGACTGTATATTTAATGAGCTGTCTTATAAGCAGACAGATACACGCTGTAGCCCAGATACCACATGATGTCTCCAGGAAACAAACACTGAAACCTGGTTGGACTGGTTGAGAATCCCTGCAGCTCACCTTCAGTCCTCTGTCGCTTCGCTGAAACCTCCTCCTGAGTTGGAAGCGGAAGAGAAGAATCCAGGAACCTCTGAAACAGAAATGAAGCACAGACCATCAGAGACAGAAGCTGCTGAACATTCATGTGACACCTGTAATCCTGAACTAACTGTTATCCTGTCGGCTGAGCATCTGGATGTAAAACACGATGCATTCTGTGATCCTCACATCTGCTGCTGGCTTCTCTGAGTCCTGTCTGTCTCTGTTCCTGTGCTCCTCCCTGAACGATGAATCTGAGGACGGAAGCAGGACCGATGAGGAGCTGCTCACCTCACTGCTCTCCTCTCTGTCCACCGAGGACGTCTGTAAAACACCACGTTACTGAAGCTCCACATTCATCCTCCTTGAACTGTGAGCATGTGGAAAACTGAGCTCACAAGTAAGAAAGAGCCCTCAAAGACAGAGGTTTCCTCAGGTTAGGCTTCATCTGTATTTGAATGACTCCTGTTTATGTGAGGGTCAGGAGGTTAGAGTTACCGCCACAATGAATCCTGCTTATACGTTGCTACAACAATAAAATACGCAGATGCGAAAACTCAGCTACGGCTGCTTCCTCTCGAGCTAGTTTGTCCACGTGAGATGCTACACGGCACGCTATTGGCTGACGGATGGGAGGCGACCAATCAGAGCGCTGCGTTCTGTATCCTGGGCTCTGATTGGCTCAGCGACCGTAGCATCCATAGACATATATACGTAGACGCTGCATTGACTGTGGAGGGACGTGCCTAAAGCTCCGCCATCTTGGTACAGGGCTAGCAGAGGGGGGAGTGAATGTAAGTCTATGGAGGTAAGAGGTACTCCACAATCTTAAAGTAGAATTATTCACTGAATTTTCCACCGATTTCTAAACGGTTTGGTTTGTTAAAAACGTCACACATGTAGCTTTGACACAGGATGCTTGGATGCTTTTGTTCTATTTATGTCTGCCTGTCCGTCCTCCATGTCTGACGTTTGTAACAAACAATATATGTTGACAACTGATGGATTTATGATCACTTTTATAGTGCAGACATGTCATTCCTCTATAGACGTAATGCACTGTAGGGGCGAGTGGCACTGTACCAAGATGGCCGCCGCGTAGGCACGTCGGCTCCAATCGGCAGCAGCAGTCAACGTGGCGTCTACGTATATATGTCTATGGTATCATCAGCCTCCTCCATCTCCCGTGTACAGCAGCGTTCAGCATCTGGCCTTGTCCGTTCTACATGGACGTCTGGTCGCTGAGCGTAGTGTTGGGTTTATTTCAGCCCTACGCTTGCCCATGCTTCTGGAACCCAAGCATGGGGAGGGTGTATAAAGCCTTAACATATATAAATAATGAAACAAATATAAGGTCGCTACTTCGAGGATTTTCGTCTACTGCGGAGGGTTCTGGAACCAAACCTCCGCCACAGACCAGGGACCTCTGTATTAATCTAAAATTGAATAGATACCGTCTTAAATATTAAAGTTTAAGGCTCCGTCCACAGGAAGATGAGTCCAGGACTAAACACACCAATAGTCCATCCAACCCGTGTATCGTCCACACCAAGCCGGTGTTTTGGGGGTCTGAACACGATCATGTCTGAACCAAGGTCCCAGAGTGTAAAAAACCTGAAAACGCCGTCTTTACGCCCTGTCTGCTTCTTTTCCTGACACGCTTGCGTCATCGCTCCACCTCCAAACTCAGAAACGACAACAACAATGTCTCCGTATAGTGCTGCGTATGTCCTGCTGATAGTTCCACCTCATCGTCCGTCCAGACTAGAGTCCTACCAGCTCGTCCATGTTCTATGTTTACATCCTATACAGATTTCATGCCTAAAGTCCCGCCGCCAGTTTCCGCTTGTTTCTGTTACGGCGTCGTAGCGCCACCAACAGGCCTGGCATGTGTTTTACATCGTTTTCAGGCGTATCAATGTGGACGGACACGTTTACTGGAACAGCTCCGTCTTTATGGAGAACGTTTTTGAAACTACAATGGTTTTGGCTTCGTGTGGACGGAGCCTGAGATAGAAAAGTTTCCAACAAATCAGAGATGGTGGAGCAGAAGGACCCTGATGATTGGAGATGAAATGACCCAGATGCATCAGGAGGTTTCAGACATTCAACCCACATCACTAATGAATAACAGCAGATTAGCAGCAGCTGTTTGCAGTACAGACAGAACAACTGTCTACTTTTCCTGACATTAGTGTTTGCTCTCTCTTAGTCTTTATGTAAGATGTCAACCATTAAACTCCCTCCAGTAATTATGGGACTGATCATCTCACCTCTCTCTTCTTCTCTGTCCTCTCCAGGACCAGTCGCCCTGACTTTCCCTCTGGTTCTTCCTCAGGCTGAATAACCTGTGAGCAGAAAACAGTCTAAGAGCTGCACTGAGTCCAGTAACAGTCTGCTGTGATCCACCAGGTCTGCACAAAATCATATTCCTGTGCATCTAAACTGCTTCTCAGTCAAGCTTTTGCTGGTATTTGCTCGTGCATTTTATTTTCTGAGCGCATCACTGCCATGTATTTTACTGCTTCACTGTTGGTCCTTTTCAGGCAACCAATCAGATATTAGATGGGAAAAAGTGGAGGAGATGCTTCGAACATGTAGTCAGAGGGTCGTATTTTAACCCGAACCAGGACATTCTTCTGAACCCTAACCAAGTAGTTTGTTGTCTGACTTGAATCAAGCTCCTAACATGTGGCGGCGTCTAACAAAGCCTGAGACTTTCCTACACTGAACCAGACGGCGAGTAAAAACCGAAACTAAACACCAGAAAACAAAACTGACGGATTCTCGTCCACCTCAGGACATGAACTCTGGTCTTCTGGATGAAAGTCTGATTTAAAAGCTAAATTACGTTCCCTTCAAAACATGTCTGAGGATGCAGTTCATCTGTACAGGGATGTATTTTAGTGTAGGCATCCTGTGGCTCTGTGTGGTGGCGATCAGCGGTTTATGAACTCACGTCGACCTGCGTCTCTCTGCCGTCTCTCTCCGGCGTTTGCGTCAGGAGGTCACACAGATGCTGCTGCTGGGTTTCTCTCAGAGCGGAGATGAAGCTGCTGAAGGCTCGAGGTCCTCGCTTCGGTAGCAGCAGCAGCAAACGCCAGCTACGCTTGTGAGACGTCTGTTCTGCCTGCAGGAGACGAGGCCAGAGGAGAAAACTAGAGATCACAGGGGAAGACGTAGCACAACATTTGATTTACTCTTATCACAGCCCTAAACAGAGGTCTGAACAACGGACTGATTTCAAATTAAAACCCCATTCAGTTGGCAAATTACAAAAGCTGCAATCTAAGGTTTATGTTCAGCAGCACGTCTGACCGAGGGTTTAAACCGTCAGAGGTTTTAAAGGCGTCTCATCTGGTGATGCTCCACCACAGCTGAAGCAGATATTTCTCTGAATCTTCCAGTCCCAACTAATAGTATGATGCTCGTTTAAAGGAGGTAACTCGTGATAATCTGAGATGTCAGCCAGGGAGGAACATCAGCTTTTACCTGACTGGTTTTTCAAACTGAGCTTTGTTGTTTTTAATTTTGGCAGCTATTAATTCATATTTCTGTGATTTGGGGGCTGCAGGCAAAATCTGTCTTGCTTTATCTCCACCCAGTGATAAAATCAGTACTCTAACTTTTACCTGAAGAAAAACCGTCACAGAAAATGTCCTGTCTTTAACCCCAAACCTTAAAGTCAGGAATGTAAGAGAGGATCAGTTTAATTTTCTCCTCCGTCTCCATAAGCAGTACTGGTAAGAGGAGTCTTGCTGATAAAATCCCAGCTGATGTGGCTGTAAAACCCTTCAACCCTTCATGTAAAAGGAAAGAACATGAACAACATCTAAAAACATCCCTGGTTTTTATTTTATTACATTTTGTTTTACTGTTTGGCTCTACTGTGGGGTTATCTTCTAACCCTGATGAGTCGATGTGAGGCCGAACGTTTAAATGACTTCAAATCAGAATCTGATCAGATCACAAAGGCTGCAGTTTAGATCTACTAAATAGTTTATAGAGTCTGACTCAGATTCTTAACTGTCATGTCGATGGTTTTGAAACTTCATGCCGTCTTCCTGGAGCGAGTCACATGTTTTAAATCTGTTGTAACCTTAATAATGAACCGACACTTAAATCATACAACAAAAAATAACATTAAGCAAATCACCATCTCTGTATCCGTCAGAAAAACTCCAGTTAGACTTTTTCCCAAACATCCAGAGGTCAAAAGATGATTCAGGTTTTGACTGTCAGCCTGGTAAACACAGGTGTGACCATCGGGCAACACTCTGACCGTAACCTTTCCCACCTCGCTGACAGCCAATCAGCAGCCTGCTGACAGCCGCTGATTGGCTGCTGATGGACTGTTTATCCTCGTCAACATACCAGGATGCTCTCCGCCATGCTCTCCGTCAGGATGTCGTCGGCCTGCAGCGACTGGACCAGCAGCTCATCCACCACCAGCTGTTTGCAGAGAACCGCAGAACGTCTGCGCAGAGCCTGCCGGTCCCGATCCAGCATCCCGCACTCCAGCATGGTCCGTCTGAAGAGCAGGACACAGCAGAGTCAGGCCCGGAGGTCCGAGGATACAAGCCTGAATGTTTTATGAACACGACCAGACCTCAGTGTTTTTATATCAGTATCCTCTGATATAAAAACAGTAATAAAACCCATGATAATACATATTAACTGACTAGAGGGCAGCAGAAGACAGAGGTGAAAAGAAAAGCAGATAAGAACACATAAAGAAAAGAAGAGACTCATTAAAAACTACCGACTTCTACAACCTGGAATAAAACAATCACTACTGATTACACAGAGTTTTATAAAAGCAAGTCAGTGAACCTCACAGAGCTTCAGTGGATCCAAAGCATCGCCTCAAAATACCACAACTAAGCTTCATCTCTCAGCTTCAAAGGGATAAGATTTACTCTGATTATTATTAGTTATTTATTTTAGTGTGTTTGTGGATTTCATTAGTGAACTTTTAATCCTGGACTATTTCAAAGGGCTGCTCACCCACATTACTAAGAAATAAAACTATTTAACAGTCAGTAACCTGTAAGATATGATAACCTCGCTCCAGCTGGGAGGATAAACTGAAATATCAGTTCCAACTCAAGCATGTTTGACATAAGACACAGTTTGACCAGAGACCAGAGAGCTCAGTGTCTCACAGTTTATGGTAATTTTACTCTGCAGTAACTTGAAATGGTGCCAATTATCAGGTTATAATCTAAATATCTGAGGGCTGAGCTTCTAATATTTCAAGATCCTATCAACGCTTCTATTTTTGTGTAAATATATTGATATTCAAACAGTAAATAAAAGGACTTTGCTCTTACGATGGGGCGTCTCACCTCACCTCAGGTTAAACTACAACACGTTTTATTTTTATTTTATTTATACAGTCATGACACTTTTTGTTCAAATGTAAATAAAAGCTGAGAAATATTTTTTCCACAATGATGCTTCTTGTACGTCGTCTTATTATCTTCTGGGAGACGCCTGGGACATTTCCAATCAGGAAAAAACTCTCTGGTTGAATAAAAGCAACATTAAGTCAAAGTTTACCAGGGGTATGAATAATTTCAGGCTTGACTGTATACATACAAATAAGATTCACTGCATCGAATGCTGCCGTGAGGTTAAACAAATGTCTCTGCTGTATTTATTTTACTGTTCGTTAAACCATATCAGGTGTTTAATCGTGGATTTTTTTCCATTTCAGTCCCACAGCAGGATGTCTGTGGCACTGAAGCTCTTCTGTGTTTGTCCACAGCAGCATTTAAAACTCTGGGATCATTAAATCAACTGAAACACGACGACAGGCAGCAGAGAAACGATGAAAACACAGTTTGTTGTTTCACTGTTTGCTGCTGTGGTTGGATCATCAGTTAAACATGGACAGATTATATTATCAGCTACAGGCAGCAGATTTATTCTGACTATTATGAGTTATTATAAAGTTCATGGATGAACCTGTGTCTCTTCTTCTGGAATATTTAAAGCAGTGGTTCTCACCTGGTCCAGTCTCAGGATCCACTATGTTTCTACTAATAACAGTTGCGACCCAAATTTTTGAATTTTGCTGTTCCTCTTAAGAAATTAAGGTTTATTTGGGTGGAGTCTCAACGCATTTTGATACAACTTAGGAAAATTTTGGCTTATTTTTTGCTAATTTTGGGATATTTGGACGCTTTTGCCAAGTTTTGGGCATATTTTGTCCCATTTTGACAGATTCTGAGCACATTTTTGTGTATTTTTGACACGTTTTAGCATAAATTTCTCCAATAAGCTGACAGAACCAGATCTAGAGGTTAATAGTGGGCAACTACTGGTGTCACCACCACTAAATATCCTGCTACTGAAAGCAAACTGTGTCATAAGAAACACGTCCTTGAAAATAAAAGACTTTATACCACTACTTTTTGCTTCTGCGACCCTCTAAAATGGCTTCGTGACCCACTTTTGGGTCCCGACCCACTGATTTAAAGGGTTGCTCACACAGATTACTACTAAATACAGTTTAGAATTAACTTAGAGGCACTTTTAGACATGATTATGTCTCTAAATCATCATAAATCAGACTAATAAACACAGGTAGAGAACCACTGGTCCTGCATTCACTGTCTTATTAATGTGCTGACAGTGTCTCAGATCCTCTGTGTTCATTTGACTCTGAGATGAACTGAGGTTCTGGAGGTTCTCAGGTTAAATGCTGCTGGACCAATGATCAGAACCAACACATGAAGCTCCACAGCCATAAAGCCTTAGTTGGTGTGTTCCTGTCCTCCACTGCAGGTTCTGCTGCTCAGCATCGCAGCACTACTTGGGCTGTTGTTGTCCTGTTAGCTTACATTAAAGCGGCATTAACACCGAGAGAATGAAGAACCTGTTAGAGGCAGTGAAAGTAAACCAGCCAGAGCAGGTTTAAATCACACACAGCAACCGATAAGACCCCAGAGAGCAGGAATAAATCGATGATATTATCCGTAAATTAGCATTTCCAGTCGCTGCCGGCAGCCTCACTCTTTTATTTACGCTAACCTGCCCGTCGGGGGCTAATTGCCGATGCTAGCTAGCTAACAGGCTAACTTTGACTTTGTGTCGCGCTACAGCGGGTTTAAATAAAACCCCTCCAAACCGGGTTCTTACCGTTTTTCGGTTCCTGCAGCAGAGAGAAGAACCGCGAAGAAAACCCACCGTGAACCGTCTCCGTGTTTGTCACTGCTTCACGCAAATTAGCGACATCCTCCACGCCAACTTCCGCGGGTACCCACGGCTGCTCCTGGTGGAGGCGGGGCCGCACGGGCACTGCTCGGGGTTCTGACCAATGAGAGCGTCGTGCAAGTTGAGTGACGTTACGGATGGCCAATCAGCGGGCTTCACAGCAGCCGTTGCCCCCTGTGGTAAAGTCATGTAAAGTTATGATATGAGGGGATTTGAATTTGAATTTCTCTCTGAGAATAAGCAGCCAATTGATAAGAAGCTCAGTGGAGAAACAAACAGGCTGCTGATAGAGAGGAGCTTTAATTAGACCAGGAAGGATTGACTCTAGATACAGTTTGATTTAATATCATTTAAGACTCACAATTAAATAATAATAATAATAATAATAATACATTTTATTTGTATAGCGCTTTTACAGAACTCAAAGACACTTTACATGATAACAAGAGGTACAGAGAGAAAAATAAATATATAAATAAAAAGAAATATACAGCGAAATCAGAAAGAAAACAGAGCAAACACATTTGAAAAAGAGTCAAAAAAATAAAATAAAAATAAAATAATATATATAGTTAAAGATAGGAAGAAGTGACGTGATGTGCGTAGATTAATTAGGTGATGGGTTGAAGGCAGTGCGGAACAGATGTGTTTTTAATTTACTCTTAAAAATGGAGGGGTCAACGGTGTCACGGATGTGTTGAGGGAGCGAGTTCCAGAGGGAGGGGGCGGCAACGGAAAAGGCTCTGTCCCCCCAGGTTCGGAGCCTGGTCCGAGGGACGGTCAGGAGGTTTGAACTGGCAGTACGGAGGGTACGGGAAGGGGTGTAGGGGTGGAGCAGGTCTTTAAGGTAAGAGGGGGCCTGGTTATGGAGGGCTTTGTGGGTGAGTAGGAGGATTTTGAATTTAATACGGTAAGGGACCGGAAGCCAATGAAGGTTCTGGAGGACAGGGGTGATGTGGTCACGGGAACAGGTGTGGGTCAGGAGGCGGGCAGCAGAGTTTTGGATGTACTGTAATTTGTTGATGAGATTGGAGGTTGTGCCATATATGATGCTGTTGCAGTAGTCTATGCGAGATGTAATAAATGCATGAATCAGTGTTTCAGCTGCGGGGAAAGAGAGGGAGGGGCGAAGACGGGCGATGTTCTTTAGGTGATGAAAAGCTGTTTTTGTGACGGCTTTAATGTGTTGGGAGAAGGTGAGTTTATTATCAAAAATGACTCCAAGGTTACGGCAGTGGGGTGAGGGTGTGAGGGTGGAGTTGTCAAAGGAGAAGCGGAAGTCTTTGGCTGTTGAGGCAAGGGAATTGGGACCTATTACGAGGATGTCAGATTTGTTACAGTTAAGTTTGAGAAAATTTGTTTGGAGCCATGAGCTGATATCTGAGAGGCAGTTTGAGAGGGTGGAATGGGCCTGAGGGTCGATGGATTTGGTGGATATGTAAATTTGGATGTCGTCAGCATAACAGTGGAAACTGAGGCCGTGGCGATGGATAATCTGACCGAGAGGGAGGAGGTAGAGGATGAAGAGCAGAGGGCCAAGCACGGAGCCCTGTGGGACGCCTTGGGACAGGGGGGCAGTAGAGGAGGAGCAGTTGTTGATGAAAACAAACTGTTTCCGGTCTGTAAGGTATGATGTAAGCCAAGTGAGGGCATCATCAGTGATGTGGACGAGAGATTTTAGGCGGGAAAGTAGGATGGAATGGTTAATTGTGTCAAAGGCTGCAGTGAGGTCGAGGAGGATGAGGATAGAAAGTAGGCCAGAGTCAGAGGAGAGGAGGAGATCATTGGTGACTTTGAGAAGGGCAGTTTCAGTGCTATGGTGAGTACGGAAACCAGATTGAAATTGTTCATAGAGGGCATTGTTGGTGAGATGGGTCTTAATTTGGGAGGCAACAGCACGTTCAAGAATTTTAGAAAGGAAGGGGAGGTTTGATATGGGCCGAAAGTTGTTGAGAACATCAGGATTGAGTCCAGGTTTCTTGAGAATGGGGGTAATGGCAGCCAGTTTGAGAGAGGGAGGGACAGTGGAGGACCTAAGAGAGGAATTTACAATTCTGGTGATAATTGGAGATATGGTGGGGAGGCCAAGTTTAACGAGGGAGGATGGGATGGGGTCTAAAATGCAAGTGGAGGATTTCATGGAAGTGATGATTTTAATCAGATCATCTTCGGAGATTGGTGAAAATTTAGAGAGAGGAGAGGTGATGGGAGGAGGGGAGGCGAGGGAGGGGACAAGGGAAGGGGGCGGCGTGGATAGGGAGGTATAAATGGAGTCAATTTTTGATTGGAAGAACAGCAGGAATGAGTTGCATTTGTCAGTAGTAAAAGAGCTTGAGGTGATATCACTGGGGTTGAGAAGTTTGCTAACGGTGGAGAAAAGAGCTTTTTGGTTATTGGAGCCTGCGTGAATGAGGTTTGAGTAATAAGTGGAGCGGGCATGGATAAGGGCAGATTTGTAAAGTTGAAGGAGGTCCTTGTATGCTTGTAGATGAACTGTGAGTCCCGTTTTTTTAGAGAGTCTTTCAAGTTGGCGTTTTTGTGATTTTAGGCGGTGAAGATCAGCGGTGAACCAGGGGGCTGAGTGTGTAAAAGAAACAGTTTTGGTTTTTAAGGGGGCTAATTGATTAAGGCAGGTGGAAAGAGAGTTGTTGTAGTGGTTAATAAGGTTTTCCAGGTTACCGGATAGAGGGGGGGACTTACCTAGGGTAGCACTGAGGGTGGCTGAGAAGTCTTGGGGCTGGATGGATTTGATGTTTCTGAAGGATATAGTGCGTTTTTCTTTTGGAATGGGGGTGGGCAGGTGGATATCAAAAATTATGGCCAGGTGGTCGGAGATGTGGAGGTTGCGGCTGGTGAGTTGCTGAATGATGAGACCAGTGGAGCAGACTAGGTCCAGGGTGTGGCCATGGGAGTGGGTGGGGAAGTTGACATGTTGAGTAAGGTTTAGGCAGTCGAGGAGGTCCAAGAAATTAGAGGCGTGTTTGCACATTTTGTTGTCGATGTGGAAGTTAAAATCACCTAGAAGTAGAACTGAGGGTGAGATGGCTGACAGATGTGTAATGAGGTCAGTGAAGTCAGAGAAGAATGACGGGTTTGGCTTGGGGGGGCGGTAGATTATAGCGATTATCAGGGGGTTGGGGTAGAGTAATTTAAAGGCAATGTGTTCGAAGGATTCAATCGAGGGAGTGGAAATAGGGTTAACTTTGAGATGGCACTTGAAAATGGAAGCAATACCGCCACCTCTACCAGTGGGACGGGGTCGATCAATGTATTTGTATCCAGGGGGGGTGGCTTGGTTGAGGGAGAAGTAGTCTAGATGGTTGTGCCAGGTTTCAGTAATGCAGAGGAAGTCCAGGTTGTTATCCGTGATAAAGTCGTTCAGAATTAATGCTTTCTTGTTGATGGAGCGAGTGTTATGGAGAGCAAGCTTGAGGAGTTGCTGCTGGGCACCATGGTGTGAGATGCGGGGGAGCAGGGAGAGGTTGTGTAGGGATCGCTTAACATGTTTACGTTTTCTGATGGTGGGGCGGGGCGGTCTAGTAGTTATGATGGGGAGAATGGGAATATTTTTAGCAGGAGAATTATTGAGCCGATTTACCTGTTCATTAGTGTTAGGAAAGTGAGGAGAACAGTTAGTTATTTTAGAGAAACAGTAGGAGAAGGTAGTTGTAGACTGACTGCTACATTTGTAAACAGACATACATTCGAATGGAAAAACATTGAGAAATGCCATATTGGTGTTGTCTGACTGAGGTGAGAGATGTTTGTGAGAAGATTGTCCAGAGGAGAGTGGAATGGAGATTAAGTTCGGTCTTGATGTGTGCTTTATGGAGTGTTTGGGCCTGTGAGAAGTCCTGTTGTGAATAATCCTGACAGGGACGTTGGCAGTGGAGAATGAATTTGCAGGAGTCTGCGTTGCTTGTATGTATTGCCTGCAGGGGGGGCTCGAGAGCACAGCACAGGTGTAGGCTGCCGGTGATGGGGGAGAGGAAGTCACTGATTGGCAAGTAGACAGTCAATGTGGGAGTGTCTGTACAGCGTGGTGGATGTTCCCTGTTAGCACTGAGCTACCCAGCTTGTTTGGGTGAATTCCATCAGTACGGTAGAAGGTTGAACGGTTCCAGAAGAGGTTGAAATTATCGATGAAGCTGAGGTTGTGCATTCTGGTGGCAGAGAAAAGCCAGGTGTTCAGAGAGAGGATCCTGCTGAAGAGTCCGCAGCCGCGGCTGTAGGGAGCAATTGGTCCGCTGATGAAGACAGCTTTGCCACAGGTGTGCAGGTACTGGAACAGTTTGATGAACTCTGATTTGGTGACTTCAGACTGACGGCGGGATGCATCCACGCAACCAACGTGGACGATGATTCTGTGGACTGATGACGGCAGAGTTTGGAGGATCCCAGGGAGCTTGGCGAGGATAACAAGAACTGTTGCACCGGGGATACAGCGTGTTGTAGCATTGAAGAAGCGGACGTTTCTGGTAATCGAGTCTCCAATTATCAGAGTGGTCGGAGCAAATAGCGGACGAGGAGGAACCGGAGACAATTTCCTGGGGTCGGCGGATGAAGGAGATGTTTTTGAGGGTGATTTCGGCCGTGGTGGTGGAGCGCTGGCAGTCGGAGAAGGATGAGCAGGAACGATCGCAGGAGCGGAGCGAGGAGCCGGTGTGAACTGCGGCAGGGAGAGACGACGAGCTCCGCGCAGAGTTGGACGTGTGTGGTGTTTGGACGGTGCAGCTTGGGATCCGCTTGCCGGGAGAGGAAAGTCGTGGAGGTCGAGGATGTCGTATTTGTTTTCCAGCTGGATGTTATACAGGGGTGCTTGTGGGGGCTGCCTTCCTCTTCGGTTTCGAGGAGCAACCAGGGTCCAGGACGGAGGCTGGCATGGAGTGGAGGAGGTGAGGGTCTTGGGTTTGGCTCCCTGCCGAGAGAAGGGGACGTCGGGTTCGGCGATCGGTGGAGGAGCAGCGGCTGCCTGATCGGGTGAAGAGACGCCAGACGTCGGGAGGGAGGCAGCCACAGCTGGGGCGACATCACTGACGGGGCTGGTGGAGGATTCGAGCTCTGGTTGAGTAGAACGAAACACTATGGTGTCCATAAGCAGTTCGGCTTCACGGATCTGGTGGAGCGTGGAAATACGTTGTTCCAGCGCGGCGATTTTTTCTGCAAGGAAAGAGCAGCTGGTGCAGCCGGATGGCGAGGTGAGTGGAGCCATAGTAGCGCAGAGTAGCTGGAATAGAAAAAGAATCGGGGCCAGAACAGGAACTAAAGCGTTGGGTTGAAGTTTGTGGCACCGAGGATGCGAGACAGCGGCTGTTAGCAACAGGAGGACACGGGTACTTACGCGCAGGGGCTCCAAATCGGAGCCCGCAGCGTTGGAGAGGCACAGCAGAGAAAAACCCGCAGACGGAGAGAAACGGGACTTACCGACACGGGCCCAGCAATTTGGGCCCGGTGAGGAGATCAGGTGTAGATCAGGTGTAGATCAGGTGTAGAACAGGTGTAGATCAGGTGTAGAGCTCCAGGCGTGTTACGATCCTCGGATGCTAGCAGGCTGGTAGCGTCAAGCTAGCGGTAGAAGGCTTCGAGGAAAAACATTGGGATCGGCGAAATCGAGTGTTGCAAGTAGAGGCACAGATGAAAGTCGTGATTAATAAAAGACCGTAGACCGTAGGTGTGCCAGTAAAAATTACTGAAAAATGTTTAACAGAGGCAGTTTTTGGGAGCCGGTCTGACGAATGACTACCGGAAATCCCGAAGCACGTGAGCACCATAACCAATTAAACAAAAAGGTTATGGAGTTTTGTAAATAAGTCAAGTTAGCACATTTAAAACAGCTGCTCTAAAGACAAAAGAGTAAGACTGCTGTGATGAATTTACCAAACAAGTTGAAATATTACGGTTAAAATACCACAGTGTTGTCAGTCATGCATATTTACCTACTAATTTAAATATTAAGATTAGGATCCTACAGTATTATTAATTATGCAAATGCACCTTACTAGAATGAATATTAAGATCCTACAATATAATATAAAACAGACATTTAAATAAAGACACAAATTTATTTGACTTACTTAGATATTAAGTTCCAACAGTATTATTTACCTGATTAAATTAAACAATTTATTATAACCCTACAATATTATATAAAATACTAATTTAAACTTACCTAAAAAGTCTGACTATTAGTGATGAGAACGCACAATAATTTTAATTTTTCAGATGAATGCAGTGATGTATTCAGTTTCTAAATGAACTCCAACATTAAAATCCTATAATTATTATATTAAACACACCCAGGACGTCCAGCTGCTCCTTCTTTAATTCAGTTAAGCCCTCTTTAGCTCTTCTTTCTGTCTTTATAAACCCTTTTTACTGATATTACTGTGTTTTTAACCCTTAAACCTGTTGAGAACATGCAGCTTCCAGATGGTCCTGGTACCAGAGGTCTGCGTTTCTAACAGAAAGGATCCAGAACTGTTAGTTTCTGGTCTGATATCGGAGCAAAACGCTGGAAATAACCTGTGAGGGAGCAAATTCAAGTGATGTTAAACACTGCTGTAGCGGCTATTTGTCCAAAAAATAAACTTAATAATCAAAGGCCACTGATGCACCATGGGTAATGTGGTTTACACAGGTGAGAGTCCTTGTCCAGATTAGATCATTGTGTTTCTTCTTATTTTATTTAAACCAATCAAACAAACAGAACAAAGGCTCCTCCTCCTGCTGCCTCTCTTGCTCTGGTAAAACCCACAGACCACCCAGGTGCATGCTGGTCCGATACCTGCTACCCACCTAAACAGACCTCAGGTATAAACCCACAACATGAACAATAAATAATAATAAAGCAAACAACAAAAAAAAATGAACAGATATTAGAAAAACCTCCGAACACAATATAAACAGCTGTTTATAACTCACACAGTTAATCCAGCAGTTTAAAGATGAAAGAAAGGCTATAAATTATGAGAGAAATGAGTTTTTGCTTCTTTTTTATTCTATTAATTAACCTTCAGAACCAGCCCAACTGTAAATCTAATGTTATCAAATGTTAGATATCAGGTTTTACTCCATAGTTTATCATATAAATCATTACTTTAACTCCACCATGAGGCCTGTTTAGTTTCTCCATGATGGTCTTGCTGGTAGATTCATGCTGTTATTGACTTTTATCAGTTCATTTAGGATTAAAACGTCCCTCTCTGCGTCTGACAGCTCCTTCCTCTTTCCTTCCTCTGACATTATTAAACTGAGATCTGATGTCCGTCTCTCCTCCTCCTCCTCCTCTGTTTCCTCCTCTTTCATTCACGTTCTGTGTTTCCTCCTCCATCCCTTCCTCTCCTCCTCACCCCCTGCCGTCTCCTCCTCACCCTCACTGTGAGTCCTGTCAATAATTGATGATCCTCTCCGACTCAAAGGGTAACAGGTCCGCGGGAAAAATGTCTCCCTCGTTTCTTTATTTGTCTCCAGCTCATCTTCAGGCTCTGATGAGGAGCAGCTCTGGTGTTCATGTGTTGGGCTCGGCTCGGCTCGGCTCGGATCGGCCCGGCTCCTGTTCTGGTTCTGTCTGCTGCACCTGAGCAGGTTAAAGCCGGCTGAGCAGCGGGACGGAGGGAGGAGAGGGAAGCTGAGAGGAGTGAGAGGCAGGGGGCAGAGAGGAGGAGGAGGAGGAGGGACAGGATGAATTAATTCAACCTGAACCAGCCCTGATTGACTCGCTGCCATGAGCCGACAGTCACACCGACACCATGGAGAGGGAGAAGAGGAACGAGCTGTCCTTCTCCAGAAAGAGAAGTTTCACTTTTGGTGCCTATGGCGGGTGAGTAGCCTCCGATCAGGACTCACACTCTGCACTAGGAGTCAGTTTAGCAGTTGCACATGTGGAGTAAGACTTTATTTTTAGATCTGCTGAAGAGTTCTGAGTCTCACTTCCTTGTTTACAGTGACGACAGATTCACATGTGGGGACGAGACGAGGTGAGGCTGCCTTTATCTTGCTCTTACTTCATGTTGCAGCGAACATTTAAAGCCTGTAAAGCTGAGTTGAGTGTTTGTCGCTGTGTGGATCAACCTGTTGCTGCAGAGCTGAATCTGCAGGGACCAGCATCCTGAACATCCTGGACTCTCCAGCCAGAGACAGCAGCAGCAGCAGCAGCAGGCCGGTGCCTCCCTCCAGCAGCAGCAGGGTGATATCATTACAACGCTTTAATTTGAATTAAACATTCTTAATGAACGTTCACATCCTGCCTTTCTGAGAAGTCGGGCGTCCAGTTGAAGTCTTGTTCCTCTTCCCCCTTCCTTCCCGTTCTGCTGCCTCCTGTCTGCTGCTGTTCTTTGAAGCAGGACACTGAGCTGTTTGAGATCATTGAGAAGCTGCAGGTGAGTTCAGGCACATTGATCGCGTGAATCCAGCGACGCTGAGCGGCAGCTTTGTCACCGTCGCCTCTCTTGTCCATCAGGGCAGCAGGATCGATGAGCAGCGCTGCGAGTTCCCTCCGCCTCTGAAGGTGAGTCTGAACCACAGCGAGCAGCACACGGTTCGATCCTGCAGACCGCCGAGGAGCAGCAGGAGGCTGTACAGCGTCCTCTGGGTACTTTGGCTGCTCTGGCTTGTCCAGTGGGGCCTCTGTCAATCCAACTGGTTCCACTGCATCCTGTTGATGCTTGATCAGAATGGGCTGTAGGAAGTCTGGAGGTCACATCAACATGTTGGACCATTGTCATGTTCCTCCACATGTTGCTGGTTGGTTGGTGTTGTTGGGATTTCCATGTGCATGAGGGAGTGAGTTTGTTGTGGGACCATGTTTATCTGGTCTGATCAAGGTTCTCCATCAGAACACCACATAGAACCAATATGATCAATGATAATCACTTCACCTGTCAGGGGTCGGGATGCTGGGCTGATTGGTGGATCTGTTCTGTCATGTGACCCCTTTGCTTCTGGTCTCTCCAGTAATAATCTCTGAGGAACTTCTCCTCAGGTCCTGTTAGTCCTTCACCTCTTCACGTTTCTTCAGACAGCTTCTTTTTAAAGCAGCGTTACTGGTGTGAAACTGTGATTCTCTGCCTGTCAGACCGTCCAGTCTTTGTCCTGTTAGATGGAGTCATGTGACTGAGGCTGGTCTGACGTGTGAACGAGCTTCCATAAACTCTGACAGTCTGTGATGTTGAACACCATCAACACGCAACCTGGAATCAAACAACCAGAACAAAAAGCAGCTCAAACAGTCAGAAACCTCAGAGATGAGCTGAATGAAACCGACTGTAACGAAGCAGATCAGAGCAACAGATCTAGTCTGTATGAACCAGATCAGGTCACACTGAATCATTTACATTAAAACAACAACAGTAAAACAGCAGCAGCAGCACAGAGCCAGAAAATATACAGTAACAAATGGTGGAAAACTGTAATATTAAATAAACTGAGAATAACAGCAAATATCTGTGAAGAATTATAGATTGATCTGATTTAAATACAGTAAAATAATAGTCTAATTTTATGGTGACGTGTTATAAAAGAATAAATGACCAAATCTAAAAATACTGATTGTTGATGTGAACATTATTTACAGTAGTGGCCTGTTTACGTAAACAGTCAACATGTAAATAATAATTTTTCTATGTATTATCTGTAATTTAATTAAAAAAAATAAAAGTATGTAAAATAACACAATAAAAATTATAAATATTTTTAATCCTTACTATATATATATTATTTTATTTACCAAGAGATATCTGTAAAATACCATTTTTAAAAATTAAAGTAAAATAGTAAAAACAGTGTAATTTTATGGTCTAACATAATAAAAGAAAAAATGGACATAAAAAATAAAATACAGATTTTTGATGTGGACATTGTTTTCAGTTTTGACCTGTTTGTTGTTGTTGTTGTTGTTGTTTACAGTCAACATGTAAATCTAGACATTTTATCTGTGGTTATTTTATTATCTGTAATTTAATAAAACAGTTTAGGTCACACTAAATCATTTACATTAAAACAACAACAGTGAAGCAGCACAGGACCAGAAAATATACAGTAAATGGAAAACTGTAACGTTAAATAAACTGAAAATAACGGCAGATATCTGTGAAATAATCATATATTATATATAATTCATCACTTCTGTATTTTATTGTGTTTTATTGTATTTTTATTTGATATTAATTTTGTTCTAAAGTGTCCTGAAAGGCACTTTGACAAATAAAATGTATTTATCTTTATTTATTTATTTTTATTAATTTATTATTATTGTATTATGATATTTATCTGATTTAAATAAAATAAAAAATAGTATTATGTTACAGTGATATTTTTCTGTATTATCTGTAATTTAACAAAACAGGAAAAGCAGGAAAACAACATAATAATAATTATTTACCATGTATAAATATTTTTAATCATTAATATACACATTTTTTAAATTTTTATTTACCAAGAAATATCCATTAAATACCAATATTTATTCTATTTAAATAAAATAGTAAAAAATATAGTAATTTAATGGTCTGACATAATAAAAGAACAAATTAAACTAAATTAATAATTTTTTAATAATAAAAATAATTTTATTATTTTCAGTTTTGACCTGTTTTGTTGTTGTTGTTGTTTACAGTTAAATTTAGACATTCTATTTATTTATTTCACTAGTTATTATCTGTAATTTAACAAAACAGGGAAAATCTGTAAAGTAGCAGTAGATTGTTCCAAAAAATGTACATTTTAATATTTTAACAGCGTTTTAGTGTGTTTGTTTAATACTATGTGAATATATTGTGTATGTTCTGGTTCTACGTCCATAAAGACATTGTAGATATGAATATTATCGCCGTGTTAAAGCAGACCTCTGCTCTCCTCTGACGTCTGAGTGTTGACACTGACCTTTACATGTGTTACCACAACAAACAGTCACCAGCCTCTCCTGCTTCGTCTGTCCCAGTCTCAGCTCCTGACCATCGGAGGAGAGCTTCCCCTCATCCTGCTCTCCAAGTCTGGGGGCTACTGGACCGACCCTCCCCTGGAGAGGCTGGTGGACGTCAGCCCCACCTCCTCCCACCACGGCCTGGATCCAGAACGCTACGACATCATGGAGCGAGACGGCGAGGCCAGAACCTACCAGGAGTTCTTCCGCTCCAGAGTAGGTGGACCTGAAGCAGCCAGGAGGAGGAGGAGGAGATGTTCCTCCTGCTCCGGTCTTCACGGTCTTTATCTCCTGTTTCCTTCAGTACCATCACTCGTTCACGGCAGTGGATCCGTCTCTGGGCCCGCTGGTTCTGTCGGTGTGTTTGGAAGAGGAGGAGAGCAGACTGCGGGTCATCCTGAGGTCCAGATCTGTGAAACGCTTCGTCTGAAACAGTTTGAGCTGCAGCACAGAGGAAAACGCTCCATGAAAGCCTCCTCACTCAGAAACACTCACTTTAGTTTACTTCACTTGTGTGTTGTTCCTCACGTCTGTGCAGCAGCTGACAGTAATCAGATTACTGCTGGGTTGAACTGTAGATTACTCACTCTGATACCAAACGATAAACTGAGAGATGAGGAGGCATTAAGTTAAAAAATACCAGCGGCACAGTCCAGAAGTAGAGCTACAAAACTCAGAACACCTCTTGTTTCACAGTCCAGCCAGTGTTCTGGTTCCTCCTCAGACCTTCATGGAGCATCTCTAAACGTCATCAGCACCTTTATCTACCATCACACTCCACCTCCGTGCTTCACTGTCAGGACTATGATCCACTGTGGTGGTCCTGACTTTAATCTGTGGATCTACCAGCAGGATTTTACTTGCACCTAGTTCAATATACACCTTACACAATGAGATAACTAACCCAGTGTACATACAGTGAAGATGGACTTTCTAGTGAAGATATGTAGTGAATGTTGACGACCAGCAGCTAACTGTGGTGTGTTTTCCCTGACAGGATGAAGGAGTGTTCCCTGCATGGAGTCTTCTCTTCGTCTCTGTTCCCAAACATCCCGTCTGCTGTCGAATTGGCAAAGGTGTCGGATATTTATCTCCACAACTGAAGCTGAAGTAGCAGAACTGTCAGGAAAACACTCAGATAAAGTCCCACAAGTCTGCACTGAGCCAGGAGCATCACTCTGATATGTTTAGTACTGAAGCATTGTGTCATGGCTTTAACGTATTTTATTCACTTTTTAATGGCAGATAAACATTTATAGAACAGTTGATTGAGCTTCTATTTATTCTCAAAAGATTCTGAATAAGAAGACAGCAGATGAAAGGAGCTGCTGCTTGTTTCAGCTCCTGTTCTTCCTGACTTCCTGTTTCATTCTAGAGCAGACAGAAGTGTTTA